>JAYESA010000002.1:207771535-208139035 GCA_036927795.1 Iris macrosiphon | reverse complement strand
ATTTGGTAAATCGAATGTCCGGTGTATAAGTTAGGAACTTATACAATTCTCAAACTCACAATTACAGCCTTCACTCTCTGGCTGAGTCGTCTACTCCATCTCGCAGTCTACTGACCCTGTCGGTCCAGACCGTCCATCCACCTTCGCACAAATCTACACGGACATGCATCACTTGGAAAATAAATTATGAGAAATACCGTTCCCAGTGCGATCGAAGCCACACTATATATATATATATATATATATATATATATATATATTAGCGGATCTCTGACGACAAAGACCTTCTGGAGAAGGAAATCGAGCTGCGAGATGAGATCAATTTGCTTCGTGCACTTGAAGACGCTCAAATTAGGCAACGTGCCAAATGCGAATGAATCAAGGAGGGGGACAGACCCACTAAATTCTTCTACAGGGTTATTAAAGCTCGCCAACACCAAAACCACATTGGCAAGCTCATCAAAGAAGACGGGACAGATATCACCGCTGCTACAGACATTTCCTCTGTTGTTGTGGCTTTCTACAAGGACCTTTTTTTAACGAAAAGAATCAGGAGGGGGTATATCCGAAGCTGACCTGTAAAAGGTTAGTCTCTCCGTCAAGTAACGCAGCTCTTAGAAAGCCAGTGACATGCAAGAGGTAGAGGCTATAGTGAAGGATGCAAGCCATAATAAATCCAGCCTGACTTCTCGGCTAAGTTCTTCCAGGTACATTGGGAGGTCCTAAAAAAGCCAGTCTTCGAGGCGGTTAGGGAATTCTTCTCTGCGGGCAAACTACTGAAAAAGTTGAGCTATACCTTCCTATCTCTGATTCCAGATAAGGATGGGGCCTCCTCTCTCAATGATTTCAGGCCGATCTCTTGTTGCAACTTCGTTTACAAGATTATCTCCCTTGTCATGTGCAGAAGGATGCAAGATCTATTGCCGGGTCTTATCTCTCTTAACCAGTTAGCGTTTGTTAGAGGAAGAGCCATTTCCGAGAACTATCTATTGGCCCAGGAGTTAAACAGGGACTTCAACAAGCCGGGGGGCGATAAGGCCTGCATCAAACTTGATCCAAGGAAGGCTTTCGACTCGGTAGATCGCAGTTACTTATGCCATCTCTTCACGGAAATGGGCTTCGAAGACTAGTGGCTAAGGAGAATTAGTGAGTGCATAACGTCCCCGACCTTCTCCATTATTATTAAAGGCTATTTCCCTAGCAATAGGGGCTTGCGTCAGGACGACCCTCTTATCTCCATTCATCTTCACTATTGTGATGGAGTACTTTTTTTGCTTGATGGATTTAGCTGTCCACTCAAGAGAGATTGTGCCGTTGTTTGGTAAGGTTCAGCCAGTCGTCTCACACTTGACCTATGATGATGATCTTCTGGTCTTTATCCATCCGACGGAGAGGGGCATACGTAATATGGTCAAGGTTCTGGCTGAGTTCAGTGGTTTGTCTGGGCTTGAACTGAACAAAGACAAAAGTTGTGTTTACTTCAACCGCCTTTGCCACAACAAGGAGACCTTGCGCCAGTTGATTCAGATCGAAGAGAGCGTTTCCTATCAGGTATTTGGGTTGGCCTCTTTCTATATCCTATGCCAAGGCAACGGAGTGCTCGAGTCTTCTGGGTGCTATCCAGGCCCGGTTAGATGGTTGGCAGGCACAACTCCTCTCTTTTGGAGGTCGTTTATAGCTTGTTCGGACAGTGATCTCTTCTATAGTTAGCTTCTGGATGCAAGCTATCATCTTACCGGTCAGTACGACAAAGAAGATTGACAGCCTATGCGCCAAAGTCGTCTGGAAGGGAGGTATTCACTCCATCTCCTGGAAGGACCTTTGCAGGCCGAAAGACGAAGGAGGAGTAGGACTGAGAGACCTGGACACGATGAAAGATGTCATGATCTACAAGCTTGCTTGGAGGTTCATGGGGGGTGATTCTTTATGGTCGAACTCGAGATGGATGAACAACAAGTATGCCGGCAAAACCAATTTCTGGAGACTATGTATAGACAACAATTTCTCGGTTACGTTCAAATGTATCCTTAAGAAGAGGGCGGAAATGAAAAAATTGCTCACGATAGCGGTGGCAAACGGCGAGGCTACTGACTTGTGGAGTGGTTCGTGGTTGGGGCACAAATCACCATTGGACATTCTTGGATGGGATGTCTTTGAACAAATTGGGGAGCCGTTAGCTGTATGTTTTCGAATGGAGGCTGGAGCTTGGAGGCAAGAAGGGTGGGATCACTACTAGCAGGTGCCATCAGCAGGGTCCCCTTAGCCCAGTATGAGCTGCGGGATCATTGGCGGATGGACACGAGCATAGATGGGGGTTTCTCCTTTAAGGAGATGTATGAGTCTATCCAATCCAAAGTGGCTAAGTCGGAATGGGGAGCTTTCATTTGGCTAAAGGGGGCAGCTTTCAAGTTCCAACTCTATCTCTACAAAGCTATTAAAGGGAGGTTGATGACCATTGATAGACTGTCCAGATTCGACATAAGTATTGATAGCAACTTGTGTGTTCTCTGCAACAGGGGAGGAAACTGCTGACCATTTATATTTCAATTGCGAGTTCGGAGGCTATGTCTGGAAAGCACAGTTGGACAAGCTAGGTCTCCCGTCTACACCTACGAGTACGCTTATGAACACGATTTAGGAGCTGGCCGCGGAAAAGAACAGAGGGAGCATTTGGTTCAGGGAGGCTAGACTGCGCCTTCTATGCACCATTTGGCATCTTTGGAAGGATAGGAACCGTATAAATTTTTTACCATAACACCTCTAGAATTGAAATCATTCTCAATATTGAGGAGGATGTGAGCATTCAAAGTTGCTAACATTAGTGAGTGTTTATGGTTGAGAGGTTATTTTGTGAGATGTAAGTAAGGCAAGGCCTTTACTGGGGTTTTATTTTTGGTCCCTGGTAAAGATAATACAATTTTATCTTTTCCAAAAAAAAATTAATAATAAATATAAATATAAATATTAGCAGATCTAGGTTTTCCACTGAAACTCGAGTGCTAGGAGGAAACACGACTAAACTCAAACGAGAGCGGGCGGACAACCGTCTACCGCTAAAAGAGGAGGTTGAGCACGGATAGACTCAAACGGCTCGTTTTTGTGCTAGTCTCCACAAGGTTGGATCGATCACGATTGTTAAGCATTTTGACATATGGTACGTATAATCATAAATAAAAGTGTATTTTTTTCATTTATGTATTCATGATTTTCTTAATTATTACGGTACGAGAATGCCGTCATGGAGGACGTAGATCCAAACTCGATCAACTTCCTCAAGGTTTTCAAGCAGACCCAGTGGACGATATGACTACTAAACCATAAGTGTGTATTGTTGATGATTGTTTATTTCTTTATGATAATTAATTAGATGAATAAAATTGTTAAGATAATATAGTTTAAATAATTAAACTTAATTAGGATGTATATATAATGGAAAAAGTAATTTATTTTATTAATAATAGTACTAATAATAGAAAATTATAACTCTAACGCAACTGAAATCATACATCTACGCTCTCAGATCATACAACATATAACGTACTCAATATTATGTTAGATTCCTATTAGGGAAGTGTCCAGCTTTTCAAGTATATATATCATATTCCTCCAGTAGCATCTTTTTTCAGGCGGGATTAGGCAGTGAGCTTTGCAACCTTTGCTTCCAAGTTTTGCAACATAGAGAAGCTCGAGTCAACCCTCGACACCTGTGCTTTGCTCTTTTTTCGAGTATAAATAAGAGTACACTTATTCGAAAACCTACTATTCTTCCCTTGGAAGCTCCTTCGGTTTGTCTTCGTAAATTTTTAACCCAGTTATTGAAGCATTAAGCAAGATTCGACATGTTAATACATAATCTGGGACAAGGAGAGTAAGTTGTTATCCAGTGTGAAAAGATACGAGTTTCATCATTTACTCCAACGAGCCAATTGTAAGCATCTATGTTTCAGCTTTAATTTTTTTCAAACAATAGTTCGTATTTGTTTCATTATAACATCTAGCAAGATAGTCTAAACTACGTTGAAAATGGGGAAACCTGAAGACTTTTTCAAATTTTGTTTAAAATGTTGAATACAAAAAAAAATGATGTGATTCTGGAAAGATATCACGCATAGCCCTTATCAATCATTTATGTTTATCTGATATAAAAGAAATTGTATTCCATGCATCAAAATATTTTTCAAAAGATGTTCTCAAACCGTTTAAAAAGCAACTCCAAGAATCAGTATTTCACTCTCAACAACAGCATAAGCAATTGAATATAATTGATAATTTGGATCATGAGCAAAAGCAATAAATAAAATACCTTAATATTTAGAGGAAAGAAAAGTAGCATCAGTACTAATCACAGGTAAACATCCCCTTAAAAATTCATCATTGAATGCCATAAAACAAATAAAAATTCTTTGAAATATATTGTCTTCTGTAGTTTGTATAAAATATTGGCTACCTGGATTTGTCTCAATAATTCTAAAACCATACTCTTCAAGACTACTATATGCATCAATATAACTACCATTTATCTCAGATAGAGCAAGTTGCCTAGCTTTCCAAGCTTTACAATATTTAATATATATTTCGTGTTCTCTATATATATTATTTACAATATATGATGGACTATACGACTGATTATCTCGAATTTTATCAATAATCTTATTTTTTTAACTCATACAGTAGTAGCTTATGGATGAGAACCTGTTATAAGTCCACCTAAACAAGAATGTATATTTTCTAGCGTAGCAATATCAAAACATTTACCTTCACCAACGGCTTTAGCGTATACTCTCCAATTACAACTTGAATCGTTACATTTATATACAATCCCACTAGCATTGTTTAAAGTAGCATAACAAGTAAAATTATGTGCAATTGTTATATCACTAATAAAACATCTAAATTCAGAACGATTATCAAATTTTCTTCCAACGCATAATCCAGAAATGCTTACACTATCAACATTGCCATCAAATTTATCATCTAAATTTTTAATTAAATCATCACTGTTTTCATCGTCGTTATTACCATCATCTACTATATGTTCTTGTTCAGTAAATGAAATAACTTGATGATAAGAACTATGAGCAGTATTAACTTGATTAGAAGCGCGTATACTACTTACAATATTAATTATAGGTGGTGGTGAAGTTACATAAATATTAATGTACGTTGCTTGTACATTAACTTCGAGAATAAATTTACATGCTGGTTCACTAACTAAATTTATTCAATTAGTTAAAAAATATGTACCAATACAAATTCATAATCAATAGAACATTGCTCACCAATTTGATTACGTAAACTATCAAACGAAATATTTTGATCAATTAAAAAAAAATTGTTAAACCTCCTCCATAAACTAACTCATTTAGCATACCTTCAATTGAATATAGTATTGTTAGACTTTGATCCATGACAAGAGAGTGAGCTTATAAATACAGTGAGTGAGCTTCTAAATACAGTGGGTGAGCTGAACTAGCTTCTATTGAGTATGAAATCACCTAATGTTGAGTGAGAAAAGAATAGAATAAATTTTTTTAAAGTATGTGTGGGTGGAGTAAGAAATGAATATAATGAAAAAAAATTATAGACATGAAAAAAAAGGCGCTGTATAAATATAAAAGTTACAATATGAACGTTACAAAAAAGAAAAGAAAAAACTTTGGTAAGTGATCCAGAAAAAAAAACAACCAAAAAAAAACCATAAACATAAAACATAAAAACAAACCCTAAAAATGAAACAAAAAAAAAAAACGAAAACAAACCATAAATATAAAATCCAAAAACAAACCAAAACCTAAAAAGACCGATTAGCCTAATTTTTGCCATCATAAATGGCGAAATTTTAAAAATAATATAAAATAATCCCTTTCCTATATTGAAAATGTAAAAAAAAATATAAAATAATAATTTTTCATATTTTCATCATCACGGATGGCGAAACTTTTCGTAACTGCCAAATTATCCAAAATTGTTTCGTTTCAGCTAATTATTTTAAAAATATTATCGATAAAGTAATTTTTTTGAAAAAAAAATAAAAAATTATGTTGATTGTACAACCCAAACATTTATAAAAAGTGTGTATCCGAAAAAGAGCCTGCTTAACTAATCAATTCACCTCACACAATTGATGAGGAGGAAGAAGAAAGTCGTCATGCCATGTGGGAAGCATGTGAGCGAGTGATGATGACGACAAGAAGATCGATGGTACAATAGCTGCGTAAACCCTGTTATTGTCAGAATTAACAGTGAATATATTGGCATTGGAATTGATTATAGAAACATTTAATTGTGGAAGCATTAGTTAGGTCATCAAAAATGTCTCTCTTACTCCCATTAAATTCGTCAACATGCATGACGGTCCCCATGCAACAACCATCACGTAGTGTAGCCGCGTAGCGTACGTTGCTCATAATAATTGTACCACCCCGGCCCCAACTTCCCATGAACTCATCAAATGGCTAGCTATATAAGAAGATCACGGTTGGTTGGAGCACATTCAATGCGCGCACATGTAAACAAGCAGGCAGGCAGGCAGTTATAGGCCTATAAGAACCCCGGCCCCCTCCCTACACTATCCATCCATGCATCCTCTCTTATAATACTTGTGTACTGCCAATCAATCAACAAGTAATGGCTAGGTCATTTGTTGCAGCATTGCTGTGCTTGAATGCTCTCCTGGGACTTGGAGTGACTAGTGTTCTTGGGAGAGAGTTGGTGACTAGTAGTCATGATCAACAACAAGCAGCAGCAGTAGGTCATGAGAAGGATGGTAAGTTCCTTTGGGTGAGCAAGGGTGGAGGGCTGGGCTTTGGGTTCGGTAAGGACGGTGGCGGTGGCGGTGGCGGCTTTGGCTTTGGCTTTGGTGGGGGGATAGGCCATGGGGTAGGTGGTGGCATTGGTAGTGGTGGTGGCTTTGGAGGTGGAATAGCTCATGGGGTAGGCAAGGGTGGAGGAATTGGAGGTGGAATAGGTCATGGCATTGGTGGCGGGATAGGTCATGGTATTGGTGGTGGGACAGGCAAGGGTGGTGGTTTCGGTGGTAGAGTAGGTCATGGTATTGATGGCGGAATAGGCAAGGGAGGCGGCATTGGTGGCGGAATAGGTAAGGGTGGTGGTTTTGGAGGTGGAATAGGCAAGGGAGGCGGCATTGGTGGCGGAATAGGTCATGGTATCGGTGGTGGTGGGATAGGCAAGGGTGGTGGCTTCGGTGGCGGAATAGGTCATGGTATCGGTGGTGGTGGGATAGGCAAGGGTGGTGGCTTCGGTGGCGGAATTGGTTCTGGTATTGGTGGTGGAATAGGAAAGGGAGGTGGTATTGGTGGCGGAATGGGCGAGGGAGGTGGAATTGGTGGCGGAATAGGTCATGGTATTGATGGTGGAATAGGCAGGGGAGGTGGCTTCGGTGGCGGAATAGGTTACGGGATAGGTAAAGGTGGTGGTTTTGGAGGTGGAATAGGAAAGGAAAATGGTGGAGGACTTGGTGGTGGAATTGGCAACAGTGATGGTAGCGGAATTGGAAATGGTGGAGGAATTGGTGATGGTGGTGGAGTAGGAAATAATGGAGGCTACGGTAAGGACGGAGGGATAGGAGGTGGATTCGGCAAAGGCAGGAAAATAGATGGTGGGTATGGTGGTGGTGGAGGAGGAGGTGGCAGTGGCTTCGACTTCGGAAGTGGAGGAGGAGGTGGCAGTGGCTTCGGTTTCGGAAGTGGAGGAAGAATTGGTGGGGGACACAATGGAGGATTAGGAAGTAGGGGAGGGGAGAGGCGGGGGTGATATTAGGTGTTCATCACTAAATTAGTGTTTTAAGTACGTGATGCATGGCCACATTTTTCTTGTGGGTATATGTTTGTGATTATGGAGTTGGTTTGTGATTTAGTAACGGTTAAATTTCTCCCTCCCTAGCTTGTGTTGTGAACTTTGCTATGTAATAAATGTGTAATTGGAGGCATTGTTGTACTGTAATGCAACTTTTATTACTTGTTAAACCTAAAAATAAAGATACATTGAGCATTGAAAAAAGTCGGCTACAAGCCTTGGCAATCTAGACATGGGCGTAGAGACCCAATCTTTTCTAAAGCCCCCTAAATTATAATCATAATAGTAAACACAGTCCTACATTTTTTATATGTAAAAAAGTGTGTTCTCCAACATTCATTCCAACCATTGAAATTATACACCCAAAAGATTTTTCCTATTTCGTTTTCCATGGTGCGTCTCCTTCCCAAATCTAATTTGCTACCAAGAAAAAATGTTATAATATTCTCTATATCTATCTAATATATGTATCTATACAGTCAAGACTCGCGCAATTACTACAGAAATACAATTTTTTATGTACATGATTTCTTCTTTTACGTTATATAATTAGTATCTTTTTTTTTTTATTGATGTGTTAATAAAAATGAGTTTTCTATTCCTTTTAATTATGAAATTGCTTCTAGTAAATTTTAGTTATAGAAATTTT
This sequence comes from Iris macrosiphon, assembly GCA_036927795.1. Classification (NCBI taxonomy): domain Eukaryota; kingdom Viridiplantae; phylum Streptophyta; class Magnoliopsida; order Asparagales; family Iridaceae; genus Iris; species Iris macrosiphon. Next base: position 208,130,571 of record JAYESA010000002.1, on the reverse strand, counting down.
GAATTGTTAGTTATTATGTTCTCGATTATATTAAATATTAATTATTGTTATTTTTGTTGTTGTTGTTGTTTAGTTATTAGTGTTGTGTTAATTAGACTTATAATGTGTAAACGGAAGTCTAAATCGGCAAGTTTAAAAAAGAAACGGAAAGAACAAATTATGAATCGAGAAGTTCGCATATGCAATTTATATAATTAAAATTGACCTAAAATTCTTCGAAGCCATTAGACTCCGTGGGTCAATGGGTTTATAATAGTTGTATTAAAATCTTATGAAATAATTATATCCTACTATGACCAAGTCAATTTAGAATGTTATTTTGACTTCAAAATTTAAATAATGAATCTTTCTACTCCTAGATTTTACTTTACAAGACTTAGGTTATTAAAACAATTGTCCCAATTGTAACTTACAAGCTATCCAAAGTCATATTTTTCTAATATACTTATATAACTAACAAATGTAAATTTAAAATATTTGAGTTGGTCAATTAATTGTTGGTTAATTCAAGTTAAAAATCGGATCCAAACAGACTTACAGAAAATTTAGAAGTTTATAACCAAGCCGATAGATTCTTTGAAGAGAATTTGGATAGTTCGATCAATTAAGATGCTTACGTTAATTATGAACCCTTCTAGTTGAATTAAAGTGTAGGTTTAATTGTAGTAAATAATCCAACAATCATCACGTCCTTAATCATCCTTGATTGAATCCATGTTACTTTACAAGGAAGTAAGTTTGGCCCAAATGGAACTGGGGAATTTAGCTTGGCCCAAATAGAACTGGCTTTTACGTTGGGCTAAATCATATTGTAGGCCCATTAATAAGAAAAAGATGGGCTTTAATTATGTAATCAAAATGATGATCTTATTTTTGTCATTGTGGTAACATCTTCTTATGAGGCTTCAAAACGGCTCAAAAGTAAGCCGTATAAGCCGCATGTATATCATCAATTAATTATTTTAAAAAAATTAATGTTACATAAAAAAATTATTGAATTTTTTTTAACTTGTTATAAATAATACTATAAGGATTCAAACCCAGCCAACCATGAAGAATAGCTTTCACCTTAACCACATAAGTTAGAGCAGATGTTTGTTTATAATTAGATAATATTACATAGCTAATATTTTTTAAGACTCTTTATAAAAAGTAGAAATATATTCATCACTAATTATAATTAAATATATAACAAATTCTAATTAAAATTTTTAAAATATATATTATAAATTTTTTTTAAAATATTTAGATAATTTATATTAATATCAGAAGAAACAAGTTATTTTTCGTGCGTGAATTTACTGGTCTATATAATCATTTTCCAATTGTAAATACAACATTGATTTTACCTAACAAAGCAATGGAGCTACATAATCAGGGGCGGAGGTACATGGCCACTGCACTGGGCTGTAGCCCAGTGCAAAAAAAAAAAAAAGAGTATTTTTTTTTTTTAATGTTTTCTAGGCATGTAGTTCAGCCCAGTCCACTGAAAAGGAAAGAAAATGAGAAAGAGCAGCCCAGTCCACTGAAAAGGAAAGAAAATGAGAAATAGCAGCAATCGGGAAAGGAAAGGAAAAGAAAGGAAAGGAAAGAAAGAGCAGCAACTGCAGTCTGCAGACATCAGTCGCCAGACTCGCCACTCGCCACTCTCTCTCGACTCTCGGCACTCGGCACAGGAAAGGAAAGGAAAGGAAAGAAAGAGCAGCAGAGTCGCAGACAGCCCAGTCCACGACGGCCGACGGTCCGACGGGCGACGGCAACGTCCTCTCTCTCGGCACTCGGCACAGCCGCACCCGCACAGGCCGCACAGCTCGGCTCGGCTCGGCCGCTCGGCTTTGGTAAAACCCTAACCCCAAATTTCAAATTAAAATCACCATCTCCTCCTTGGTCCTTGCCTCTTGGAACTTCAAATTAAAATTTTGTAAAACCCTAACCCCAAATTTTTGGTGTTTGGTTTCATTTTTTTTTTCAGTTTTTGGAATATAATGGAAAATGAAGGAAACAAGAGAAAGAAAATCCTATTTTCATTCTTTAAACCAAGGGGTGAAACATCAGGAAGTGAGAGTCTTCTCCTGGCTTCGAATGTTAATGTTTCAACCCCAAGTGTTGATCATAGGGATGAGGTTACAGTTGATTTAAATTCTCTTGAACGAGATCCAGGTTTACAGTTGATTTAAATTCATGTGCAGTGATGATGTGCAGGCATTTGACATCTATTCTGATATCTATATAACTTATACTATATCAGTAGTAGTCTTAAGCTGATGTGCAGGAATTTATTTATTTACAATAGCAATGATGATGTGCAGGCATTATGATATCTATTCTGATATCTCAATCTCTATGTAATTCATCTCCTTACAATTTTTGACACTACAATCTGGCTCCTACTGAAGTGTTTGGAGGAACTCCTGGGGGCTGGGGGACTATCTTTTGGGAGTATATGCAAGCAGGAATGGACACAGAACATAGCTTGAGGGTTATGTCCTCCCGCAACGTGAAAATTCTTGGCTTCTGGAGTTCCTCTCAACCACTTCAGTTACTTCAGTAGCCTGACGCTTTGATATGCCAAAGTCTGAGCCATACATTTTTAATTTTTTGATAAACTTTGGACTGAGAATTATGGCAATCTGGACTGAGAATTATGGCAATTTTTTGATAGAGAGGCAGTGGCAATTATCTTATCAACCTGGACTGAGAATTATGGAGATCCTTCTGACAACAAGGATTTACTTACTCAGTTTAAGGGTGGCTCTTGGACTGTTGATCCTAATATCATCACTGATACTAATTTCAGAGATGGTGAATTCTTGATAGGACAAATTAAGGGGAATATTGCACTGTATCCACAGAAGTCATGAAAAAAGCTTTCGATCAAACTGTTACGGACCTGTAAGTATTCTCGTGTATTGTGGGTACCAAATGATAGCATAGAAATATTATAGACCACTTGAAGTCGAAACAGTTTTGTAGTATCATTTGATGGTTTATTTCTTAACACAATAATTGCTAGTGTAGATGTTCTGCTTGAGAAAGGACAGATCAAGTAAGCGGAAATCTGGGATATATATAACAAAGCTCCGCACATCCCACAGGTATGTATTTCTTTTGTAAAAAGTTCTTGTGTGTGGCAAAATAATTTATCTATGTAAAGTAGACGTCCTTTTCAGATAGCATTTAGTGCTTTTAATTTCCTCATTTTTCAGGTAGTTGTGGTTTTTTCTTTTGTCTGCTACGACTGGAAACATTGTTTGATTTATCTATTATTTAATCCAGATGGAATGAGTCGACTGCAAGACCGGCTGTTTGTGAGCATGCTAAAACGTATCTACGTTAACTGCCAAAGGTACTAAATATTTCTCAATTCTCAGTTTTTATGGTTATTGGCGAATATTTATTCACCTCTAATATAATCCGTATGTAGGTACCACATTAGTATTTAGGCAATCTTTGAATTAGAAGAATCATTCTGCAATTGAACCTAAATTATAAGAAAGTCTTTAGTACCTTATGTTTTGCAGTTACAATTTTAGCATCATTTTGTATGTAGTAAAAACATAAAAGAGAATCAAGTTTCGTTACTTTCATATATTTTTAGAAATGTTGAATAAGAGAGTTGGTTAATATTTTTAAGTGAGGTAAATTATATGATTTTTTCTATGGCAAAGGAAACTTTGTCGAATCATCGAATTTACGAAGGAAACTCTACCAATTTTTTGGCATAAATTTTTAGAATCTTGTAGTAACTATTAGCTAGCCCACCCTATTCCAAAATCCTGGTTCCGCCCCTGTACATAATAACTACTTAAAACATCGAGATTGCGTATGGTACAGATTTTTTGGGTTATTTCTGTTTATTGAAAAAAATGAAGAAAAAAATATTTTGGAAATATTTTCTTCTAGAATATAAATTGATAATAAAAAAAGTACGTGGAACCTGCAAGGATTGGAAAAGCGGAATTGGACATGATACTTGGGCCACATCCCATTTGAGCCAATCTGGACATGCCACGTGTGATGGCCATGCTTGGAAAGTAGTAGGAAACGAGCGTTCGTAACTCGTAAGTGAATCGAATTTGATTTTTTTTTTTAATTATTTCTGACATAATGCTTGAGGTTTGACGTAACGTTTAAAATTTTGTACACACTGTATTGTATGTCTTTGAATTCACTGTCCTCCAACTCTCATCATTTATAAATAGAAGAAATAATACGTCTCCATGGCTAGATCCACTGATCTTCGGTCACCCAGCCGGGAACTCGAGTTCGGTAATCGAATTTGATGTTGGCTTGGAAATTAGGTGAAATTATATACCAACATGAACAACGACAAAAACATATCTATACTTGATAACTTACCTAAATTAATAACAAGAATAATTATCTAGAAGCATCTAGAGAGATTTCCTGTCTACATGCAATTCTGGTATTCCAGCGACACCTGATGGATTTGGAGCTCTCCGTCGAGAGGGGCACACTTTCAGCAAACCGTGGAGTGTTGCAATTTTGTCACGCCCCAGTCCCAAAATGCCGAGGGACTGGAGATGCGCGGCAATGGCCAGCAGCACGCACCGATGGATAACCCAATTTAATGGATCTGTCAGGGCATGCTTAAGCTGTAGTCTAACAGGAAATAGAGCAATTGTTACAGGTCACAGACTAATCTAATCTCATCCACAACAGATAAACACAGAGTAACTGCCAAAAATAATGCAATAGAATAAATAAGCAAATCTCAATAAATATCTCGGGAAACAATCCGAGAATATGTCTGGTACAACAATTGCAAATAGACAGAAAATAATCAACTGGAAATAGAAATAACTGACTACATACGGCCAATGCTCAGGAGAAGTCCTCTTGTGCGAGCTCGTCTTCAGGTCCTGGTACAGCTCCTGGAAGTGCTCTGGTATGGGGTATCTCTGGATGGATCTCTTCAGCTATACCTGGGGACATAGTCCATTCCAGGTCCTCAGGGGACATAACAAGGTACAGATAATACAAGCCAAAATATAAGCAGTACAGCAAAATTAAATGAAACAGCAGGGTAAACTATGTAACCGGCTAAGTGATAAATGCAAGTTGAGAGCATCACTAGAACTCAGGCTGAGACCGCTACAAGCTCTGTGTCGGGGAGCCGGTAGCAGTAATAACACGTAAAGGGTCTAGCTCTGCTGGAGAGTCTACGACCTCACACTAATAGTATATATATATGAAAACAGCCTGTAGCCTGTGTGTCTCTTCCCACCCAATGTAATCACACGTCTCATGTCCATGACACGCAAGATCATAACTAATGCAGCAGTCATATAGTATCTAGGAATAAACTGTCCATGTCATAACCTGTATCCTATACAGAATCACCGTGAATATCTCAAGAGGATTCTGTCTCATGAATAGTGTCAAGTGTCCTGGGTTCAGGTGTACTTGATAGGACAAGTACCAAGAGTAAGGGTATCGAATATCCATCTCTAAATGACGTACCCAACACCGCGTACGGTGTTGGCACCCGACTATGATCGGACACTAGGTACGTCACACGTTTCCTAGGTTAAGCAGTTAAAACAAGTTTACATTTAAATCCACAAGGAATCAAGTAAAATACTATGTCAAGAATTACTGAGAATTGGCAAGCTTTACTTGCTCACTGATGCTAAATAAGTCCAGAAAAATAAGCAGCAAGCTGCAGGGTTTGGCAAGGTACACTTGCATGTGGTTCCGGCTCTGATTTCGGCTCTGATTTCAGTTGGATTTGCAGGCGGTACTCCGGTTGCTGAAACAAACATCACCATCAGATCCAGAAAATATCAATCAGCTAGAAACGCCTGTCCTTGGGTCCAATTTGGAGAAAAGGGCAAAAACGGCAGCTTCGGGTCAAAACGGGGTCCACATGCGGGCCCGCTTTGCACCGAAAAACGTGTCCGGGTCAAAGGTCTCCAAATTCACCAAACTTAGTGTCAACAAGTCAGGAACGATAATACGAACCCAATGGAACTCCCAGAATTGGATTCCGATGAGCCGATCATAAAATCGCCCGTCGAGCGGGGCCTGTGGGGCCCACGACACGCGATTTCGTCAACGTTCTCAGAATCGAACCAAACTTGACCCACAAGACCAGCGTTTTGCTACGAGTCCGATGCCGTAAGTTTCGTCTCGATCCGACGTGTGTACTGTAAGCCCCCTGATTTTTTCAAAATTTTCAAACTTGGAATTTTCACAATTTTCTGAAATTTTCTGGGATTTTTCTGTCGTTTAAAAATAGGGTTTTAATTATTCAATGATTTTTAAATGATAATAATTGATATTAAAATATTATGGAAATAATATTTTTGGGTGTAGAATGAAAAACTGGACTTAGGGTAATTTTTTGGGGAATTTATCGGGCCCCGGATCTATTTTTAAATACCTAAAAACTATTTAAAATTATTATTATTATTATTTTTATTATTATTAATAATATTTAAAATTATTACCCAGCCCAACCCCTAGCCCATGGCCCAGCCCGGCCCAACCTCACCGCGGCCCAGCCCACCCGTGGCTAGCGGGTCGGGTCGGGTCGGTCAGACCCGAACCCGCTCCGCCCGAACCGCGACCCAGTCTCCCCTCCCCCGCGCGGCCCCCGCTTCTCGCGCCGCGTCTCCCGCCGGCGGCTCCGCCACCCTCCGCCTCGCCCGCGCCCACGTCCACCCCCACGACCTCCGCCTCCCCCGCCACGACCCGCTCCCCTCCGCCCTCTATAAAAACCCTCCCTTTCCCCCTCCGGCAACCCGAACCGCCACCGCCACCTCGCCGCTCCGCCAGACTCCCCGCCTCCGCCTCGCCGCGACGCAACCGTGCCCGCGCCGCCGTGCCGCCAGCGCCCCCACCGTCTTCCTCCTCCTTCCTCCTCCGTCAGCCTCAGCCGCAGCCGTCGAGGATCCCCCGACCCCGAGCCCTGCCTCCCGCGCCCAGCGCCGCAGCGCCTCCGGCCGGCGCCGCCCGTCCCCTGCCCGCTCCGGCACCACCAGCGCCGCCCCTCCAGCCAGCCCCTTCGCCGCAGCCGCCCGGCCGCCCAGCCGCCATCCCCCTCGCCGGAAAACCCTAACCCTAAATTCGATTTCGAATCGGACACGTGTCGGACACGACTCGACCCTGTATTTTGGGTCCCCTTCAGGTCCGTGTAACTTTTTGCTCGTAGCTCCGTTTTCGTTTCCGTAAATTGCGTTGCGAAGCCTGTATGACCCTCTCGGTGCCCGGACAAACCGTTCGGGGCATCGCGTCCTGTGGTGATCGCACACCGCGATCAAAAAACAGAAAAAACCAGACCATGTTTTACCCCGGAACTGAGTACGCCCCGCCAAACGGGACAACTTGGTCGCGCGCGGTCTTCACAGATACGTGCGCGTCGTCGATACGGACGTGTAGGATTTCGCAGAAGTCGATTCGGGTGTGCGTGCACACCGGGATCAACGCGTATCCGCGGACATCGCCCCGTATCCGTATTTTCTGGAACGTGTCCTAACTTTGTGTACACACGTCGGATCGAGACGAAACTTGCGCCATCGGACTCGTAGCGATACGCTGGTCCTGTGGGTCAAGTTTGGTTTGATTCTGAGAACGTTGACTAAATCGCGTGTCGTGGGCCCTACAAGCCCCGCTCGACTGGCGATTTTGTGATCGGCTCATCGAAATTCAATTCTGGAAGTTCCGTTGGGTTCGTATCAGCGTTTCTGACCTGTTGACACTAAGTTTGGTGAATTTGGAGACCATTGACCCTGACGCATTTTTCGGTGCAAAGCGGGCCCACCGGTGGACCCCGTTTTGACCCGAAATTGCCGTTTTTGCCCTTGTCTCCAAATTGGACCCAAGGACAGGCGTTTCTAGCTGATTGATATTTTTTGGATCTGATGGTGATGTTTGTTTCAGCAACCGGAGTACCGCCTGCAATTCCTGCCGAAGTCAGAACTGCAAACCGAGCCGCAACCACAGGCAAGTGTACCTTGCCAAACCCTGCAGCTTGCTATTTATTTTTTCTTGACTTGTTTATACATCAGTGGGTAAGTAAAGCTTGCCATTAGTAGTAATTTCTGTTCTTAAACTTGCCTGAATTCTTGTTTAAATGCATATAAACCTGTCTAACTGTTCAACCCAGGACCGAGTGGCTTTACTTAGCGTCCGATTACTGATCGGGTGCCAACTCAGTACGTGGAGTTGTGTAACGTCACATAGAGATGGATATCGAGACCCGATAATTCTCGTACTTGTCTTATCAAGTACTCCAGAACCAGGACACTTGACACTATTCATGAGACAGAGTCTTCCTGAGACATTCATGGTGATTCTGTATAGGATACAGGACTTGAAAGAGATATTTTATAGACATTATGACTTGCTGCATTAGCTATAATCCTGCTGACATGGACATGAGACGTTATGGTCATGATACGCGTGATTACATGGGGTGGGGAGAGACACACAGGCTACAGGTTGATGTTATATTATGCCGGCGTCTTAAGTCTTACTACGAGCTAGACAACTACATGATATCACTGCTACCCGGCTCCCCGACACAGAGCTTGTAGTAGTTTCAGCCTGAGTTCTTGTACTTCTCTCATGTTGCATATCACTTAGCTGGTTACCTAGTTTACCATATTGCTTATTTATTGCTGCACTCCATTTATTTGGCTTGTATTATCTGTACCTTGCTATGTCCCCTGAGGACCTAGAATGGATGATGTCCCCAGGTATAGCCGAGGAGATCCATCCAGAGATACCCCGTACAGGAGCACTTACAGGAGCTGTACCAGGACCTGAGGCCGAGATCGTACCAGAGGACTTCTCCTGAGCATTGGCCGTATGTAGTCAGTTATTTCTATTTCTAGTTGATTATTTTCCTGTCTATGGCATTGATGTATCAGATATATTCTCGGATTGTTCTCCGAGACATTTATTGAGATTTGATAGTTATTTCTATTTGCATTATTGTGGTATTTAATCTGTGATTATCTGTTGTGGATGAGATTAGAAATACCTGAGACTTGTAACATAGTACTGCTAGACTACAGCTTAAGCATGCCCTGATGGATCCATTAAATTGGGTTGTCCATCGGTGAGTGCTGCTGGCCATTGACACGTGCTCAGTCCCTCGACATTTTGGGACTGGGGCGTGACATGTACACAAAGTTAGGGCGCGTTCCAGAAAGTACGAATACGGGGCGATGTCCGCGGATACGCACTGATTCCGGTGTGCACGTACATCCGAATCAGCTTCTGTGAAATCCCACACGTCCGTATCGACGATGCGCACGTATCTGTGAAGACCGCACGCGACCAAGTCATCCCGTTTGGCGGAGCATACTCAGTTCCGGGGTGAAACAAGGTCTGGTTTTTCCTGTTTTTGGATCGCGGTGTGCGATCGCCACAGGACGCGATGCCCCGAGCGGTTTGTCCGGGCACCGAGAGGGTCATACAGGCTTCGCAACGCAATTTACGGAATCGAAAACAGAGCTACGAGCAAGAAGATACATGCACCTGAACGGGGCCCGAAAACCGGGGTCAGAATCGTGTCCGACACGTGTCCGATTCGGGAATCGAATCTAGGGTTAGGGCTAGGGTTTGGCTCGGGATTCCGGCGGCGGGGACGACGGCTGGGCGGCCGGGCAGCTGAGGAGGGGGCTGGGGGCACGCGGCGGAGGCGGCACGGCTGGGAGGCGATACTGGGTGGCCGGCCGGTTACTGCTGCGGCCACTGCTGCTGTCGTCGTGGTGACCGGGGACGGCAGAGCGGGGCGCCGGAGGGGAGAAGGGAGGAGCCGGGTGGTCGTCGACGAGGGCGGGCGGCGTCGTGGTCGTGGTGGCGGATTGGGGTTGTCGGTGGCGAGGTGTGTCGACGGGGTCGGCTAGGGCGGTCGGAGGGGACCTTTATAGGGAGGAGAGAGGGGAGCTGGCGCCGGGCAAGGCGGAGGGGCCGGGGTCGTGGCGTGGTGGTCCGGGCGGAGCGGCCGGAGGCGACGGCTCCGCCGCGAGATGCGGGCACGGGCGGGGACGGGGCTGACTGGGGGTGCGGGTTCGGGCACGGGCGGGTCGGGTGGTTGACAGACCCGACCCGACCCGGTTGGGGCTGGGCTGGGTTCGGGTTCGGGGCTGGGCCCGGTGGGCCGGGTCCAGCGGGCCGCGGGCTGGGCTGGATTTAATTAATAATAATAATTATTATTTTAAATCATTAAATAATTAATAAATTAATAAATAGTTTTTAGGTGTTTTAAAATAGGTCCGGGGCCCGATAAATTCCAAAAAATTACCCTAAGTCTAGTTTTTCATTTTACACCCAAAAATATTATTTTTATAATATTTTAATATTATTTATTATTATTTAAAAATTATTTAATAATTAAAACCCTGTTTTTAAATTACAGAAAATTCCCTGAAAAATGCAGTTTTTAAAATTTTGAAAAATCAGGGGATTTACAATCTACCCCCTTAAGAGGATTGCGTTCTCGCAATCAAAGAAATAACCGGTCAACAGAGATGACGCGGTCGCAAGCATCGTTTGAAAACACATCACAAGATACTCAGGGAAATACCGTTTCCCTAACAATGAAAGTTATATGCACTTCCAGAGAAAATCTAGTTAAAGTAAAAGAACTACAATTTTTATGAAAACCAGGTTATTAACAAGTTGCAAATTACTAGGTTGGGGCTGAGGTCACTGTCACGCCCCAGTCCCAAAATACCGTGGGACCAGACGCGTGGCAACGGCCAGCAGTACGCACCGATGGACCAACTCACTATAAAGGATCCATCAGGGCATACTTAAGCTGTAAAACAAGTCTACGACAATCAAGGTACAACTAATCTCATCCACACACGATATAAAATATGATCCACAGAATAATAATGAGTGTAAATCATCAACAAGTCTCACAAAGTACTTCGGGGAACAACCCGATAAATATCTAGTACAATGGTTCATCTGACCAGAATGTGAAAGACTGAAATAAATAAATGAAAACCGAGCATGAACATGGATGCTCAAGAGAAGTCTTCAGCTAAGACCTCGTCCTCAGATGGTGGTACAACTCCTGGATCAGCTCCTGCTCCAGTCCCGTAGATCTCGGGATAAACCACGTCTGTAAAATCTGGGGAACAAAATCCGGATCCAGGTCCTCAGGGGACATAGCAAGGTACAAGAAAGCTCATGCCAATAAATACAGATAAGCAGTGCAGCAAATAAATAACTAAATGAACAATGGGGTAAATATGTAACCATCTAAGTGTAAATGCAAGTGAGAGCATCACTAGTCTCAGGCTGAGCCACTACAAGCTCTGTGTCGGGGAGCCGGTAGCGGTAATAACCGGTAGTGGGTCTAGCTCTGCTACGAGAGTCTACGACCTCTCAATAATAGAAGATATACATAAATACAGCCTGTAGCCTGTGTGTCTCTCCCCACCCAATGTAACCACGCATATCATGACCACAACGTCTCATGCCCATGTCAAGCGCGATCATAGCTAAATGCAACCAGTCATAAGTATCTAATAATATAATGTCCATGTCCTGTATCCTATACAGAATCACCACGAATATCTCGGGAAAATCCTGTCTCATGAATAGTGTCAAGTGTCCTGGGTCATATGGTACTTGATAAGACAAGTACGAGAATATAAAGTGTCACGGATGTCCATCTCTAGATGACCGTACCCAACACTGCGTACAGTGTCGGCACCCGACTGATAATCGGACGCTAAGTACGTCACACGGTCCTAGGTTGAGCATGCACAGCAATATATATAAAACAAGGGAAATAGATAACTAAACTGCAGAGTTTGGCAAGGTACACTTGCCTGATGTCCGAATTTCAACAACTGCCCTGGTATCTGTGGATCCGGTGGGAACTACTCCAAAAGCTGTAATAAATATCACCAACAGTCTCAGAAGATGTCAATTAGCTGGAAATGCCTGTCCTTACGTCCAATTTGGACACAGGGGCAAAAAGGTCATTTTCGGGCCAAAGCGGGTTCCATATGTGGGCCCACTTTGCACCGAAAAGCGCGTCAGGGTCAAAGGTCTCCAAATTCCGCAAACTCAGTGTCTACAAGTCAGGAACGACGATACGAACCCAACGGAACTTCCAGAATTGGATTCCGATGAGCCGGTCACAAAATCACCCGTCAAGTGGAGCCGGTGGGGCCCACGATACGTGATTTTGTCAACGTCCTCAGAATCGAACCAAACTTGGCTCACAGGACCAGCGTATTACTACGGATCCGATGGCGCAAATTTCGTCTCGATCCGACGTGTATACACGAAGTTACAGCGTGTTCCAGGATCAACGGATACGGGGTGTCGTCGGCGGATACGCGTTGATTCCGGGGTGCACGCACCTCCGAATCGACTTCTGCGAAAACCCACACGACCGTATCAACGTCGCGCACAGTTTGGTAAAGACCGCGTGCGACCAAGTCGTCCCGATTGGCGGGGCGGACTCAGTTCCGGGGTGAAACAGGGCGTTGTTTTTTCCTTGTTTTGGATCGCGGTGTACGATCACTACAGGACGCGATGCACCGAGCGAGTTGCACGGGCACCGAGAGGGTTATACAGTCTACGCATAGCAATCGACGGAATTGAAAATGGAGTTGCGAGTTGGGAGAAATCAATACCTGAACAGGGCCCGTGAATGCTGAGATTCACGTGTCCAAAAGTCCAACCTGTGTCCTGGTCGAGGGTCTACCGTGTCCGCTAGGGCTGTGCCTGGAGACGGAGGGGTCGACTTCGCCGGCAGAGGGCGTCTCGGCCTAGGGCAGCTGCGGGCTGTTGGTCGACGTCGGTGGAGTCGACGGGGAGTCGAAGGCTGGACGGCGCGGTGGAGGTAGGTTCGAGCAAAGGGGTGGGTCGGTCCGGCGAGGGGTCGTGCGGCGTTGGCAGCAGGCGGTGAGCAGGGTCCCTGGGTCGACGAGCGATGGCGTCGAACGGCGGCGAGCGGGAGTCGACCGGCTGAACCGGTGGCCAGGGTCGGGATGGGGGTCTCTGGGTTCGACGAGGTGGATGTCCGCGGTGGAGGAGGACGAATCGGTGGACGGGGTTCTGCGAGTCGGGGTACTCGCTGACGATGGCGGCCGGTCGGCGTTGCTTAACGGAGCGGCGGAGCGACTGGAGGTAGGGGTCGGCGGAGATGACAAAGGGAATTAGGGTGGCGGCGGTGGCTACACGAATATCGAGGAGAATATATAGGTTGTGAACAGTGTTTCCGGCGGAGAGTTTAGGGTTTCCCCCTGATGTCGAATCCGGGTCGGGTCTGGCTTGGGTCCGACCCGACCCAATCCACTGTTTGGTTCAGCCTGGGTTGGTTTAGGCAGGGGTGTTTGGTTTAATCATCCAAATAGCTAAAGGTCCTCGATACATTGCTCTGGGGTCCAATAAATTCACCGAAAAATGCCATGCGTCCGGTTCTCCATTATACACAATAAATTTTTACTTCCAGAATATTTTGACTCCATTAAGCCACACTTAAAATTATTTAACCCACAAACCTCAGTGATAAATTCCAGAAAAATACCAAAAATAGGGAAAATTTTATAAATCTTATTTCTGAAATTTAGGGTGTTTACAATCTTCCCTCCTTAAAAGGATTGCGTCCTCGCAATCAAAGAATAAGCTACTAAAGAAAGAGTTATGGAAATACAAGGTGGCCTAGTTTACAACTGCCTCCTCGAACAAGTGGGGGTATCGCTGACGCATACTATCTTCTCGTTCCCAAGTTGATTCGCCTGGTGAATGATGTTTCCATGCTACACGAACCAGTCTGATTGTCTGGCCCCGTAATGTCTTCTCACTGACGTCGAGGATGCCTACTGGTTGTTCCTCATACCTCAAGCTCGGGCCTACTGCGATCTCTGAATGATCGACTACGTGACTTGGGTCGGTCACGTACCTTCGCAACTGGGAGACGTGGAATACGTCATGCACTCCCTCTAAGGATGGAGGTAATGCAAGACGATAAGCCACCTCACCAACGCGCTCTAGAATGTCAAATGGCCCAATATACCTTGGGCTCAGCTTGCCTCTGCTCCCGAATCTGATAGTACCACGAGTGGGCGAAATCCTCAAGAATACGTGATCTCCTTCTTTGAACTCTAGGGGACGCCTATGTGCATCAGCCCAATGCTTCTGTCGGTCCTGAGCTGCTCGCAGATGATTCTGAATCTGCTTCACCTTCTCCACTGTCTGGGTGACCAATTCTGGACCCAGTATTTGACGTTCACCAACGTCACTCCAACACACAGGTGATCTGCACTTCCTTCCGTATAAAGCTTCAAATGGTGCCATCTGGATGCTGGCCTGATAACTGTTATTGTAGGAGAACTCTACTAAGTGCAAATGATCTTCCCAAGATCCTCCGAAATCTAGCATACATGATCTCAACATGTCCTCTAAGATCTGAATGGTGCGCTCCGATTGGCCATCTGTCTGCGGGTGGTACGCCGTGCTGAACTTGAGTCTGGTGCCCAGACTCTCTTGCATGCTTCTCCAGAAATGAGATGTAAATCTCGAATCTCGATCCGATACAATACTAACAGGCACTCCATGTAACTTGACGATTTGTCGCATATACATGTCAGCTAGTACCTCTGTGGACTGTCCAACTCTAAATGGCAAGAAGTGTGCCGATTTAGTGAGTCGATCCACGATCACCCATACTGCGTCTCTTCCGCTGGGGCTCTTCGGAAATCCTGTGACAAAGTCCATCGTGATATGCTCCCACTTCCATTCCGGTATCGGGAGCGGTTGTAACATACCTGCAGTCCTCTGATGCTCGGCCTTTACTTGCTGGCAGACTAAGCATTTGGCCACAAATCTGGCGATCTCTCTCTTCATTCCATGCCACCAGTAATACTGTCTCAAGTCTCTGTACATCTTAGTTCCTCCTGGGTGAACAGAGTACATAGAGCTATGCGCTTCAGTCATTAACTCTTGTCTCAATTCTCCATTTGGAACATACAAGCGGTTTCCAAATCTCAATGTCCCGTCTTCGTGAATGCGAAGTCCTGTCTGAATACCTGCTTCTGTCCTTTCTTTGAGTCTTCGGAATCTAGCATCGGTGGGCAATGCTTCTTTAATCTTCTCCACGAGTGATGACTGAATCTCAAGGTTAGCCATCAGTCCATTCTGTCCCGGTACGATAACCTCTATCTGTAGCTCTTGTATATCCTTCAATAACTCGGGCTGCATTGTCAAGAAATAAGCCGTAGGCTTCCTGCTGAGTGCATCTGCAACAACATTCGCCTTTCCCGGATGATACTGCAGATCGATGTCAAAATCTACCATCAGTTCCAGCCAACGTCTCTGTCTCATGTTAAGCTCCTTCTGAGTATACACATACTTCAGGCTCTTGTGGTCAGTAAAGATTTCTACCCTCTCTCCATAAAGGTAGTGCCTCCATATCTTCAATGCAAATATCACTGCTGCTAGCTCCAGATCATGCGTGGGGTAGTTCTTCTCGTGGTCCTTCAACTGTCTCGACGCATAAGCAATGACTTTGCCATGTTGCATCAAAACACATCCTAGTCCACTGCCGGATGCATCACTGTAAACAACAAAATCTCCTGACCCTGAAGGAAGAGTCAAGACAGGTGCTGTTGTTAATCTTCTCTTCAGTTCTTCAAAAGCCTTCTGACAGTCTTCTGTCCATATAAACTCCTGATCCTTTCGTGTTAGCTTTGTCATTGGTTCTGCAATCCTTGAGAAATTTTCTACGAACCTTCGGTAATATCCCGCAAGTCCTAGAAAACTTCTTACCTCTGCAACTGATGTAGGTGTAGGCCAAGTCTCTATCGCCGCAACTTTCTCTGGATCCACTGAAAGTCCTTCTCCTGATATGATGTGTCCCAAGAAAGGCACTTTGTCCATACAGAACTCACACTTACTGAGCTTGGCATATAACTTCTCTTGCCTCAAGGTCTCTAACACGATTCTGAGATGCTCCTCGTGCTCTTCAGGGCTCTTGGAATATATGAGAATGTCATCAATGAATACCACTACGAATTTATCCAATAATTGATGAAAGACTCTGTTCATCAAACTCATAAACACTGCTGGCGCATTGGTTAAACCAAACGGCATCACCAGGAACTCATAATGCCCATACTTCGTCCTGAAAGCTGTCTTCGGGATGTCTTCCTTCCTCACCTTGATCTGATGATAGCCGGATCTAAGGTCAATCTTCGAGAATACCCTTGCACCACTCAATTGATCGAATAGATCATCAATGCGTGGTAAGGGATACCTGTTCTTGATGGTCACGGCATTCAGTGCCCTGTAATCAATACACAACCGTACTGTTCCATCCTTCTTCGGCACAAATAAGATGGGTGCTCCCCAAGGTGAAACACTGGGCCGAATGAAACCCTTTTCCAAAAGATCATCAACCTGTTCCTTCAATTCCACTAACTCCTTAGGTGCTAGCCGGTAAACTGATGAAGTGATTGGCTCTGCTCCTGGAGTTAAGTCTATTGTGAATTCTATTTCTCGATCAGGTGGTAAACCTGGAAGATCATCAGGAAACACATCCACAAATTCTGATATGACTCTTGGGTAACCTGTCTCCTCTTCTACAGATAATACCCTAAGAGTAGGCTGAACTCCTTGCTCTACTGCTCCTCGGAGAAACTCAAATTCTGGATGTCCTGGCGGTCTAAATATAACCCGCCCAAGTCGGCAATCAAGAGTCGCATGGTACTGTCTTAACCAGTCCATACCAAGTACGACATCATAATCCGGCATGGAAAAGATTAGAAATTGAGCTCGCATTTCTCGGCCACAAACTACTACAGAACATGATCTACAGACATCACTAACCGGAATAATACCTCCTCCCGTAAGAATCCTCTTCATCTTCGGAAGGGGTGCGGTAGCTACTCTATGGGTGGCTACAAAGCTAGCTGCTATAAATGAATGCGATGCTCCAGAATCAAATAAAGCTACTGCAGGTAATGAAGCTACTAAAATAGTACCTGCGATGACTTCGCCTGCTGTAGCCTCCTCCTCAACAGCTAGTGGGAATGCCTGTGCCCGTCCCTGAGCTGGACCTCTCTGCTGCTGCTGAGCCTGCTGAAATAAGGCTGCCTGTGGTGCCAGTGGTGGTCTCTGCTGATTCCCTCCTGGGGCTGGTGGTCTGACCCCACCAACTCCTGTCTGCTGGCCTCCTGCTGCTGGATAAGCTGGTCGTGGTGCAGGTAATGCTAGTCTTGGTGCTCCGTCCCGGCGTTCAGTACAGTCCCTGGAAAAGTGCTGGTTGGATCCGCAGCTCAAACATAGTCCCAATTTACGCCGGCATTCCTTCTCAATGTGTCCTACCTTGCCGCAGTGGTGACAAGTAGGAAGGGGTCTGTCTCTCTGTGCTGCTCTATCTGGCATACCCCTTTGGGCTCGCTTTGCTGAATCCCCATGTGCTGGCCTGGATGGTGCTGATGTGATAGGCCTCTTCAGATTAGATTCCCTCCTGGTGACGCGCTCCAAGCGTCGGGCTGCTGCAAGGACATCGGTATAAGAGGTAGGTGCTACCGTTCCAATCACTTTCTGAAGCTCGAACTTCAAGCCGTCAAAGAACTTCTCTGCTTTTTCTTCCTCCGTTGAAATCAGTGTTGGGGCAAAGCGGCTCAGGCGAATAAATTCTGCATTGTATTCCTCCACTGACATGCTGCCTTGGATAAGGCGGTTGAACCTGTCTCTGAGCTCTGACCGTGCAATGGCTGGAATGTACATCTCTTGGAAGAGTCTAGAGAACTCTTCCCAGGTGACTCGGTCCTGTCCAAGCCTCCTTTCTTCTGCTAACCACCAGTGATGCGCGTTATCAGTTAACTGCATTCTGACGGCAGTCATCCACTTCTCTCTTGGAAGTTCAGCGGCTTCCAACTGATGCTGAATGTTGGTGAGCCACTCATGAACTTCCGTTGGCCCTTCTTTACCAGAAAATGTGCGAGGCTTGAGATGACGGAAGTCGGTGATAGATCCCGTCGATGTTCGCCTTGCTGGCGGATTTGCCTGCTCCAATGCGGATACCAGGCTGGTCCTCAGATACTCGGCCTCCTGCCGATGGGCCTCTTGCTGAATCTGTTGCTGTGCTTGCATCATAGCATACATCATCTGGAACATCTGTTGCCCGTCCATGGCTTGTCCTGGCGGGAATACTGGCACCTGGGGAGTGAACTGTGGTGGAGGTGGGATATCATCTCTCCGGAACCTTGGATTAGGCTGCCCGGTTTGATCACTCTGCGATGCTTGTCCACCATCCCCTGGTGTCACTTCGTCTCCATAAGTAACCACAGCGTCGTGTGGTGTCTCCAAAGGGATATCATCTCTGTTCCCGGAATCCATTGCTCTGAAATCAAAATATAAACTGTGAGAACGCTCAGAGGAATCAATACAGGATGCAGTTCAAGTAACAAATTTCGAGTTCGATATAGAGTTCAACAAATGGTTAAATGATGGATGAGATCCTATAGTTTATACTATCCTTAGGGCAGGCTGGTCCGGTCCCTAAGTTGAAACCGAACTATTTAGTCGTTGACCTGCATGGGCCACCACAAAAACCATGTCACGCCCCAGTCCCAAAATACCGTGGGACCAGACGCGTGGCAACGGCCAGCAGTACGCACCGATGGACCAACTCACTATAAAGGATCCATCAGGGCATACTTAAGCTGTAAAACAAGTCTACGACAATCAAGGTACAACTAATCTCATCCACACACGATATAAAATATGATCCACAGAATAATAATGAGTGTAAATCATCAACAAGTCTCACAAAGTACTTCGGGGAACAACCCGATAAATATCTAGTACAATGGTTCATCTGACCAGAATGTGAAAGACTGAAATAAATAAATGAAAACCGAGCATGAACATGGATGCTCAAGAGAAGTCTTCAGCTAAGACCTCGTCCTCAGATGGTGGTACAACTCCTGGATCAGCTCCTGCTCCAGTCCCGTAGATCTCGGGATAAACCACGTCTGTAAAATCTGGGGAACAAAATCCGGATCCAGGTCCTCAGGGGACATAGCAAGGTACAAGAAAGCTCATGCCAATAAATACAGATAAGCAGTGCAGCAAATAAATAACTAAATGAACAATGGGGTAAATATGTAACCATCTAAGTGTAAATGCAAGTGAGAGCATCACTAGTCTCAGGCTGAGCCACTACAAGCTCTGTGTCGGGGAGCCGGTAGCGGTAATAACCGGTAGTGGGTCTAGCTCTGCTACGAGAGTCTACGACCTCTCAATAATAGAAGATATACATAAATACAGCCTGTAGCCTGTGTGTCTCTCCCCACCCAATGTAACCACGCATATCATGACCACAACGTCTCATGCCCATGTCAAGCGCGATCATAGCTAAATGCAACCAGTCATAAGTATCTAATAATATAATGTCCATGTCCTGTATCCTATACAGAATCACCACGAATATCTCGGGAAAATTCTGTCTCATGAATAGTGTCAAGTGTCCTGGGTCATATGGTACTTGATAAGACAAGTACGAGAATATAAAGTGTCACGGATGTCCATCTCTAGATGACCGTACCCAACACTGCGTACAGTGTCGGCACCCGACTGATAATCGGACGCTAAGTACGTCACACGGTCCTAGGTTGAGCATGCACAGCAATATATATAAAACAAGGGAAATAGATAACTAAACTGCAGAGTTTGGCAAGGTACACTTGCCTGATGTCCGAATTTCAACAACTGCCCTGGTATCTGTGGATCCGGTGGGAACTACTCCAAAAGCTGTAATAAATATCACCAACAGTCTCAGAAGATGTCAATTAGCTGGAAATGCCTGTCCTTACGTCCAATTTGGACACAGGGGCAAAAAGGTCATTTTCGGGCCAAAGCGGGTTCCATATGTGGGCCCACTTTGCACCGAAAAGCGCGTCAGGGTCAAAGGTCTCCAAATTCCGCAAACTCAGTGTCTACAAGTCAGGAACGACGATACGAACCCAACGGAACTTCCAGAATTGGATTCCGATGAGCCGGTCACAAAATCACCCGTCAAGTGGAGCCGGTGGGGCCCACGATACGTGATTTTGTCAACGTCCTCAGAATCGAACCAAACTTGGCTCACAGGACCAGCGTATTACTACGGATCCGATGGTGCAAATTTCGTCTCGATCCGACGTGTATACACGAAGTTACAGCGTGTTCCAGGATCAACGGATACGGGGTGTCGTCGGCGGATACGCGTTGATTCCGGGGTGCACGCACCTCCGAATCGACTTCTGCGAAAACCCACACGACCGTATCAACGTCGCGCACAGTTTGGTAAAGACCGCGTGCGACCAAGTCGTCCCGATTGGCGGGGCGGACTCAGTTCCGGGGTGAAACAGGGCGTTGTTTTTTCCTTGTTTTGGATCGCGGTGTACGATCACTACAGGACGCGATGCACCGAGCGAGTTGCACGGGCACCGAGAGGGTTATACAGTCTACGCATAGCAATCGACGGAATTGAAAACGGAGTTGCGAGTTGGGAGAAATCAATACCTGAACAGGGCCCGTGAATGCTGAGATTCACGTGTCCAAAAGTCCAACCTGTGTCCTGGTCGAGGGTCTACCGTGTCCGCTAGGGCTGTGCCTGGAGACGGAGGGGTCGACTTCGCCGGCAGAGGGCGTCTCGGCCTAGGGCAGCTGCGGGCTGTTGGTCGACGTCGGTGGAGTCGACGGGGAGTCGAAGGCTGGACGGCGCGGTGGAGGTAGGTTCGAGCAAAGGGGTGGGTCGGTCCGGCGAGGGGTCGTGCGGCGTTGGCAGCAGGCGGTGAGCAGGGTCCCTGGGTCGACGAGCGATGGCGTCGAACGGCGGCGAGCGGGAGTCGACCGGCTGAACCGGTGGCCAGGGTCGGGATGGGGGTCTCTGGGTTCGACGAGGTGGATGTCCGCGGTGGAGGAGGACGAATCGGTGGACGGGGTTCTGCGAGTCGGGGTACTCGCTGACGATGGCGGCCGATCGGCGTTGCTTAACGGAGCGGCGGAGCGACTGGAGGTAGGGGTCGGCGGAGATGACAAAGGGAATTAGGGTGGCGGCGGTGGCTACACGAATATCGAGGAGAATATATAGGTTGTGAACAGTGTTTCCGGCGGAGAGTTTAGGGTTTCCCCCTGATGTCGAATCCGGGTCGGGTCTGGCTTGGGTCCGACCCGACCCAATCCACTGTTTGGTTCAGCCTGGGTTGGTTTAGGCAGGGGTGTTTGGTTTAATCATCCAAATAGCTAAAGGTCCTCGATACATTGCTCCGGGGTCCAATAAATTCACCGAAAAATGCCATGCGTCCGGTTCTCCATTATACACAATAAATTTTTACTTCCAGAATATTTTGACTCCATTAAGCCACACTTAAAATTATTTAACCCACAAACCTCAGTGATAAATTCCAGAAAAATACCAAAAATAGGGAAAATTTTATAAATCTTATTTCTGAAATTTAGGGTGTTTACAGTCACGAACCAACGGGCACGAGCTAAAACAAGACTAGGAACGGATAACTACAAATCACTTACGCGCATCAGCTACTCCACGAGTCTGCGCGTTCTCCACGGTCTTCGCTGGAGCTTATCCGTGTCCTTGCAGTTGATTCCTCTGCTGCTGTTGAGCCTGCTGGAAGAGGGTTGCCTGAGGTGCCAAGGGTGGCCTCGGTATTGGTGAAGCTTGCAATGCTGGAGAGGCTGGCCGTGGTGCTGGTAATACTTGCTGGTTACCCGTTGGTGCTCTGTCTCGACGCTCAGGGCATTCCTTGAATAAATGCTGACTGGATCCGCAAGCTATGCATAATCTCTTCTTTCGTCTGCACTCGTCCTCGGTGTGGCCTCGCTTGCGACAATATGGACAGACAGGTATTGCTTATGGAGATGCTTCTGGTGGCTGGTGTATGTGAGACTCCCTCGCGATTCCTGCCTGCGGGGCTCCAGCTGGTGCTGATGTGGCGGGTTGAAGATTCGTCAATGCTTTTTCTCGATGCTGGGGGCAATCCTTGGCCAAGTGTTCATTGGTTCCGCAAATCAAGCATAATCCCAACTTATGTCTGAACCCGCTCTCAATGTGGCCTTGCTTGTGACAATGTTGACAGGTAGGCAGTACTTGCGGAGATGCTTCGGGTGGCTGATGCAGCTGAGACTTCTTTGGAGTTCCTTCTTGTGGTGTTCCGGCTGGTGTTGACGTGGCTGGTTGGCGAATCACCACTGGTTTCTCTCGACGTTCTGGGCAATCCCTTACCAAATGCTCCTGGGATCCACAAGATAGACATTGTCCCAGTCTGCGTCGGCATTCTTTAGCAAGGTGGCCTACCTTGCCACAGTTGTGACAAGTAGGAAGGAATGAGGCTCCTGATGCTGCTCTCGGTGTAAACCTCCTGATTTTTTTCAAAATTTTAAAACTTGGAATTTTCACAATTTTCTGGGAATTTTTTGTAATTTAAAAACTGGGTTTTAATTATTCAATGATTTTTAATTAATATTAAACAGTATTAAAATATTATAAAAATAATATTTTTGGATGTAAAATGAAAAACTGGACTTAGGGTAATTTTTTGGGATTTTATTGGGCCTCGGACCTATTTTTAAAAGCCTAAAAACTATTTTCCTAAATTAATTAATTAATTACTGATTATTATAATTATTATTATTTTCTTTTATTTTTATTTTTTAGTTTGGGCCCAGCCCAATGGGCCGAGCCCATTAGTGCTAGCACGGCCCAGCCTCCAACCCCTAGCGGGTCGGGCGGGTCCGCTCACCCGGAGCCCGCCGCCCGACCCGACCCGCTCCATCACCCCTGTCACCCGACCCCATCTTCCCCGAGACCTCCGCCGGCGCCGAAAAATGCGCGACCACGTTCGCCTCCCCTCCGCGAGAGCCGCCCACCCCTACCGACTTCCCCGGCCACGACAGCCCAGCCCCGACCCTATAAAAACCCCCTCGCCTCCTACTCCGCCCTCACTCCCCTAACGCCCAACCACCGAGCCCTAACCCTACCCCACTCCGACGAGCCCCCTCCGGCGACCCGAGACCCCCATCCTCCTCCCCGCCGTGACCTCCAGTGCCCCAGCCCCTCTCCTCGCCGACCGGAGCCGCCCAGAACCCCCTCCTCCTCCTCTCTCTCTCCCCGCGGCTGCCGATCTCCGCCTCCCCCAGCCGCTCGACGCCGCTCGACGCCGCCGGGACCTCGCCGAGGGCCGCAGCCACCGCCCCGAGTCGCCTCGACCGTCGGCCAGTCCCCCAGAGCCCCGGACACGCGGACACAGCTCCGACACAGGATTCGGACACGAACTCGCGTGTCGGACACAGTTCAAAACCCCGGTTTTTTGGGTCCCTTCAGGTGCTCATAACTTCCTGCTCGTAATCCCGATTTTGATTCCGTAAATTGCGTTGCGAAGCCTGTATGACCCTCTCGGTGTCCGGACAAACCGTTCGGGGCATCGCATCCTGTGGTGATCGCACACCGCGATCCAAAAACAGGAAAAAACCAGACCCTGTTTCACCCCGGAACTGAGTACGCCCCGCCAAACGGGACGACTTGGTCGCGCGCGGTCTTCACAGATACGTGCGCCTCGTCGATACGGACGTGTGGGATTTCGCGGAAGCTGATTCGGGTGTGCGTGCACACCGAAATCAACGCGTATCCGCGGACATCGCCCCGTATCTGACTTTTCTGCAATTCACCCTAATTTTGTGTACACTCGTCGGATCGAGACGAAACTTGCGCCATCGGACTCGTAGTGATACGTTGGTCCTGTGGGTCAAGTTTGGTTCAATTCTGAGAACGTTGACAAAATCGCGTGTCGTGGGCCCCATAGGCCCCGCTCGACGGGCGATTTTGTGATCGGCTCATCGGAATCCAATTCTGGAAGTTCCGTTGGGTTCGTATCATCGTTCCTGACCTGTTGACACTAAGTTTGGTGAATTTGGAGACCTTGGACCCGGACGCATTTTTCGGTGCAAAGCGGGCCCACCGGTGGACCCCGTTTTGGCCCGAAACTGCCGTTTCTGTCCTTGTCTCCAAATTGGATCCAAGGATAGGTGTTTCTAGCTGATTGATATTTTCTGGATCTGATGGTGATGTTTGTTTCAGCAACCGGACTACCGCCTGCAATTTCCGTCGAAGTCAGAACTGCGAACCGAGCCGGAACCACAGGCAAGTGTACCTTGCCAAAACTTGCAGCTTTGTTACCTATTTCTTGGACTTAGTTATATATCTGTGGGCAAGTAAAGCTTGTCAAATTCTCAGATAATTCTGGTTAAAGTATTTACTTGATTGCTTGTAGTTTCATAAGTAACTTGTTTAACTGCTCAACCCAGGACACCTGACACTCTTCATGTGATGGAATTGCCTGAGATATACCTGGTGATTCCGTATAGGTTACATTTTTCATGTCATTACAGTTTACATGCTTAGATTCTATCCTGACTCATTGCATTAGTTCAATCTTGCGTGACTTGTACCTGATATTTCTGGAACTGTGACGTGAGATTACATGGGGTGGGGAGAGTATTACCATATCAAGGCTGATTATAATGTAAATAATGTTATCTGGAGGTGTCCTAGTCTCTGATACAGAGCTTTGGCACAAGTTCTGGCTCTTCGAGAAAATACTGCTATGGTTTCTTAGACACTAATCCTGTAGTAGTCTCAGTCTGAGTATGACTAAAACTCTCACTTGCATATCACTAGCTGGTTTATATATTTACCCTGCTGTTTATCTTGTTGCTGCACTGCATATATTTTGGCTTATATTTTCTGTACCTTGTTATGTCCCCTGAGGACCTGGAATGGACAATGTCCCCAGGTATAGCCGAGGAGAACTACCCCGAGGTGTACGGTACAGGAGCACTCCTTGGAGCAGAACCCGGAACTGAGGACGAGATAGTGGCCGAAGACTTCACCTGAGCACCGGCTTCAGCTACACAGTATTTCCTTTTCAGTATTTTATTTCCAGTCTATGTTTCCTTAAATGTAACAGAATAATTCTCGGATTTGTTTCCCGAGATAACCTTATTTAATATTGCTTATTTATTTCCATTGCATTAATTCTGGCAATTAATCTGTGTTTGTTCTGTGGATGAGATTAGTAATACCTGAGACTTGTACTTAGTACTGCTAGACTACAGCTTAAGCATGCCCTGATGGATCCATTAAATTGGATTGTCCATCGGTGCGTGCTGCTGGCCATTGCTCACGTGCTCAGTCCCTCGTCATTTTGGGACTGGGGCGTGACATAGTTTTTGTGGTGGCCCATGCAGGTCTACGACTAAATTGTTCGGTTTCAACTCAGGGACCGAACAGGCCTGCAATAAGATAGGATAAATTCTAGGATCTCATCCACTTGCTTGAATTATTTTTGATATCTGTATCGTATTCGAACTAATTTGAACTTGCATCTTGCCTTGATTCCTGTGCGCCTCTTATTGGTTATTTTGGATACAGGAAAATGAACCCACAAGAGTGCAACGAGACTCCCGTCGGAACACCACAAGCTACAGGTGTCACCTACGACGACGAAGTGACACCAGTCGGAGGAATCCCCACAACTCAACAGAGCCAGCCGGCAGGTCAACCTACCTCCCGATTCCGGCGCGATGACATCCCACCTCCGTCGTAGTTCGTCCCACCAATGCCCGTATTCTCACCAGGACAGCCAATCGACGGGCAACAAATATTTCAGATGATCTACGCGATGATGCAAGCACAGCAACAAGTCCAACACGAGGCTCAGCGTCGCGAAGCTAATTTCTTAAGGGACAGCATTGTAACTGCACTGGAGCAGGCCAACCTACCAGCTCGACGGCCAACTACAGGCTCAATCACTGACTTCCGCCAACTGAAGCCCCGTATTTTTTCTGGAAAAGAGGAGCCCACAGAAGTTCACGAGTGGCTCACCAACATTCGGCATCAACTTGAAGCAGCTGAACTTCCACGGGAACGCTGGATGACTGCCGTCCGAATGCATTTGACGGATAATGCCCATCACTGGTGGCTATCCGAGGAGATGCGACTCGGACCAGACCGAGTCACTTGGGAGGAGTTCTCCAGACTCTTCCAGGAGATGTACATTCCTGCCATCGCTCGATCAGAACTGCGGGACAAATTCAATCGCCTCACTCAGGACTCCATGACGGTGGAAGAGTACAACGCAGAATTCATTCGTCTGAGCCGCTTCGCCCCCACCCTGATCCCGACGGAGGAAGAGAAGGCCGAGAAATTCTTCGACGGACTGAACATTTAGCTGCAGAAACTAATTGGGTCCGTCGTACCAACATCATACTCGGACGTCCTTGCTGCGGCTCGACGCATAGAGCGCGTCACCAAGAGAGAGACCAGACTGAAGCGGTCGTCCCCATCCGCACCAACCAAAGCAGCACAAGAAGAATCTGCAAAGAGACCGCACCAACAGCAGAAAGCATCTACACCCCCAGTGGTAGTCCTCCTTACTTGTCATTACTGTGGCAAAGCAGGCCATATCGCCAAGGAATGCCGACGCAGACTAGGATTGTGTTTGGCATGCGGATCCCGTCAGCATTCGGTAAGGGATTGCACTCAACGTGGAGAAGGAACACCAAGGGCGAACCAGCAAACTCCACCAGCACCTCGAGCAGCACCCTACCAGCAAGCTCAGCAGCAGCAGAGGAATCTACCTCAAGGACGAGAGCAGGCTTACGCGATGACTGTGCAGGAAGCCGATGCGAGTAAGTAATTTATAGTTTTCTGTTTCCAGTCTTGTGTAGCTAGTGCCTATTGGTTCGTGACCTCAGCCCCAACCTAGTAATTTGTAACTTGTTAATAACAACCTGGTTTTCATAAAAGTTGTAGACTTTTGCTTTAACTAGATTTTCCTGGAAAATGTAAACTTTCAATATTTAGGGAAACGGTACTTCCCTAAGTATCTTGTGATGTATTTTCAAACGATGTTGCAACCGCGTCATCTCCGTTGACCGGTTATTCTTTGATTGCGAGGACGCAATCCTCTTAAGGGGGGTAGATTGTAAACCCCCTAATTTTTTTCAAAATTTTAAAACTTGGAATTTTTACAATTTTCTGAAATTTTCTGGGAATTTTCTGTAATTTAAAAACTGGGTTATAATTATTCAATAATTTTTAATTGATATTAAACAGTATTAAAATATTATAAAAATAATATTTTTGGATGTAAAATGAAAAACTGGACTTAGGGTAATTTTCTGGGATTTTATTGGGCCTCGGACCTATTTTTAAAAGCCTAAAAACTATTTTCCTAAATTAATTAATTAATTACTGATTATTATAATTATTATTATTTTCTTTTATTTTTATTTTTTAGTTTGGGCCCAGCCCAATGGGCCGAGTCCATTAGTGCTAGCCCGGCCCAGCCTCCAACCCCTAGCGGGTCGGGCGGGTCCGCTCACCCGGAGCCCGCCGCCCGACCCGACCCGCTCCATCACCCCTGTCACCCGACCCCATCTTCCCCGAGACCTCCGCCGGCGCCGGAAAACGCGCGGCCACGTTCGCCTCCCCTCCGCGAGAGCCGCCCACCCCTACCGACTTCCCCGGCCACGACAGCCCAGCCCCGACCCTATAAAAACCCCCTCGCCTCCTCCTCCGCCCTCACTCCCCTAACGCCCAACCACCGAGCCCTAACCCTACCCCACTCCGGCGAGCCCCCTCCGGCGACCCGAGACCCCCATCCTCCTCCCCGTCGTGACCTCCAGCGCCCCAGCCCCTCTTCCTCGCCGACCGGAGCCGCCCAGAACCCCCTCCTCCTCCTCTCTCTCTCCCCGCGGCTGCCGATCTCCGCCTCCCCCAGCCGCTCGACGCCGCCGGGACCTCGCCGAGGGCCGCAGCCACCGCCCCGAGTCGCCTCGACCGTCGGCCAGTCCCCCAGAGCCCCGGACACGCGGACACAGCTCCGACACAGGATTCGGACACGAACTCGCGTGTCGGACACAGTTCAAAACCCCGGTTTTTCGGGTCCCTTCAGGTGCTCATAACTTCCTGCTCGTAACCCCGATTTCGATTCCGCAAATTGCGTTACGAAGCCTGTATGACCCTCTCGGTGTCCGGATAAACCGTTCGGGGCATCGCGTCCTGTGGTGATCGCACACCGCGATCCAAAAATAGGAAAAAACCAGACCCTGTTTCACCCCGGAACTGAGTACGCCCCGCCAAACGGGACGACTTGGTCGCGCGCGGTCTTCACAGATACGTGCGCCTCGTCGATACGGACGTGTGGGATTTTGCGGAAGCTGATTCGGGTGTGCGTGCACACCGGAATCAACGCGTATCCGCGGACATCGCCCCGTATCTGACTTTTCTGCAATTTACCCTAATTTTGTGTACACTCGTCGGATCGAGACGAAACTTATGCCATCGGACTCGTAGCGATACGCTGGTCCTGTGGGTCAAGTTTGGTTCGATTCTGAGAACGTTGACGAAATCGCGTGTCGTGGGCCCCACAGGCCCCGCTCGACGGGCGATTTTGTGATCGGCTCATCGGAATCCAATTCTGGAAGTTCCGTTGGGTTCGTATCATCGTTCCTGACCTGTTGACACTAAGTTTGGTGAATTTGGAGACTTTGGACCCGGACGCGTTTTTCGGTGCAAAGCGGGCCCACCGGTGGACCCCGTTTTGGCCCGAAACTGCCGTTTCTGCCCTTGTCTCCAAATTGGACCCAAGGACAGGCGTTTCTAGCTGATTGATATTTTCTGGATCTGATGGTGATGTTTGTTTCAGTAACCGGACTACCGCCTGCAATTTCCGCCGAAGTCAGAACTGCGAACCGAGCCGGAACCACAGGCAAGTGTACCTTGCCAAAACTTGCAGCTTTGTTACCTATTTCTTGGACTTAGTTATATATCAGTGGGCAAGTAAAGCTTGTCAAATTCTCAGATAATTCTGGTTAAAGTATTTACTTGATTGCTTGTAGTTTCATAAGTAACTTGTTTAACTGCTCAACCCAGGACACCTGACACTCTTCATGTGATGGAATTGCCTGAGATATACCTGGTGATTCCGTATAGGTTACATTTTTCATGTCATTACAGTTTACATGCTTAGATTCTATCCTGACTCATTGCATTAGTTCAATCTTGCGTGACTTGTACCTGATATTTCTGGAACTGTGACGTGAGATTACATGGGGTGGGGAGAGTATTACCATATCAAGGCTGATTATAATGTAAATAATGTTATCTGGAGGTGTCCTAGTCTCTGATACAGAGCTTTGGCACAAGTTCTGGCTCTTCGAGAAAATACTGCTATGGTTTCTTAGACACTGATCCTGTAGTAGTCTCAGCCTGAGTATGACTAAAACTCTCACTTGCATATCACTAGCTGGTTTATATATTTACCCTGCTGTTTATCTTGTTGCTGCACTGCATATGTTTTGGCTTGTATTTTCTGTACCTTGTTATGTCCCCTGAGGACCTGGAATGGACAATGTCCCCAGGTATAGCCGAGGAGAACTACCCCGAGGTGTACGGTACAGGAGCACTCCTTGGAGCAGAACCCGGAACTGAGGACGAGATAGTGGCCGAAGACTTCACCTGAGCACCGGCTTCAGCTATACAGTATTTCCTTTTCAGTATTTTATTTCCAGTCTATGTTTCCTTAAATGTAACAGAATAATTCTCGGATTTGTTTCCCGAGATAACCTTATTTAATATTGCTTATTTATTTCCATTGCATTAATTCTGGCAATTAATCTGTGTTTGTTCTGTGGATGAGATTAGTAATACCTGAGACTTGTACTTAGTACTGCTAGACTACAGCTTAAGCATGCCCTGATGGATCCATTAAATTGGATTGTCCATCGGTGCGTGCTGCTGGCCATTGCTCACGTGCTCAGTCCCTCGTCATTTTGGGACTGGGGCGTGACATAGTTTTTGTGGTGGCCCATGCAGGTCTACGACTAAATTGTTCGGTTTCAACTCAGGGACCGAACAGGCCTGCAATAAGATAGGATAAATTCTAGGATCTCATCCACTTGCTTGAATTATTTTTGATATCTGTATCGTATTCGAACTAATTTGAACTTGCATCTTGCCTTGATTCCTGTGCGCCTCTTATTGGTTATTTTGGATACAGGAAAATGAACCCACAAGAGTGCAACGAGACTCCCGTCGGAACACCACAAGCTATAGGTGTCACCTACGACGACGAAGTGACACCAGTCGGAGGAATCCCCACAACTCAACAGAGCCAGCCGGCAGGTCAACCTACCTCCCGATTCCGGCGCGATGACATCCCACCTCCGTCGCAGTTCATCCCACCAATGCCCGTATTCTCACCAGGACAGCCAATCGACGGGCAACAAATATTTCAGATGATCTACGCGATGATGCAAGCACAGCAACAAGTCCAACACGAGGCTCAGCGTCGTGAAGCTAATTTCTTAAGGGACAGCATTGTAACTGCACTGGAGCAGGCCAACCTACCAGCTCGGCGGCCAACTACAGGCTCAATCACTGACTTCCGCCAACTGAAGCCCCGTATTTTTTCTGGAAAAGAGGAGCCCACAGAAGTTCACGAGTGGCTCACCAACATTCGGCATCAACTTGAAGCAGCTGAACTTCCACGGGAACGCTGGATGACTGCCGTCCGAATGCAATTGACGGATGTCACGACCCGATCCCAATAATCTGGGTCCAGTCGGATCATGCCCAGCCTGCACCGTTGTGAGACGGCGGCAGTAAGCTGTATCAATCCATAGTAACACACAGACATCCAGAATACAAGAAGGAAATTCAATTATTTTATTACTAAGTCTGAGAGAAATTCTTTTACAAGCAAAGATTAAGCAAACATGGTCCAGGGTTATTACTTCAACCCTGATTATTACAATTTGGAAATTCAAAGGGAAACAACTAAATATCGGCCTCCTGGCTAGGTTCAGCTAGGGCTTCAGAACTCTGATCCGGACCATAAAAGGTATCATACGCCTCATCGTCACCGCAATCACCTAAAATTGTTAATCTCCAGTCAGGAGGGAGCAAGAACATATATCCAATTCCAGCATCTTAACGATAATTAAAATGATGCAATGAGATAGTTTTGAACCATATTTATATTTTTGTTATGCAACAAATATGAAACAAGAGCAGTAAATGTCGATGAAGCAATGATGACAACTACAATCACTAAAGTGTTTTGAGAAAAGTAGCATCCCGTGGCCGGTCTGGGTTGGAGGCAATCTGTGTTCGCGTGAACACGGTGCGGCGTCAGTCCAGTGAGGTTGGACTTCAGCTATCCACAATGATGCAATAAGGGGGCTTTGACCACGGGTGCTAACTTTTACTCCCCAGTTCCCGAGGCAATAGTCAATGAGTCAATGAGTCAATCAATCAATCCATCAGTCAGTCAGTCGGTTCCGTGAAATCAAGTGTCATCTCAATATATCTATATGACATGCAACATATTTAATTACAACTAAAATACCAGTTTTGAATTATATGAAACTTGCCTGGAGTTGGTTTGGTGACGCGAGTGAGAAGTCGCGACGGTCTTAACCTTAGTTACAGGGACCTACAATCATTAATAATCTGATTTTAGAATTAAGTCAGAGGGTTTTAATTTGTCTTGATTAGTTAACTAAGTTAATGATTTAAATCCAACGATCGATTAAAAATAATAATTTGTAATAGTAATTTCGTAAAACAAAACCCCTTTTTAATAATAATAAAACTTATTTATTTTATTCGTAGAGAATATTTTATGGTCAAATATCGTTTTGTTTCTAATAGGATAAATAGGAAGGAATGATTATAATAAAATAATATCGTTTGTTTTTAGCAATTAATTTATAAGAGAAATAATATTTTGGAAAATATATTATATTTTGAATACTGAAATCATTTCAGAATTATATATTAAATAATTACTAATTAGTATTTAAATACTAAAAATTCATTTCGGAAATTATCTATTAAGTAATTACTAATTTATGAAATATTTAATAAGGTTTTTATTTTATTATATATATATAATGAAATTACTATGGAATATATATTTTTCTGAAATAATAGGAAAACCTTAGAATTGTTAATTGAAATTATATATATATTTTCCATGACAGTAGTGCATAATCAAATTCTAAACTATCAAATTCTAAGTAATTACTAATTTATGAAATATTTAATAAGGTTTTTGTTTTTATTATATATATATAATTAATATACGTATTAAGGATCGTTGCATTAAATCGTTAATTAATTAACCAAAACTAACAATCATTACATCTACTAATTAACTATAAACTACCAAAACTAAACTATCCCGGGATTGACAGAGCTTTATTCTGTCAGTCCCGGTCGGACAGGGTAGCGGTTTTGGAAGGGACAGGGCGTGCGGATAGGGGCACCTACCGGAAAACTGATGGAGGAGTACCGAGGGGAGGCCTCGGACTCGGGATTGGGGTATTTCTAGTCCGATACGCGGATCTGCGTCCGTATCGTGTCCTGGACGCGTGTCCTGGCTCGAATCCGCGTCTGGGTCGTGTCCGCGGCGTGTCCGGGCTCGCTGGGGATCACCGGAGGCGGGTCGAGCGTCGGCGAGGTCACGGCGGGCTGCGGCGAGGGGCGGCGAGGTCAGGGTCGACGTCGCCGGTGCTCGAGATGCGGGCGGCGCCGGCAGCGGTCGCTGGAAGCTGCTCGGCAGCGGGTCTGAGGGAAGAAGGAGGAGGAGAACGATGGGGAGGGCGGCGGTGGAGGGTCTGAACGGCGGCGCTGCGCTGGACGGCGCAGGGGCGGCGGGTCTCGGGGGTCGCCGGAAGCTGGCCTCGCCGGAGAGGGTAGATCTAGGGTTAGGGTTTAGTGTTCGGGGGGAGAAAGGAGGCGGTGATGGGGTCTTAAATAGGGTTTTCGAGGGAGGCTCAGCCGGGCGTCGAGGCGGAGGGTCCGGAGTGGAGGGGCGACGTGGGAGGCGGTCGTGGCGCCGGAGAATGCGCGGCGGCGGAAAATCCGGAGGAGGCAGTCGTGTGAGGGGAGCGGGTTTGGGAGATGCGGGTCGGGCGCGGATCCGGTCAGGCCGACCCGCCCGACCCGCTACGGCACTGGGCTGGGCTGGGATACATTGGGCTCGGCCCACTGGGCCGGGCCGGGCCCTAAACGGAATAATAAAAATAATAATAATAAAAATAATAATAATAATAATAATAATTAAACAGTAATTTAAATAATTACTTTTTAGAAATTAGTTTTTAGGCTTTTTTTTAAAAATAGGTCTGAAGCCCAATAAAATCCCAGAAAATTACCCCAAGTCCAGTTTTCTATTTTACACCCAAAAATGTTATTTTCATGATATTTTAATATTATTAATTAACAATAAAAAAATCCTTTATTAATTAAAAGCCATGATTTTAATTTCAGAAAAATTGCCGAAAATTCCAGAAAATTGGGAAAAATCCAGATTTAATAATTAGGAAAAATTCAGGGGTTTACAACCTACCCAACTTATAAAAATTTCGTCCTCGAAATTTACTATAATAGAGGGGAGAACAGGGTAAACATGCCTTAAAACAGATGAGGGTACTTCTGCTTCATCTCAGCCTCTCGTTCCCAGGTGGATTCGCCTGGGGAGTGGTGGAGCCACTGAACTTTGACCAGTGGAATCACGGTGTTCCGCAACTGCTTTTCCATACGGTCTATGATCCTCACTGGCTGCTCTGGTACTGTAAGACTTGGCCCAATCTCCAACTCTGAATGATCCAGGATGTGGCTCGGGTCTGGAATGTAACGCCTCAGCTGCGATACATGGAAAACGTTGTGTACGCCTTCAAGATTAGGTGGTAACGCTACTCGGTATGCCACCTCTCCAATTCTGCTCAATATCTCGAATGGGCCGATATACCTGGGACTAAGTTTCCCAGCTCTGCCAAAACGGATAGTTCCTCTGGTGGGGGAGATCTTGACGAAGACACTATCACCTGCTTCGAACTCCACGAGTCGGCGACGGCTGTCCGCCCAATGTTTCTGACGATCTTGAGCCACCCGAAGTCTGTCTCTGATCACCTTGACTTTTTCAGCCGCATCTGTAATCATCTCAGGTCCCAGCATGACTCGTTCTCCTACGTCGTCCCAAGCCAAGGGAGTGCGGCAACGACGTCCATACAGAGCCTCAAAAGGAGTCATGCCGATGCTGGCCTGGTAGCTGTTGTTGTAAGCAAACTCTACCAAGTGTAGGTGGTCCTCCCATGATCCTCCAAAATCCAGGACGCAAGATCTCAGCATATCCTCTAACGTCTGGATGGTTCTCTCTGACTGTCCGTCGGTCTGTGGGTGATACGCAGTGCTGAACTTCAGTTGGGTCCCCAGACTCTCTTGCAAGCTCTTCCAGAAGTGAGAAGTAAAGCGGCTGTCTCGGTCTGATACAATGCTCACAGGAACTCCATGTATCCGGACGATTTGCCTCATGTATAGGGCAGCTAACTTCTCGGTGGATAAACCAACCTTGAAGGGAATGAAGTGGGCAGACTTAGTCAGTCTGTCTACGATCACCCAAATAGCGTCCTTCCCTCCTTGGGATCGAGGCAATCCTGACACAAAATCCATAGTGATGTGCTCCCATTTCCATTCTGGAATGGGCAGTGGCTGAAGAAGTCCTGCTGGTCTTTGTCTATCTGCTTTCACCTGCTGGCAGATCAAGCATTTGGCAACGAATTTTGAGACATCCTTCTTCATTCCATACCACCATACGTGCTCCCGTATATCTCGGTACATCTTATTTGCTCCAGGGTGGATGGAATACTGTGAGCGATGCGCTTCCTGCATCAGCTGCTCCCTCAATTCACCAGCAGGTACACAAAGTCTGGTGCCATTCCTCAGTGTCCCGTCGTCTGAAATAGAGAATCCCTCCAGTGTGCCAGCTAACACTTGGTCCCTGAGCTTGCACAATGCTCCGTCCTCGAATTGAGTCTCCTTGATTTTGTCTATCAAGCTAGACTGCACTTGCAAATGCATCATGGGGAAGTCAACGCCGGGTACTATTGCTTCCCGTCCAAGCTTCTTCATTTCCTCTGCAGGCAATACGAGTTCTAGTCCCAGCTTCTCCATGTCCTCCAGTAGGTACCGATCGGTCGTCAAGAACATCACCATCGGATATCGACTAAGTGCGTCGGCGACCACATTAGCCTTTCCGGGATGGTACTGTAGGCTGATATCAAAGTCCTTCATGAGCTCCAACCATCGTCTCTGACGCATGTTGAGCTCCTTCTGTGTAAAGACATACTTGAGACTTTTGTGGTCCGTGTATATCTCTACCCTTTCGCCGTACAGGTAGTGCTTCCACAGCTTTAAGGCGAAGATGACTGCTGCTAGCTCCAGGTCATGCGTCGGGTAGTTCTTCTCATGAGTCCGTAATTGCCGGGAAGCATAAGCAATTACCTTTCCATGTTGCTGGAGCACACATCCTAATCCTTTGCCGGACGCGTCGCTATAAATTGAGAATCCTCCTGATCCTGAGGGTAGCGACAAAATTGGTGCTGTTGTTAGCCTTCTCTTCAGCTCTTCAAATGACGCCTGGCACGCTTCGGTCCAGACGAACTCTTCATTCTTCCTGGTTAGCTTGGTCATGGGCTCAGCAATTTTTGCAAAATCCTTCACAAATTTTCTGTAGTATCCAGCTAAGCCCAAGAAGCTTCTGATCTCTGCAACTGAACTGGGAGTATTCCATGTCTCCACGGCAGCTATCTTCTTGGGGTCCACTGATATGCCTTCTCCTGTGACAACGTGGCCGAGAAAGTCCACCTTGTCTAGGAAAAATTCACACTTGGACAGTTTTCCATATAGCTTCTCCTTTCTGAGGGTTTCCAAAATTATCCTCAAATGCTGCTCGTGTTCTTCCTTGGTCTTCGAATAGATCAGAATGTCGTCAATGAAGACAACGACAAACTGGTCCAAGTATTTGTGGAAGACCTTGTTCATGAGATTCATGAACACTGCTGGGGCATTTGTAAGACCAAAGGGCATGACCAAGAATTCAAATTGTCCATACTTGGTGTTGAATGCCGTCTTTGGGATATCTTCCTTCCTCACCTTGATTTGATGGTAACCCGATCTGAGGTCTATCTTCGAGAAAACCTTAGCTCCACTCAGCTGGTCGAAGAGGTCGTCGATCCGGGGCAGCGGGTACTTGTTCTTGATAGTGATGTTGTTCAATGCCCGGTAGTCTATGCACATTCTGACTGTCCCATCCTTCTTGGGTACAAACAAGACTGGTGCACCCCAGGGTGAGGCACCGGTCCTGATGAATCCTTGCGCCTGAAGCTCGTCAATCTGGTCTTTCATTTCCTTAGACTCCTTGGGATTCACTCGGTAGCAGCGTTGGGAGATTGGTGCTGCGCCAGGTATAAGATCGATCGAGAATTCCACATCTCGATCAGGGGGTAGCCCTGGAAGATTGTCTGGGAAGACGTCTATAAATTCTGCTATGAGAGGATGAGGGGGTCCGGTTTCTTCAGTGATGGATGTGTAGGACACACATTCCACGCCTTCAGGTGCTCGAATCACTTTGAGTTTAGGTCCTCCAGGTGGACCTAGAGTTACGCAGCCTTCTCGACAGTCTATCAGAGCATGGTGCTGACTAAGCCAATCCATGCCCAAGACTACGTCATAGTTTGGCAAAGGCATTATTAGGAACTGAGTCTGAAACTCATGTCCTGAGATAGTGACTGGGCAGATACAAGTCTCACTAATGGGTATTGGTCCTCCACCAGTCATAACTCTACAGATTATCTTACTTAAGCCAGTAGCTAGATGGTGTGCAGAAATGAAGTTTGCAGATATAAAACTGTGTGATGCTCCAGAATCAAATAATGCTAAGGCAGGGTGCGAATGAAGTAGAATGGAACCTGCGATGACATCTCCTTCCGTCTCGGGTTCAGCTTCTGGCTCTTCCACAGTCAAGGCAAAAGCTTGCCCGGCTCTGTGCTGGTTGTAGCGCTGCTGCTGGGTAGGCAGTGGACCTCTCTGCTGTCCAGCTCCAGTTTTGTTGTATGCCGTGGGGCAGTCCTTTACTTGATGGGTGGCAGATCCACAAGCAAGGCAGTGTCCCAATTTCTTCCTGCAGATCTCTGCGGTATGACCTGGCCTTTTGCAGTAGACGCAGTTGACCGCCTTTGGTTGGTTGTACTGATGCGCTTTGTTGGCCGCTGCTGGCTGTTGTTGCTGGGACTGCTGGGGATAGGAGGGCCTATTGTTGTTGTTGCTGTGCCTCTTGTTGTTGCCCTGATAGCTGTTGCTTGACCCTGGATGCTCCCTCTTGGGTCGAGCAGGTGCACTGGCCTCTACATCTTGGGCCACCTTCAACATCTTGTCATAAGTCTTCGCACCGTTAGCAGCTACTAAGGTGCGGATCTCTTCACGTAGCCCGTGCCGGAACTTCTTAGCACGTTCCACAGGGTTGTCCACCAGGTGGCTTGCAAACCTGCCAAGCCTGTTGAACTCAGCCGCATATTCTTCAATTGAGCGGTCTCCTTGCTTCAGGTCTTGAAACTGCCTTCCCATAGCTTCGAGGGCAGCCTCTGGAAAGAACTTCCGCTTGAACTGCTTCTTGAATAGCCGCCAGGAAATCCCTCCAGCTCGAAATCTTGGCTCGTTGCGGTACCAAATGTTAGCCAAGTCCCTCAGCTGGAGTGCTACGGCCTCAACCATGAGGTCGTCTGGGAGTCGAGCGACGCTGAGGAGTCGCTCCATATCATCTAGCCACTCGTCTGCGTAGATGATGCCTTCGGTCCCCTTGAAGGGACGCGGGTCCAACTTCTTAAAGTTTTCTACAGTTCCAACCTTTACCTGGATAACAGGTTTGTGGTTAGACTAGAAATTCATTAATGGAATCCAAGCTTTTAAATCCTTAATTACCTTGGCAGGCTCCTGTTCTGACCGGGGTGTTCCTAGCGCTGCCATGGCTACATTATGGGCGTTCTCCATGCCCTCTCTCATAATCGCGGTCTGCTCGCGATTTGCTTCTGCTTGGGCCCTCTGGGCTTCAAGAACTCCTCGTAGCAGGCCTACGAGTTCAGCGGGGTCCACTGGCACAGGTGGTGCAACAGG
Organism: Iris macrosiphon; assembly: GCA_036927795.1. Taxonomy (NCBI): domain Eukaryota; kingdom Viridiplantae; phylum Streptophyta; class Magnoliopsida; order Asparagales; family Iridaceae; genus Iris; species Iris macrosiphon. Next base: position 208,092,533 of record JAYESA010000002.1, on the reverse strand, counting down.
AGGAGTCACATCAGCTGGAATTGATGTGGTCCTGGGAGGAATAGGTGGAGCTGCATGCACTACTGAAGTGTAGGCAGCGCGGGGAGCTCTTGCAGCATGGGGGCGATCTGTGAGCTGCAACGGAGAGGGGTCGGACTGAGCTTGATTCGGGGTGTGCTCAGAAGACGAAGCCTCTTCTTCGGCTGGGCCGGAACGGGTTGTCTTTCCTCGTGCCATCTTCTGGAAGGTTTTAGGAAGCAAGCATAAGCAATGTAACCTATGTTCTATAAGCAAGCAAAAATAATGGTACATATGTATAGATAGAAGAATTTTGGTCCTATGATGTGACAGATTGAAATTTCTCCAGAATTCTAAGTGTTCTAATTGTTTCTAGAGTCTGTTTTCCTAAGGTCATACTAAACCTAAAGTCAAGGCAAGTCGGTTTGTTTGGCCAGCCTAAGTTGACTAGACCAAAGGTTGTAAACTCGACCTGCATGGGCCACCACTGAAAACATGTCACGACCCGATCCCAATAATCTGGGTCCAGTCGGATCATGCCCAGCCTGCACCGTTGTGAGACGGCGGCAGTAAGCTGTATCAATCCATAGTAACACACAGACATCCAGAATACAAGAAGGAAATTCAATTATTTTATTACTAAGTCTGAGAGAAATTCTTTTACAAGCAAAGATTAAGCAAACATGGTCCAGGGTTATTACTTCAACCCTGATTATTACAATTTGGAAATTCAAAGGGAAACAACTAAATATCGGCCTCCTGGCTAGGTTCAGCTAGGGCTTCAGAACTCTGATCCGGACCATAAAAGGTATCATACGCCTCATCGTCACCGCAATCACCTAAAATTGTTAATCTCCAGTCAGGAGGGAGCAAGAACATATATCCAATTCCAGCATCTTAACGATAATTAAAATGATGCAATGAGATAGTTTTGAACCATATTTATATTTTTGTTATGCAACAAATATGAAACAAGAGCAGTAAATGTCGATGAAGCAATGATGACAACTACAATCACTAAAGTGTTTTGAGAAAAGTAGCATCCCGTGGCCGGTCTGGGTTGGAGGCAATCTGTGTTCGCGTGAACACGGTGCGGCGTCAGTCCAGTGAGGTTGGACTTCAGCTATCCACAATGATGCAATAAGGGGGCTTTGACCACGGGTGCTAACTTTTACTCCCCAGTTCCCGAGGCAATAGTCAATGAGTCAATGAGTCAATCAATCAATCCATCAGTCAGTCAGTCGGTTCCGTGAAATCAAGTGTCATCTCAATATATCTATATGACATGCAACATATTTAATTACAACTAAAATACCAGTTTTGAATTATATGAAACTTGCCTGGAGTTGGTTTGGTGACGCGAGTGAGAAGTCGCGACGGTCTTAACCTTAGTTACAGGGACCTACAATCATTAATAATCTGATTTTAGAATTAAGTCAGAGGGTTTTAATTTGTCTTGATTAGTTAACTAAGTTAATGATTTAAATCCAACGATCGATTAAAAATAATAATTTGTAATAGTAATTTCGTAAAACAAAACCCCTTTTTAATAATAATAAAACTTATTTATTTTATTCGTAGAGAATATTTTATGGTCAAATATCGTTTTGTTTCTAATAGGATAAATAGGAAGGAATGATTATAATAAAATAATATCGTTTGTTTTTAGCAATTAATTTATAAGAGAAATAATATTTTGGAAAATATATTATATTTTGAATACTGAAATCATTTCAGAATTATATATTAAATAATTACTAATTAGTATTTAAATACTAAAAATTCATTTCGGAAATTATCTATTAAGTAATTACTAATTTATGAAATATTTAATAAGGTTTTTATTTTATTATATATATATAATGAAATTACTATGGAATATATATTTTTCTGAAATAATAGGAAAACCTTAGAATTGTTAATTGAAATTATATATATATTTTCCATGACAGTAGTGCATAATCAAATTCTAAACTATCAAATTCTAAGTAATTACTAATTTATGAAATATTTAATAAGGTTTTTGTTTTTATTATATATATATAATTAATATACGTATTAAGGATCGTTGCATTAAATCGTTAATTAATTAACCAAAACTAACAATCATTACATCTACTAATTAACTATAAACTACCAAAACTAAACTATCCCGGGATTGACAGAGCTTTATTCTGTCAGTCCCGGTCGGACAGGGTAGCGGTTTTGGAAGGGACAGGGCGTGCGGATAGGGGCACCTACCGGAAAACTGATGGAGGAGTACCGAGGGGAGGCCTCGGACTCGGGATTGGGGTATTTCTAGTCCGATACGCGGATCTGCGTCCGTATCGTGTCCTGGACGCGTGTCCTGGCTCGAATCCGCGTCTGGGTCGTGTCCGCGGCGTGTCCGGGCTCGCTGGGGATCACCGGAGGCGGGTCGAGCGTCGGCGAGGTCACGGCGGGCTGCGGCGAGGGGCGGCGAGGTCAGGGTCGACGTCGCCGGTGCTCGAGATGCGGGCGGCGCCGGCAGCGGTCGCTGGAAGCTGCTCGGCAGCGGGTCTGAGGGAAGAAGGAGGAGGAGAACGATGGGGAGGGCGGCGGTGGAGGGTCTGAACGGCGGCGCTGCGCTGGACGGCGCAGGGGCGGCGGGTCTCGGGGGTCGCCGGAAGCTGGCCTCGCCGGAGAGGGTAGATCTAGGGTTAGGGTTTAGTGTTCGGGGGGAGAAAGGAGGCGGTGATGGGGTCTTAAATAGGGTTTTCGAGGGAGGCTCAGCCGGGCGTCGAGGCGGAGGGTCCGGAGTGGAGGGGCGACGTGGGAGGCGGTCGTGGCGCCGGAGAATGCGCGGCGGCGGAAAATCCGGAGGAGGCAGTCGTGTGAGGGGAGCGGGTTTGGGAGATGCGGGTCGGGCGCGGATCCGGTCAGGCCGACCCGCCCGACCCGCTACGGCACTGGGCTGGGCTGGGATACATTGGGCTCGGCCCACTGGGCCGGGCCGGGCCCTAAACGGAATAATAAAAATAATAATAATAAAAATAATAATAATAATAATAATAATAATAATTAAACAGTAATTTAAATAATTACTTTTTAGAAATTAGTTTTTAGGCTTTTTTTTAAAAATAGGTCTGAAGCCCAATAAAATCCCAGAAAATTACCCCAAGTCCAGTTTTCTATTTTACACCCAAAAATGTTATTTTCATGATATTTTAATATTATTAATTAACAATAAAAAAAATCCTTTATTAATTAAAAGCCATGATTTTAATTTCAGAAAAATTGCCGAAAATTCCAGAAAATTGGGAAAAATCCAGATTTAATAATTAGGAAAAATTCAGGGGTTTACAACGGATAATGCCCATCACTGGTGGCTATCCGAGGAGATACGACTCGGACCAGACCGAGTCACTTGGGAGGAGTTCTCCAGACTCTTCCAGGAGATGTACATTCCTGCCATCGCTCGATCAGAACTGCGGGACAAATTCAATCGCCTCACTCAGGACTCCATGACGGTGGAAGAGTACAACGCAGAATTCATTAGTCTGAGCCGCTTCGCCCCCACCCTGATCCCGACTGAGGAAGAGAAGGCCGAGAAATTCTTGGTGGTCCCAGTGGGAAGGAAGGCATCGGTGGAGTAGGCTGCGTCGAGGGTGGAACGTCATCTTGGTGGATTCTTGAGGCAGGCTGACTTGCTTGACTGCCTTGTGATGATTGGCCTTCACCGACTGGTATCACATCTTCTTCTTGGGTAACCACAACGGTTTGTGGTGTTTCTGCATGAGCCTCGTTGCTGGCTTGTGGGTCCATTTCCCTGTATCCAAAATAAACGATAAGAGGCGCACAGGAATAAAGGCAGGATGCAAGTCAATAAATTAATTCGAATAGATATCAAGAACGATTCAAGCAAGTGGATGAGATCCTAAAACTTATCCTATCTTATTGCAGGCATGTTCGGTCCCTAAGTTGAAACCGAACAATTTAGTCGATGACCTGCATGGGCCACCACAAAAACCATGTCACGCCCCAGTCCCAAAATGTCGAGGGACTGGAGATGCGCGGCAATGGCCAGCAGCACGCACCGATGGACAACCCAATTTAATGGATCCATCAGGGCATGCTTAAGCTGTAGTCTAACAGGAAATAGAGCAATTGTTACAGGTCACAGACTAATCTAATCTTATCCACAACAGATAAACACAGAATAACTGCCAGAAATAATGCAATAGAATAAATAAGCAAATCTCAATAAATATCTCGAGAAATAATCCGAGAATATGTCTGGTACAACAATTGCAAATAGACAGGAAATAATCAACTGGAAATAGAAATAACTGACTACATACGGCCAATGCTCAGGAGAAGTCCTCTGGTGCGAGCTCGTCTTCAGGTCCTGGTACAGCTCCTGGAAGTGCTCTGGTACGGGGTATCTCTGGATGGATCTCTTCAGCTATACCTGGGGACATAGTCCATTCCAGGTCCTCAGGGGACATAACAAGGTACAGATAATACAAGCCAAAATATAAGCAGTGCAGCAAAATTAAATGAAACAGCAGGGTAAACTATGTAACCAGCTAAGTGATAAATGCAAGTTGAGAGCATCACTAGAACTCAGGCTGAGATCGCTACAAGCTTTGTGTCGGGGAGCCGGTAGCAGTAATAACACGTAAAGGGTCTAGCTCTGCTGGAGAGTCTACGACCTCACACTAATAGTATATATATATGAAAACAGCCTGTAGCCTGTGTGTCTCTCCCCACCCAATATAATCACACGTCTCATGTCCATGACACGCAAGATCATAACTAATGCAGCAGTCATATAGTATCTAGGAACAAACTGTCCATGTCATAACCTGTATCCTATACAGAATCACCGTGAATATCTCAAGAGGATTCTGTCTCATGAATAGTGTCAAGTGTCCTGGGTTCAGGTGTACTTGATAGGACAAGTACCAAGAGTAATGGTATCGAATATCCATCTCTAAATGACGTACCCAACACCGCGTACGGTGTTGGCACCCGACTATGATCGGACACTAGGTACGTCACACGTTTCCTAGGTTAAGCAGTTAAAACAAGTTTACATTTAAATCCACAAGGAATCAAGTAAAATACTATGTCAATAATTACTGAGAATTGGCAAGCTTTACTTGCTCACTGATGCTAAATAAGTCCAGAAAAATAAGCAGCAAGCTGCAGGGTTTGGCAAGGTACACTTGCCTGTGGTTCCGGCTCTGATTTCGGCTCTGACTTCAGTTGGATTTGCAGACGGTACTCCGGTTGCTGAAAAAAATATCACCAGCAGATCCAGAAAATATCAATCAGCTAGAAACGCCTGTCCTTGGGTCCAATTTGGAGACAAGGACAAAAACGGCAGTTTCGGGTCAAAACGGGGTCCACATGCGGGCCCGCTTTGCACCGAAAAATGTGTCCGGGTCAAAGGTCTTCAAATTCACCAAACTTAGTGTCAACAATTCAGGAACGATGATACGAACCCAACGGAACTCCCAGAATTGGATTCCGATGAGCCGATCACAAAATCGCCCGTCGAGCAGGGCCTGTGGGGCCCACGACACGCGATTTTGTCAACGTTCTCAGAATCGAACCAAACTTGACCCACAAGACCAGTGTATTGCTATGAGTCCGATGGCATAAGTTTCGTCTCGATCCGACGTGTGTACACAATGTTAGGGCGCATTCCAGAAAGTACGGATATGGGGCGATGTCCGCGGATACGCACTGATTCCGGTGTGCACGCACATCCGAATCAGCTTCTGCGAAATCCCACACGTCCGTATCGACGATGCGCACGTATCTGTGAAGACCGCACGCGACCAAGTCGTCCCGTTTGGCGGGGCGTACTCAGTTCCGGGGTAAAACAGGGTCTAGTTTTTCCTGTTTTTGGATCGCGGTGTGCGATCACCACAGGACGCGATGCCCCGAGCGGTTTGTCCGGGCACTGAGAGGGTCATACAGGTTTCGCAACGCAATTTACGAAATCGAAAACAGAGCTACGAGCAAGAAGATACACGCACCTGTACGGGGCCCGAAAACCGGGGTCAGAATCGTGTCCGACACGTGTCCGATTCGGGAATCGAATCTAGGGTTAGGGCTAGGGTTTGGCTCGGGATTCCGGCGGCGGGGACGGCGGCTGGGTGGCCGGGCGGCTGAGGAGGGGGCTGGGGGCACGCGGCGGAGGCGGCGCGGCTGGGAGGCGGTGCTGGGCGGCCGGCCGGTTACTGCTGCGGCCGCTGCTGCTGTCGTCGTGGTGACCGGGGACGGCGGAGCGGGGCGTCGGAGGGGAGGAGAGAGGAGGGAGGAGCCGGGTGGTCGTCGGCGAGGGCGGGCGGCGTCGTGGTCGTGGTGGCGGAGTGGGGTTGTCGGTGGCGAGGTGTGTCGACGGGGTCGGCTAGGGCGGTCGGAGGGGACCTTTATAAGGAGGAGAGAGGGGAGCTAGCGCCGGGCAAGGCGGAGGGGCCGGGGTCGTGGCGTGGTGGTCCGGGCGGAGCGGAGCGGCCGGAGGCGACGGCTCCGCCGCGAGACGCGGGCACGGGCGGGGACGGGGCTGACTGTGGGTGCGGGTTCGGGCACGGGCGGGTCGGGTGGCTGACAGACCCGACCCGACCCGGTTGGGGCTGGGTTCGGGTTCGGGGCTGGGCCCGGTGGGCCGGGTCCAGCGGGCCGCGGGCTGGGCTGGATTTAATTAATAATAATTATTATTATTTAAATCATTAAATAATTAATAAATAAATAAATAATTTTAATAAATAGTTTTTAGGTGTTTTAAAATAGGTCCGGGGCCCGATAAATTCCAGAAAAATTACCCTAAGTCCAGTTTTTTATTTTACACCCAAAAATATTATTTTTATAATATTTTAATATTTTTTATTATCATTTAAAAATCATTTAATAATTAAAATCCTGTTTTTAAATTACAGAAAATTCCCAGAAAATTCCAGAAAATTGTGAAAAATCCATTTTTAAAATTTTAAAAAATCAGGGGGTTTACAAATTTACCAGAAAAATACTTTATACTTATTTAGTCTATGTTATGTACTCTTACATCTGGATAACCCGGATAGTCTGCAGGGCATGTGGCTGTATAAAATCTCAACTGCATTTGTTAGTAACCAGGATTGTGATAACCCTAGTTAGTTAATGGTAGTAAGCCATAGGTCATGTTTGGCCATGATTGCATGATTTTAAGTCTTGTCTTGTCTTGGATTATCCAGCTACTAATCCTGAACTGTACCCGTTACTGATTCTTGAAACTGCTTAAACTGCTTATTTATATATTGCTCTTATTTATATTTCCTTATGCTATTGAACGTTTGCATGCTGGTCTTAGTTCCTAAGTTGGCTCCCTTGTGGTACTTTGTTGTTTTGGGGTCTGACCCCAATGGTTTTGTATGGTCAAATTTTGGAGCAACACCGCGGGATCTCCCGTACATCCCGCCTCCAGATGGTGAACACGAGGAACACTCGAGGACTTGAGTGGGTTTCTTCTTCATCACCCACATGATCTTATACTTGTACTTTTGGGGTGTTTAGCCACCGAGCACGTGGTTAGCTCGTGTTTTGATACTTGATATTCTAGCATGCGGGCCTACATGTAAAACATATTCTAGACTATAGTTAGAGCTGATCATGTAATATTGTACTCTACTAGTTCTTTATTTTGGTAACTAGCTTCATGATCAATGATCTATGTATGTATAGTTTGGGAAGCCTTACTATTATATGTTTGATGATTATAATTCTTGTAACTTGTTGCTTGTTCGAGATTGAGTAAACTAGGACTCTTGACCCAGGAATAACTGTTAGATTGTAGAGTAAACTCTCACATGTCTAGACAGCCATGACCGTATCTCGGGGTATAGAGTAATCTGGTGTACGCAGCTGGCTTTGTCTGTCCCCGCTCTCCAGTATTCTGGTTCTGGGACGTGACACCAATAAAATGCAATAACTAGCACGAAATACGTATCCGCATAAAATACGAATACTGTGAGTCGACTCTCACAAACAGAGACACTCACGTCGTCGTAAGAGGGATGGTACATGACGCTGGTCGGCAGTACGCCAAAGAGGGCATTAATTCCACAATACTATGCTGGAGCGGGCCCTAGTCAGCAGTACGCTGGGGGCATTCTCCAATACTATGCCGGCGTGGGCCCTAGTCAGCAGTACGCTGGAGACATTCCCCAATACTATGCCGGAGCGGCTCCTAGTCACCTATATGCTGGAGAGGGCACTAATTACCATGACGCTGAAGATGAAAGCTATCAAGTATTCACACAGTTTTTTTCTACTCCATCAGCACCGCTGCCTACCCAGACTCAGCAAGATGAGGAGAAGGATGAGGATGACGAGGAGGAGGATGAGTAAATGAATGTTTGATTGCAATATTCTTGTTTAGAACTATGATTTGTAACATTGTTTGATTACAATATTTGTCAACTTTTATTATTAAAATATCTATCAACTATTCCTATTTCTAACTTTCATTATCAAACTCTCTAGTACAATATTTTATGTGCAGTGGGATATTATCAACCAGCTCTCGCCAACTTAGTTGGCGATCCTCACAAATTTTTTTTTATCCCCCGTCAACTCTGTTGGCGGACTCTTCTATCAGCCACCAACTTATTTGATGGTCTCTCCCTTCAGCTCCAATCCTTCAACTCGATTGACTAGTTATCCTTCCTATTAATATTTTTCAAACAAAAATTCTTTAGCCTTAATTTGAAAAAACTTCGTCCTTTATTAGAAAAAAATCGTATATAATTGCCAAGAAAGATGAGGCATGGACATCAAACATGGTATTGGTTGGCCTCAGACATACGAGTGGGTCCTATTTGTACAATCCAGCAAGGAATTTCGTGCCACAATTTTTTATATTTTATGCATTTAATAATCCATCATAATATGGTTGTCTTGTCACTCAGTTTTTGGACCTTTCATATTTGGCGGGAGAGACCATCCGGTTTGGCGCCAAGCTCTCCTATTGGCTGTTTCCCAACGGTAGGAAAATTTGGCGGGAGAATCAGCAAGGGCGGGAATATCTGCCTTGGATTCCTCTTTTGACTATTTTCATGGACAACTTAAATTCTACTAGAAAAACTGCATCAAATTTTAATTCTACCTCTAAAAAATAAAAATATATATATACTTATTTTCTAAGAATTTGAGTAACGTAATAATATTATTATAAAAAAAATTTCGGAGGACCCTACAACAGAAACTGAGAAACGTAGCTTTGGCTGATTTTGATTAATTTTCTAAAAGCAATCAAATAAGTCGTTTGTTAACAATAATTTATTTGATATAGTTAGTTCATTCTTACAACAACTACAACTTATTTGATAAATAAATAAATAAAAATTATTATTGTTATTTATCATTGATTTTGCAAAAAAAATATTGTATAGAAAATATTTTTAAATAAATTAACTAAAACGAAATTATTTTAAAAAATATAAAATTACGGAAGCTTTCGCCATCTGGATGGCGAAAATATGAAGAAAAATTAACATTTGCCAAAGTTTTGCCATCTGGGGTTGGCGTGCCAAATTTTCGTCAACCGTGTTGGCAAAAATTTTACAGATAGTTTTTTTATTTTTTTAATTTTTTGTTTTTTATTTTTTTTTATAGTTTAGTTTTTTTTTAAAGTGTGCTTTTGTTTGGAAAAAAAAAATAGTATTTTTTTTAATAAAATAAACCTAAATTTAATTTTTCCTAGTTTGGTTTTTTTTGGTTTTTTTTACGTTTAGTTCTTTTTCCAAAAAATTATTGTGGCAATTATTTTTTTAAATAAATTCGAAAAAAATAAAATAGATATGCCGGTCGAGCAGCTTCGAGCGGGCATAACTATTTATTTCGAAATCGTTTTTCGTCAAGCAATACGTCGATTTTTATGTTTTCGACAAGAGTAACTCAATTCGTGTAGAAAGAATTTTCATCCGAAGCAAGACGCACATGTTACAGACAAAAGTATAAAATTTAAAATTTAAAGTATCATAACTTTTGACTGAGATATCGAAAGAAGGCTCAGCTTGTGCCAAAATGACCGTAACGAAAAGTATTATGGGATAAATCGTTTCACCGTTTGATTAACTTCGAAAATTTTTATAATCGCAAATAAATGATGTTTCGACCTACAAATTTTACTTTCAGTATTTCGCTGTTAACGAATACAAATTGGTGTCTCCGGACCCTCAAACATTATCATATAATATATCAGTGTGAAGATGATTAAAAATAGAAAAAAAATTAATTTTTTAACGATAAAATTATTTATTTATAACAAAATTTACTAATCGTAATAAGATCGATTTAACTTCCGATTACGGTAGAAACTTTAAAGGTCTACTTCGCAATTGTTGGAGTAGCGGTTATGAGGTATTTTTATAGTAGCGGTTATGAGTGATCCGATTTTGAGTAATTTTAGGTAGCGGTTATGAACGGGTAACGACCTAACTAAACACATATTAAAAATATAAAACATATATTTATGATAAATCATAATTAAAATAGATATTCATAATTTAACAAATAACAAACTAATTATTTGTTATCTAATAATTATTTTAAATATTTTTTTTGTACAAATAATAATAAATTATCTTTTAGTGATATGGAAGAAAAATATAATATTGATAATAATATTATTCAATAGATTTTGTTATCATTCATATTAGTATAATAATAACAAATTAGTATAGATAATAAAAAATTAACCAATAATATATTTTGATTTAAACAAACGATTGCTATTTCAAAAATTAGTATAGCTAATAATTATATATTAAAATTATATTTCGAAAATTATAGTTTGATTTAATCAAACGATTGTTATTACAAAAATTAGTATAGATAATAACAAACGGTTATCATCCATATTAGTTTATTTTGATAACAAATTATATTTTTATTTAATCAAACGGTTATCATTCATATTAGTATAGATAATAACAAATTAATGTATATAATAAAAATTTAACTAATAATATTTTGGAATGTTTTCTAAAACAAATCTAACAAACAGCTGAACAGGAACATACTAGTCTCTCCTTTGAACTAAAAAATAATCAAAAGTAAAATAATTTATTAAAAGAGTAAAAAATTAACTCGATATATCAAACAATTTTGTTATTTTTTTCTCAAAATGTGTACTTGATGTCATAACACAATTTCACTCTTATTTATTATCCCTCTAGTCAGGAGCAGTTGCAGGTGTTGCATGAGATGGACTTCAGTCTATCCAAAATATATATATATATATATATATATATATATATATATATATATATATAAAAGAGTTAGATATGAAGTCCATCTAAAAATAAAATAAAATAAAATAATTAGTTCATATCTAGTTCATTTCAATTAGTTATAGCTCATCCTAGTGTATATTTTTATTGGATCGGCATCTGTGTCTAGTTTTGAATGTAGTATCATAAAATACTGATTATTATTTTATATTTTGTCTAAAGTACGTGGCACACACATACGTACATTACATCATATGTAGATGAACAAGACTAATCAATATGTAGGAAGTACTTGTCCATTTTGTGAAAGTATATTTCACGTGCAAGTTGTTCTTATGGGGTCACGCCTACCACCTATCGAGCATTCAAAGATGAGCCTATATAGGAGGACAAAAGCCAAACAGTGACGTATAGACATTTGATTATCATTTTTTTTCTTTTCCTTTTTTCTTTCCAAATCTAAGTAGTGTCTTTATTCTTTGTCACCTTCCTATCTCCCATTGTTTGGTTTGTTGAAAGTACATTTAATGTATTTGAAAGTGACACTTTATTTGTAATCGCCTCCATGTGGAAACAGTTTTTTTTTTTTATGTTAACATTGTAAGTGGATGTTTGTTAGATTGTATTTTATTTTCTGTCGAGGGTTCAAAAAGGGTGGCAATAGAATTGATAATTTAATCCCACATCAGATAGAAGATGGGATTATAAGGTTTGATTAATTGGGATTAGTTCAGATCTTACATGAATTTTTTTTTAAGACATATGAACCCAATCCAATATCATATCTCATGGGACAATTCCAGTTTGGATCACACTGCGTTCTCAACAAGTGGTATCAGAATCCAAAGTTACGGAGTTGGTTTTGGCGGCTCAAATTTGTTCGAGACAGATGGTGCTGAACGGTCATGCGTATAACCAGATTATACGGTTATACGGGCTCTTCTTACGGTGGAGTAGGAGCCGCCTCTATAAGGTAATGTGAAGGCATATCATACCTAAACTACACAAATTGGCTTCCAAGGTGTGCGTCTGGCGGGCCCAAGGTGGAACAAGTCATTGTGGTTAGCAGACAATAATTGTGTAGATTAACATGTCGGCTTAGTTCTGTGGTCGAACAGGTCGAGATGACAATATGTCGCATCTGCTAGGTCGTCGGCTGGCGGAAACGAGCAAAGGTAGTTGGGATATGTTTGGTTGCTCGGTCAGCAAAAATGAGCTAAGGTGGAGATTGTTGGTTTGTATCTCGTTTTCGATTGAGCGCTCAAAGAGGGTGACAACGGAGATGAAAAATCATTTCTTACGTTTCAGGATAAATTGATTACAACTCTACTGCGAGTGGCTATGCTCTAAACTTTTTAAAATTTTCACCTACACATTAATTTTGACATCCAAACAAAAAAAATTTAAATTCTTCAAAACCTATAAAAGCTTTAGTATCAACTAATAAAAAAATGAAAAATGCTAAGTTTACTACCGAATGTTTACAACCCTCACCCCCCCTTTCTATGTGGGCCATATCCGGCCCCACCTCTCATCCAATGAATGACTGTCACGTGGCACTCCTGCCACGTGACGGACACCTGGTCCCACATACCCCCTAATGACCAAATGGACGGTCTCTACGTGGACGCCACGTGACGATTGTAAAAAAAGTGTAAGCATTTGGTTGTAGGCGTAACATTTTTGAAAAATAAGTTGACTTTAGACGGACAACTGGCAACGATAGATCGAATATCACTCATGATTTCGAATAAAACAACCGATAAAGTCAAGTACTAATTGACTTAGATTTGAGTTGTGAGGGGACATGTTTTGTTATATTGGTGCGTAACAATTAAGGGCTATTTGAATGTTGTTTGTAGCTTATTGAAAGGGTTAAAATGTCACTTTTAACATGTTTTAATACAATATATTTGTAATAAATGTGTGAATGTATTACTTTTAAAAATATATTTGGATACATAATTTTGTTTGTTTTTGTTTTTATGAGAATATGAAAGTGTAGATAAAAATTTATTACTTTTGACTTACTATAATGGTAGATTGCAGGAGTTTTTTATCGGATTTTTTCATTTTAAGTAATAAAAAATTATATATTTATATAAAACGGGAAATGTTTTGGGAATTTGCGGATGGGGGGACCACTCGCCAACTCAGTTGGCGAGGTGCTGAGTTGGCGAGCATCTCGCCAACTGAGTTGGCGGGGCGCTCTCATCGAGAGGCCCGCTCGCCAACTCAGTTGGCGGGCCAGTGAATGTTGGTAGCCGTTGGCCAACGGCTATATTCCAACGTTCTCCTACTCCAAAATTTCTATAAACCCCCCCCCCCCCACCCAACACTCCTCACACTACATTCTCCTCCTACCCCAAACACTCCTCACTCCCCATTCTCCTCCTCTTGATATTTACTGGCGATGGCTACCCGCAATGATGGTCGTATTCCTGGCGGACCGACAACCGCGCTTATTATGAAGCAACGTGAAGAGCACATTTCTACTCAGATTTTTACTGGCGAGGTAATTTTTGAAATTACAAGTTGCCAACTTTATTAATGTATATGTTTTTTATAATGCCTATGTTTACTTTATTAATGCATAGATTTTTTATAGTTATTCGACCTTGATAATGCTTTACGAACCCGGATCCACGTACATTGGCGGTCTGAAAGGAATTATCGTACGTGGGAGCTTAATCCAGCTCAAAAGGCTTTGGTGGAATCCTTTGGATTCCACTATATAGATCGTGTTAGATATTTAATTCACGATCTTCATTTAGTTGTAAGCCTTGCGGAGCGTTGGTGGCCAGAACGCAACACTTTTCAACTCCCATTCGGCGAGATGACGATCACCCTTTTTGATGTGGCGAATATACTAGGGTTACCTATTAAAGGTAACGCTATATATTTTGATCCGCACTTAAAGGGATCTGATCTGATCCGGAGTTATCTTGGTGTTAGCCCTCCATCAGGTCTAAAAGACGGCAATTATGTGAAATTTTCATGGCTCCGTGGCAACTTTATAGACCTACATCAAACTATTGATGGGGTGGTTGATGTAGATGAAAATCGGGTATGTATTTTTTTAGTAAATTTGTTTATTACTTAATTTAGTGGTGCAATTCTATATAACACTTAATAAATGCAGGTCATTCGTTGCACTAGAGCGTATCTGCTCTGTTTATGTGGTGCAATTCTATTTTCCGATGCATCAGAAAATATGGTAAATGTGCAGCTTTTACCATTCTTGGATGATCTGACCAAACCTACTGAGCATGCGTGGGGAGCTGCTACTCTTGCATTTTTGTACGCCCAGCTGACAGAATTTGTCAGATGCAATCGCAAGAGTATTTGTGGATGTATTTCACTGATACAGGTATGAATTAAAGACCTTAAAAAGTTTGAGTAATTTTATACGCAAATTATGTTTGTACTAATGTCATTTTTTTGTTTTATAGTTTTGGTCCTACGAGCACTTTTATATTGGTAGGCCTGTTACCAGCATTCTCAGTAATGTTGGAGTATTTCCAGTTGCTATGCGCTGGCCTACAGACGTAGTGGATTATCAACACTACCAATACAGGACTGTATCACTATATCGTAGCCAATTTGATACACTGCGGTATAATCAGGTAATTTTTAAATATGCAATAAATATCTTTAAATTATTTAAGTTTTGATCGTAGATAAATATCACATCATATTGATACAATCTCTTTAAATAGGTAACCTGGTTACCGTACTCATATGAACCTGATGCTCCAGAAATCAAGATGACATCCTATGCATTTAGTTTACACAGATGTCATATTATATATGATCGGTTCACCATGTACCATCCGGCAGACCGTGTTCTTCGGCAATTCGCAATGGCCCCAATAATTCCCGATGATCCACCGACAGTCGGTTATCAGACATCAAATGCATTACAACGAATCATTGGTCTCGTTGCTGACTGGAATAATCGGTTCGAGAATTATAGTGTCAGGGACATGTCTCCCATACTAAATTCTGCTGAGGAATATAAGTTATAAGTTACTCATTATTCGTATTGATTAAGTTACTCATTATTCGTATTGATTTAGTGTAAATAGTTTGCTAAAATTTTGTTTACATTTTGCAGACATAGGTAGCCTCGACTACAGGCGATGGTGGGGATGTCCTCTTATGAGCAACCGAGTATACCACTACGAGGAGCCCAGGTTCAAGACTAGATCTGTAGACGATTCTACTCTGCGTGATTTTGCCGATGGAATACATGATTTGGTATGACTTCATTAAACTTTCAAAAATACATATACATAGATATGATAAATATATTAATTTACGTGTTCTTCAAATTTCAGAGTGTTGCATACCAACAATATTTGCAACAACCTGAGATAAACCTTCCCCCACAGGGTCGACTTCTTATGGAGGAACTTGTGACTCGTGTTGAGCATCTGGGTATTGGAAGGGAACCGGAAATGCCTCCATTACAATCCCGTCTTCCACCGGACTATCCGACCGGCTTAGTACGACAGAGACACTCTCGTCGTCGTCGGCGTCGGGATACTGCTGAAGCGGGCCCTAGTGACCAGTATGCTGGAGTGGGCCCTAGTGACCAGTATGCTGAAGCGGGCCCTAGTTACCAGTCTGCAGGAGCGGATCCGAGTTACCAAACTGCTGGAGATGAAAGCTACTAGATATTCACACAATTTTTTTTGACTCCATCAGCACCGCTGGCTACCCAAACTCAACAAGACGAGGACGAGGATTAGTAGAAAATTTGAAACATTGTATCATTAAAATTTTTGTATGATTTGTAATGGTTTTTTATTACAATATTTGGATATTGAACAATTCTATTTTATTCTCTCGGTTGACTAGTACATCTTCTTCGGTTGTGTCCCATAGCACCACAATTACTGCAACGTAGATCTCTGGTCGATGAATCCCGGGGTCTGATGCGGCTCTTCTTTGGTCTTCCGGCTTTGCGTCTTACATCTGGCACCCCAATTTGTCCTCTTACCAAAGGACCTTGGATTTCGTAGGAAACTGGAATTGGCTCCATTTTATGCGCGTATACAGCTTTCAAGTTTTGCGTCGAAAATACTGCAGGATAAAAAGTATCAATACTAATATTGCAATATCTACAAACAAAACATGCATGTATACATGGTATATAAGTATGGTACCATCTAAAACATGTACAAGTTCTGTCAGTTATATGAACAATATAGGTTCTACCTGATGCCCGGTCTATTATTTCAAACTTATAACTATCAATAGCTAATATTTCTAGGTGGTTCTTCTCTTTGATAATAGAAGCCATATTTTTTAACATCTTCGGACAATAATCTGTGTCTATATTTTCAGCAAACTTTCTACGATTGTCATGAAGTGTAATAATCTTGGCTCTAATACCATCGAGAAGTGTTGTTATTGGCTTATCTCGTAATTTCTTAATCCAGCTGTTGAAACATTCAGCAAGATTAGAAGTGTTAATATCTAATCTAGGACAAGTAGCATACGCTGTTATCCAATGTTCAAAACGATGACTTTCATCGTTTACACCAAGAAGCCAATCGTACAACACTATGTTCTCGGCTTTAATTATATCAAACACACTCTCTGCATCCGTTTTATTATATGATCTAGCAAGCGAGTCTAACAAGCGTTGAAATACTGGTTCTTTTGTAACTTTTTTCATGTTTTGTTTAAAATGTTGAATACAAAAAAAATGAGGAGATGCAGGAAAAATAGCACGAACAGCATTTATTAATCCCTTTTGCTTGTCAGATATAAATGAAATTGAACTCCAATCATCAAAACAACTTTCAAAAGATATTTTAAGAGAATTTAAAAACCAAGACCAAGAATCACTATTCTCACCTTCAGCAACAGCATAAGCTATAGGATATAATTGATAGTTTGGATCGTGAGCACAAGCAATAAATAAGATACCTTGATATTTAGACGAAAGAAATGTAGCATCAGTACTAATAATTGATAAACATCCACTTAAAAATCCATCAATACATGACTTAAAACAAATAAAAATTCGTTGGAAGCTATTATTTTCGGTAGTTTTAATAAAACATGTACTACCTGGATTTGTCTCCATAATTCTATAACAATACTCCTCAAGACTAGCGTATGCCTCATCATAACTACCATTAATTTCAGCTAATGCTGTCTCTCGGGCTCTCCATGCTTTGGAATAACTAACTTGTATACGGTGCTCCCTATATATATCTTTAACAATTTGTGATGGACTGTATGACTGGTTATCTCTAATAATGTCAATTATGATGGTCTTAATCCATGAAGCGGTAGCTAGTCGATGACGTCCTGTACTAAGTCTTCCTAAACAAGAATGACGATTTTCTAATGTACTAACTTTAACTATATCGCCATTTCCAATAGATTTGACATATACTCTCCAATTACAATTCGGTTGATCACAACTATATATAATTCCACGAGCATTATTCATAAGACTAGCTGAACAACTAAAATTATATTTAATTGCTAAATTACTTATAAAGCTTCTAAAGTGAGAACGACTAGGAAATGATTGTCCCTTAAATAATTCATCAGTGATAACTTTTACAACATCATCATCTACCGTATAATCTACATTTTCAACTAAATCATCACTATTTCCATCGTCGTTGTCACTATCATCATCATGGTTAGATTCATCTGATGAATGACCTTCTTGGATAAATGAAACTATTTGTTGAGAAGAACTAGCACCCGAACTAACATGCTGATATTCAGAAAAATATTCATTATTTCTACTATCTAAGGTTGCTGCTACTTTAATAACATATATTTTTATATACCGTGATTGTGAATTAATCTCAGGAATATAATTCCATGCATCTTCACTATCTATCAAAAAACAATTAGAACCAAAAATAGACTTCAGAATAAAATCATAATGAATAGAACAACGTTCAATAATATGATTACGTATATTTTCAAAACTAATATTCGGATAAGTTGAAAAAATAATACTTTCTCCTCCTTCGTAATTTAACCCATTTACTTTACCGCCGTGCGAGCATACAATTCTTACGCTACGATCCATGACGGTTGAGAACTTTTGCTACAGAAAACAGGAGGAGGAAGCTGTGAAAATAGGAGGAGGAAGCTGTGAAAATTTGAGGAGGAGGAGGAGGAGAATGTGTTGTGTGAGGAGTGTTTGGGGAGGGGTGGGGGGGTGTTTATAGGAGTTGGAGGGAGCCGTTGCCTAAAGGGTGAAAAACCAACGTTCACTGGCCCGCCAACTGAGTTGGCGAGCGGGCCTCTCGAGGAGAGTGCCCCGCCAACTCAGTTGGCGAGATGCTCGCCAACTCAGCACCTCGCCAACTGAGTTGGCGAGTGGTCCCCCCATCCGCAAATACACGAAACATTTTCCATTTTATATAAATATATAATTTTTTATTACTTTTAATAAAAAAATCCGTTTTTTTATCCTGTTAAAGTTGAGAGTGGTAAAAGCTGGCTACAGTTCAAATTACGGTCTTACTCCTGAAGTAGTCTCTGAAGCAATATCAAATGACTTCTCAGCAGCAGGCTTGATTGATACCCTATGCTTATTTCCTTTTCTGTCGCAACAGTTTTTCTGTGGTGGTTATCTTTGTAGAAGGTCATATATTATCTCCATGTCATGTGTTTCGTGATTTATCATTACTAACTAAACCCTATGGCTATGATAGCCTGTCATTACTTTGTGGGCATTCCAAATGGAAGTATAGGCCCATATAGAGTGAAAAGTGGTGGATTGCATAGACATCTTTGTATGTTTTAATGGATCCTTAATGTGTCTAATGCTCCGCAGTGTTATTTCTAGGCACTAGTTACATATGCATCTATGTATGCTTTGACGCCTGTGGATGGATGGATGGATGGATCAACAACCAAGTTTCATCAAGTTCCTTCTTATTAATAGCTGATTTTATTCTTTCCTTAATGTTCTGTGTTAGTAATGCTCGTTTTGTACTATATATAGCTACAGTCCTTTAGTGTGTATATATATTAAAATATATATTTATAAGATTTATTGACATTATTGAAAAATTAAATAAAAATTTAAATTATATTAAAATAGTTTTAATTTGATTTGAATATATTTAATTTAAATTTGTTATACTGTTTGAAAACTGTGGATATATGTTTAGATATAAAAAATTAGTTTAAATATATTTTGCATATTGAATATTTTTTTTTTATTTGTTATGTATATTTTTATATACATTTGAATATATGTTTAGGAAATTATAAAGATTTTAAGATTTTCTAAAAAAAAAGAACACGTACACGGGTAGTTAATTTTTTTATAGATTTTTATTATTATTAATTTGTTGAGTATTAACTTACGGCTTAGACCGTTCACTTTTGAGCCGTTTTGAAGTATCATTATAAGAATAGAGATAGGCTAAATTACAACTTGATACCCTCAAGTATTCAAAATGTTCAACTTGATACCCATAACTTTTATAGGTACTGTCACGCCCTGATCTCCCGCAAGCAAATCGCCCGTTCCCGCTATGCGAGAATCACCACGTCAGCGCTCCCGCGGAACGATCGCTTTGACCCATCCGAGCGTGACGCCGCACGAGCGTGATCCACGTCCGTGCAAGGCCATGGTTCATTGGTTGGCAGCAAGAGTTATAGCCACAGAGTCGCACAGATTGTCCGAGTGCAGCAGAGTCATAAACGCATAGCGATTTGATAACAGGTTCACTGAGTCGACAATATAGCGGAAGCATTGGAACACAAGTTGAAGTAAAGCAAACTCTTTATTGATATGAACAAGTGTTACAGGTGGCGTATAGCCGAGATTACAAGCCGCTCAAGCCTCTCTCTCTGAAACAGTAAAAGCGTGCCAAGTGGCTACAATTTTGGATGATTTGTACAGACGATGTTCAAGCGAGTTCCAACATTATGTCTTGTATATGTGCTTCAGTTCCGGATGCACCGTTACTTCGGAGTGATCTCCACACCTTAGCACGCACGAAGGAGGCATCCGCACCGAAGAGGTTCTCCCGCACCCTGCATACAAACTGGTGGATTATCACTATATTGAATGCACTGGTGGGGAAGCTACTCGCCACTCGACAAATCCAAACACGTAGTATAAGTTCCGTGTACCAACTATTTAGTTGTCTTTCTAGTTGCCTTAGGATCAGTTTCATGCAAACATTGAATAACCTAACGTGTCGGACAGTGCGCCGTGCAACATGAGAGAAAACACGGCGAGACTTACCAACTTACCATTTTACCTTCCCTGTCCAAGGCAAACATTATAAATCTGAGCACGGGTAAGTATAACATTCAAGAGGCATAGCATATGCAAACACGAGGGTCATTTTAACATGATTGTTCGGGTGTTCAGTTGTTCTTTTGATGCGATACAATGACTCAAACGCGGATAGCCGCTAAGCGAGGATGACTTATCTATATGAACATGAGTCGTTGGCATAACCATAAAGGACCGTTTATAGTCTTGAACAAGGATGGAAAGCAACAAAGATTCGTTGGTGGCTGCAGACCATCATGTCCAGATGCGTGAGACTATCGTGCAGTTCCATCCGGATCGGAACGGTTCCAGTGCCCCGGTGACCGCTCGTGGAACCGAATGACCTTGTTTCCAAGTTATCCGCGACATGCAAGTCAGGGCCATTCCAAATCCATAACTTGATATGATAATCCATGATTCGTGATCTGAACGAGCGTTTGCTCCAAGAGCTGAGATTTGTGGATTCGTTACATGACATGATTCTCGTTCAGATATAAACAGGATGGGATTATCATTCAGTTGCACGTGACATGATTCTCGTTTAATATTCATTTACCCTGATGCGTGCCCCTGGTTCGGGGATTGCCTTGGCGACCCAATGGTCCCGGATACTTGCAGTTCATTCAGGCACGGAACGACTACGTAGTAGTTTCCCGGGGTTTGGATAAAAACATGGCAACATTACAAGCAGACAAGCATGCGTTTCTAAGGAACATAAGCAACACGTTTGCTCGGGCCCGAAGGTAAACCGAGAGTTGAAACCGTAAGGGCCTTAGCATGCGAGGGTCTGAATATAAGCAGTATTTCAATTTCCATGTTCCAGCATAAGCAATACAAGTTGAGATTATTCCCTTAGCTAGGTGCGTTGGATTCTTATTAGCATGCAGGGGGTGATTCACCTAGCGACTAGCATGTATATTCCAGATTTTATGTGTGCTGGCTAAGAAAAGACAAGTTCACCGTAGCCACCCACCTTAGCGATGATTCGCCTCGGTAGAGCGATACGTCAAGCGAGCCTCTGAAAGCCTAAGCCGGGATTCCTGTAGGGACAAGTCTGGATATCCTTGCTTCTCGTTTGAGGCAAAGTGAGTCGGGATAGTTGCACTTTTGCCGTTTGAGTCGACAGTCCGCTAGAACGGAATGGGGTGTTACAGGTACTAACTTAATATCCTCTCTCAACTAATATTTTCAACTTTGTACCCTCCGTCACATTTTTCGTTAATTTTTTTTTAATATAATGGACAAAAATATCCTCCAAATCCACTCACAGCCAACACATCCTTCTAACCACCGCCGCCGCCCACCCTCCGGCCCCAGCCCCGCCAGCCAAGCCCCCCACACCCCTCCTGGCTCCCCCCACCCCACCCCTCTCTTCGCAGCCCCACTCCCGCTGGGCGCTCCCCCACCCACGTGCTGTCGAGCCGTCGCCCCTAGCGCTGCGGCACAATCTTCCCGCGCGCTGCCACGCCGTCGTTGTTGCTGTGCCGTCCCGTGCGCTGCTGTATTGTCGTTGTTGCGCGACATTCGCCGGAAAAGGGGGGGAGGGTTTGGCTATCGGAGAAGGGGGTGGGAAAGATAATGGAGGGTAAATTCGTTATTTCCCATCTTAGATTAACACTAGTAGAAAAAAATTTGTAAGAGGGTATTAAGTTAACACCTATTGAACATTTGAAATAGTTGAAGGTATCAAATTATAATTTAGTCTAATTAATATATCACGAGAAGTTCAAATATATGTATGAGCTTCGTACGTACTTACATGCATGACAAGACTTTCAATAATAGTTCAAATTTTTTTTTTTTCATACACAATAAAAAAATTACTGCAACGAAAATATTTTTAAATAAATTACTAAAAATTTAAAAAAAAATTGAAAAAAATATGAGAAACAAAACGCTTCGCAAGCGTAGTTGGCGAAAAAATAGCAAAATAAAAATGCTGCCAACAAATATGGCAAAAAAATGACAAAAACCTAAATCCCGCCAACAAAGATGGCTTAAACAAAATGTCGCCAACAAAGATGGCGTGGGTGAGTTGGAGTTGGTTTAATGGGGTGGGTGGATTTGGTTGGAGTTGGTTTAATGGGTGGGTGGGTTCATAAATGTATGAGAGGGTTGATATGGTTCAACTGAATGCATGAGTGATCGGTCGTATATAAATCAATCTTATAAAGTAATCGTTACAAAATAATAGTTGACCTACTAAAAATAACTCACATAAATAAATCCTATAAATCCACCCAAATAAATCAAAAATAAACTTACCCATATAAATCAATCATATGAATCCCCACCCTCTTTGAGCCAACCCACATAAACTAATCATATAGACCCCACCACTCCTGAACCAAACCCTGCATTTTGGCTTTGGTTACTTTTTCGCCAACGGAGATGCCAACATTTTCGTTTTGCTATTTTTTCGCCAATAATACTAGATGAACGTTTCGTTTCTCCTAATTTATACAAACTTCTTTTGTTTTGAATAATTTATTTAAATATATTTTTGTTGTAGTAAATTTTTTTTACATAAATTATTCAAAATATGAAGTCCTTTAGTGTTTAAAATTGTCTTAAAAATTAGCTTTAGACATAGTTACATGTGTGCGTAAATAGTCCCTAAAGAAGCCTAGTCCTAATCCTAGGTGGATCCTAGCTATATTGAAATTAAAACAAAATATATATATGTATTCTACTATATAATGTCAAAAGTATTTACCGTAATTTTTTTTTCTCCAAAAATATCCTTTATATTCACTAATTAAAAAGATTAATTAAAATAAATAGAGGTATCAATTATGCTATATAATGCCAAAAGTAGGTTTCAGCGTAAAAATTTTCTTTAAAAAAATGCCATTTATTTATATTCAATAATTAAAAATATTAATTAAAATAAATAGGGTATCTACGTAAATATAAGAGCTGTTATTTGGTATTCCTAATTACAATATTTCTTAAATGCATTATCTAAAATGGAGGCATTGAAAAATGTACTTTGTTTAGCACTATTCATTCATTGAAAAAAGAACAAATTTTGATTACAATTATCTTCTAATATTTTTAATAATAAATACATGCAACGTACGTGCATATATACTAGTTATAGATAAGAACATAATTTTTCATAAACTCTAGACAGATTTTTCGGATTTTTTCATTTTAAGTAATAAAAAATCATATATTTATATAAAACGGGAAATGTTTTGGGTAATTGCGGATGGGGGGACCACTCGCCAACTCAGTTGGCGAGGTGCTGAGTTGGCGAGCATCTCGCCAACTGTCACGCCCCAGTCCCAAAATGACGAGGGACTGGAGAAGCGTGGCAATGGCCAGCAGCACGCACCGATGGACAACCTAATTTAATGGATCCATCAGGGCATGCTTAAGCTGTAGTCTAACAGTAATATGTTACAAGTCTCAGGTATTTCTAATCTCATCCGCAGATAACACAGATTAATTGCCAGGAAATAATGCATTGGAATTAAATAAGCAATATGAAATAAGGTTATCTCGGGAAACAAATCCGAGAATTATTCTGTTACAATTAAGAAAAGACAGGAAATAAAATGCTGGAAAATGGAAATACTGTGTAGCTGAAGCAGGTGCTCAGGAGAAGTCTTCGGCCACTACTTCGTCCTCTGTTCCTGGTTCTGTTCCGAGGAGTACTCCGGTACCGTACACTTCTGGGTAGTTCTCTTCAGCGGTACCTGGGGACATCATCCATTCCAGGTCCTCAGGGGACATAGCAAGGTACAGAAATATCTCAAGCCATAATGAATATCAGTGCAGCAATGAAATAAACAGCAGGGTAACTATGTAAACCAGCTAAGTGATATGCAAGTGAGAGTTTTAGTCATACTCAGGCTGAGACTACTACAGGATCAGTGTTGGAGAAACCATAGCAGTATTTCTCGAGAGGGCCAGAACTTGTGCCAGAGCTCTGTATCAGAGACTAAGACACCTCCAGATAACCATGTTTTCATTATATTATTTTCAGCCTTGATATGATAATCCTCTCCCCACCCCATGAAATCTCATGTCACAGTTCCAGAATATCAGGTACAAGCCACGCAAGATTTAACTAATGCAATGAGTCAGGATAGAATCTAAGCATGTAAACTGTAAGTGTCATGAAATGTAACCTATACGGAATCACCAGGTATATCTCAGGCAATTCCGTTCCATGATAGTGTCAGGTGTCCTGGGTTGAGCAGTTAAACAAGTTTACATAAAAATCTACAGCAATCAGGTAAAATACTAAACCAGAAATATCTGAGAAATTGGCAAGCTTTACTTGCCCACTGATGTATAACCAAGTCCAGGAAATATGTAGCAAGCTGCAAGTTTTGGCGAGGTACACTTGCCTGTGGTTCCGGCTATGTTTGCAGTTCTGACCTCGGCGGGAATTGCAGGCGGGACTCCGGTTGCTGAAACAAACATCACCATCAGATCCAGAAAATATCAATCAGCTAGAAACGCCTGTCCTTGGGTCCAATTTGGAGACAAGGACAGAAACGACAGTTTCGGGTCAAAACGGGGTCCACATGTGGGCCCGCTTTGCACCGAAAAATGCGTCAGGGTCAACGATCTCCAAATTCACCAAACTTAGTGTCAACAGGTCAGGAACGCTGATACGAACCCAACGGAACTTCCAGAATTGGATTCCGATGAGCCGAACACAAAATCGCCCGTCGAGCGGGGCCTGTGGGGCCCACGACACGCGATTTCGTCAACGTTCTCAGAATCGGACCAAACTTGACCCACAGGACCAGCGTATCGCTACGAGTCCGATGGCGCAAGTTTCGTCTCGATCCGACGTGTGTGCACGAAGTTAGGTCGAATTGCAGAAAAGGCAGATACGGGGCGATGTCCGCGGATACGCGTTGATTCCGGTGTGCACGCACACCCGAATCAGCTTCCGCGAAAACCCACACGTCCGTATCGACGAGGCGCACGTATCTGTGAAGACCGCGCGCGACCAAGTCGTCCCGTTTGGCGGGGCGTGCTCAGTTCCGGGGTGAAACAGGGTCTGGTTTTTTCCTGTTTTTGGATCGCGGTGTGCGATCACCACAGGACGCGATGCCCCGAACAGTTTGTCCGGACACCGAGAGGGTCATACAGGCTTCGCAACGCAATTTGCGGAATCGAAAACGGAGCTACGAATAAAAAGATACACGCACCTGAAGGGGACCCGAAAACCGGGGTCCGAATCGTGTCCGACACGTGTCCGATTCGTGTCGGACACGAAAACCAAGAATTAGGGTTAGGGTTAGGGCTCAGGCGGCGGGGACGGCGGCTGGGCGGCTCGGGGCTGGCCGGAGGGGCGGCGGCTGGACGGCCGGGGCAGGGCGGCCGGGCTCGCGGCGCTCGAGGCTCGCCGGCGGCGCGGGGACGGCGGAGCTGCCGCTGCTGCTGTCTCTGCTGCTCGCTGCGGGGCCGCTGCGGGGCTGGTGGGGGAGGAGGAAGGAGGGAGGAGGATCGGCGGCGACGGCGGCGTAGGGGGCTGACGGTGGTGGTGGTGCGTGGTGGTTCGGTGTCGACGGCCGGGGGGGGACGAGGGGGGTATTTTAAAGGCGGAGGGGGAGCGGTTAGCGCCGGGCGAGGCGGAGGGCGCAGCGACGTGGGGCGGGTCGTGGCGGCCAGCGCGGCGCGGGCGGGGCGTGGCCGCGGGCGGGGCGGCGGGAAAGTCGGGCCGACGTGCGGGGGAGACGTGGGGACGGGTCGGGTCGGCGGGTGCGGGTCGGGCGGCGGGTCCGACCCGACCCGGAGGAGAGTTGGGCTGGGTCTGTTGGGCTGGGCCGGCCCAACGGGCCGCGGGCCGGGCTATTTAAAAATAATAATAATAATAATAATAATAAAAATCCATAATTAATTAATAATTAATTAGTTAAATAAATAAATATTTATTTAGGCATTTAAAAATAGGTCCGGGGCCCGATAAATTCCAGAAAAATTGCCCTAAGTCCAGTTTTTCATTTTACATCCAAAAATATTATTTTCATAATATTTTAATATCATTTAATATCAATTAAAAATCATTGAATAATTAAAACCCTGTTTTTAAATTACAGAAAAATCCCAGAAAAATCCAGAAAATTGTGAAAAATCCAGTTTTGAAAATTATGAAAATTCAGGGGGTTTACACCAACTGAGATGGCGAGCATCTCGCCAACTGAGTTGGCGGGGCGCTCTCATCGAGAGGCCGCTCGCCAACTCAGTTGGCGGGCCATGCACCGTTGGCTTCCCATCCGTTGGGCAACGGCTCCCTCCAACGGCTCTCTCCAACCCCTATAAACACCCCCACCCCCCAAACACTCCTCACACAACACATTCTCCTCCTCCTCCTCCTCATATTTTCACAGCTTCCTCCTCCTATATTTACAGATTCCTCCTCCTGTTTTCTGTAGCAAAAGTTCTCAACCGTCATGGATCGTAGCGTAATAATTGTATGCTCGCACGGCGGTAAAGTAAATGGGTTAAATTACGAAGGAGGAGAAAGTATAATTTTTTCAACTTACCCGAATATTAGTTTTGAAAATATACGTAATCATATTATTGAACGTTGTTCTATTCATTATGATTTTATTCTGAAGTCTATTTTCTGTTCTAATTGTTTTTTGATAGATAGTGAAGATGCATGAAATTATATTCTTGAGATTAATTCACAATCACGATATATAAAAATATATGTTATTAAAGTAGCAGCAACCTTAGATAGTAGAAATAATGAATATTTTTCTGAATATCAGCATGTTAGTTCGGGTGCTAGTTCTTCTCAACAAATAGTTTCATTTATCCAAGAAGGTCATTCATCAGATGAATCTAACCATGATGATGATAGTGACAGCGACGATGAAAATAGTGATGATTTAGTTAAAAATGTAGATTATACGGTAGATGATGATGTTGTAAAAGCTATCACTGATGAATTATTTAAGGGACAATCATTTCCTAGTCGTTCTCACTTTAGAAGCTTTATAAGTAATTTAGCAATTAAATATAATTTTAGTTGTTCAGCTAGTCTTATGAATAATGCTCGTGGAATTATATATAGTTGTGATCAACCGAATTGTAATTGGAGAGTATATGTCAAATCTATTGGAAATGGCGATATAGTTAAAGTTAGTACATTAGAAAATCGTCATTCTTGTTTAGGAAGACTTAGTACAGGACGTCATCGACTAGCTACCGCTTCATGGATTAAGACCATATAATTGACATTATTAGAGATAACCAGTCATACAGTCCATCACAAATTGTTAAAGATATATATAGGGAGCACCGTATACAAGTTAGTTATTCCAAAGCATGGAGAGCCCGAGAGACAGCATTAGCTAAAATTAATGGTAGTTATGATGAGGCATACGCTAGTCTTGAGGAGTATTGTTATAGAATTATGGAGACAAATCCAGGTAGTACATGTTTTATTAAAACTACCGAAAACAATAGCTTCCAACGAATTTTTATTTGTTTTAAGTCATGTATTGATGGATTTTTAAGTGGATGTTTACCAATTATTAGTACTGATGCTACATTTCTTTCGTCTAGATATCAAGGTATCTTATTTATTGCTTGTGCTCACGATCCTAACTATCAATTATATCCTATAGCTTATGCTGTTGCTGAAGGTGAGAATAGTGATTTTTGGTCTTTGTTTTTAAATTCTCTTAAAATATATTTTGAAAGTTGTTTTAATGATTGGAGTTCAATTTCATTTATATCTGACAAGCAAAAGGGATTAATAAATGTTGTTCGTGCTATTTTTTCTGCATCTCCTCATTTTTTTTGTATTCAACATTTTAAACAAAACATGAAAAAAGTTACAAAAGAACCAGTATTTCAACGCTTGTTAGACTCGCTTGCTAGATCATATAATAAAACAGATGCAGAGAGTGTGTTTGATATAATTAAAGCCGAGAACATAGTGTTGTACGATTGGCTTCTTGGTGTAAATGATGAAAGTCGTCGATTTGAACATTGGATAACAGCGTATGCTACTTGTCCTAGATTAGATATTAACACTTCTAATCTTGCTGAATGTTTCAACAGCTGGATTAAGAAATTACGAGATAAGCCAATAACAACACTTCTCGATGGCATTAGAGTCAAGATTATTATACTTCATGACAATCGTAGAAAGTTTGCTGAAAATATAGACACAGATTATTGTCCGAAGATGTTAAAAAATATGGCTTCTATTATCAAAGAGAAGAACCACCTAGAAATATTAGCTATTGATAGTTATAAGTTTGAAATAATAGACCGGGCAACAGGTAGAACCTATATTGTTCATATAACTGACAGAACTTGTACATGTTTTAGATGGTACCATACTTATATACCATGTATACATGCATGTTTTGTTTATAGATATTGCAATATTAGTATTGATACTTTTTATCCTGCAGTATTTTTGACGCAAAACTTGAAAGCTGTATACACGCATAAAATGGAGCCAATTCCAGTTCCCTACGAAATCCAAGGTCCTTTGGTAAGAGGACAAATTGGGGTGCCAGATGTAAGACGCAAAGCCGGAAGACCAAAGAAGAACCGCATCAGACCCCGGGATTCATCGACCAGAGATCTACGTTGCAGTAATTGTGGTGCAATGGGACACAACCGAAGAAGATGTACTAGTCAACCGAGAGATTAAAATAGAATTGTTCAATACCCAAATATTGTAATAAAAACCCATTACAAATCATACAATTTTTTTAATGATACAATGTTTCAAATTATCTACTAATCATCGTCCTCGTCTTGTTGAGTTTGGGTAGCCAGCGGTGCTGATGGAGTCGAAAAAAATTGTGTGAAAATCTGGTAGCTTTCATCTCCAGTAGTTTGGTAACTCGGATCCGCTCCTCCATACTGGTAACTAGGGCCCGCTCCAGCATACTGGTCACTCGGGCCCGCTCCAGCATACTGGTCACTCGGGCCCGCTCCAGCATACTGGTCACTAAGGCCCGCTTCAGCATACTGCTCACTCGGACCCGCTCCAGCAGTATCCCGCCGCCGCCGACGACGAGAGTGTCTCTGTCGTACTAAGCCGGTCGGATAGTCCGGTGGAAGACGGGATTGTACTGGAGGCATTTCTGGTTCCGGTCCAATACCCAGATGCCGAACACGAGTAACAAGCTCCTCCATAAGACGACGAGTCACATGTTCCTCCATATGAGGTTGTTGTAAATGTTGCTGGTATACCCCACTCTGAAATTTGAAACATGTAAATTAAAATATTTATCATATCTATGTATATGTATTTTTTATAGTATAATGAAGTTAAAGTATAATGAAGTCATACCAAATCATTCATTTCATCAATAAAAGCACGCATAGTAGAATCGTCTAGGGATCTAGTCTTGAACCTGGGCTCCTCATAGTGGTATACTCGGTTGCTCATAAGAGGGCATCCCCACCATTGTCTGTAGTCCAGGCTACCTATGTCTGCAAAATATAAACAAAATTTTAGCAAACTATTTACACTAAATCAATACGAATAATGAGTAACTTATAACTTACATTCCTCAGCAGAATTTAGTCTAGGAGACATGTCCCTCACACTATAATTCTCGAACCGATTATTCCAGTCAGCAACGAGACCAATGATTCGTTGTAATGCATTTGATGTCTGATAACCGACTGTCGGTGGATCATCAGGAATTATTGGGGCCATTGCGAATTGCCGAAGAACACGGTCTGCCGGATGGTACATGGTGAACCGATAATATATAATATGACATCTGTGTAAACTAAATGCATAGGATGTCATCTTTATTTCTGGAGCATCAGGTTCACATGAGTACGGTAACCAGGTTACCTATTTAAAGATATTGTATCAATTAGATGTGATGTTTATCTAGGATCAAAACTTAAATAATTTAAAGATATTGATTGCATATTTAAAAATTACCTGATTATACCGCAGTGTATCAAATTGGCTATGATATAGTGATACAGTCCTGTATTGGTAGTGTTGATAATCCACTACGTCTGTAGGCCAGCGCATAGCAACTGGAAATACTCCAACATCACTGAGAATGTTGGTAACAGGCCTACCAATATAAAAGTGCTCGTAGGACCAGAACTATAAAACACAAAAATGATATTAGTACAAACATAATTTGCGTATAAAATTACTCTAACTTTTTAAGGTCTTTAATTCATACCTGTATCAGTGAAATACATCCACAAATACTCTTGCGATTGCATCTGACAAATTCTGTCAGCTGGGCGTACAAAAATGCAAGAGTAGCAGCTCCCCACGCATGCTCAGTAGGTTTTGTCAGATCATCCAAGAATGGTAAAAGCTGCACATTTACCATATTTCCCGATGCATCGGGAAATAGAATTGCACCACATAAACAGAGCAGATACGCTCTAGTGCAACGAATGACCTGGATTTATTAAGTGTTATATAGAATTGCACCACTAAATTAAGTAATAAACAAATTTACTAAAAAAAATACATACCCGATTTTCATCTACATCAATCACCCCATCAATAGTTTGATGTAGGTCTATAAAGTTGCCACGGAGCCATAAAAATTTCACATAATTGCCGTCTTTTAGACCCGAAGGAGGGCTAACACTAAGATAACTCCGGATCAGATCAGATCCCTTTAAGTGCGGATCAAAATATATAGCGTTACCTTTAATAGGTAACCCTAGTATATTCGCCACATCAAAAAGGGTGATCGTCATCTCGCCGAATGGGAGTTAAAAAGTGTTGCGTTCTGGCCACCAACGCTCCGCCAGGCTTACAACTAAATGAAGATCGTGAATTAAATATCTAACACGATCTATATAGTGGAATCCAAAGGATTCCACCAAAGCCATTTGAGCTGGATTAAGCTCCCACGTACGATAATTCCTTTCAGACCGCCAATGTACGTGGATCCGGGTTCGTAAAGCATTATCATGGTCGAATAACTATAAAAATTCTATGCATTAATAAAGTAAACATAGGCATTAAAAAAATATATATACATTAATAAA
Organism: Iris macrosiphon; assembly: GCA_036927795.1. Taxonomy (NCBI): domain Eukaryota; kingdom Viridiplantae; phylum Streptophyta; class Magnoliopsida; order Asparagales; family Iridaceae; genus Iris; species Iris macrosiphon. Next base: position 208,061,015 of record JAYESA010000002.1, on the reverse strand, counting down.
GTTGGCAACTTGTAATTTCAAAAATTATCTCGCCAGTAAAAATCTAAGTAGAAATGTGCTCTTCACGTTGCTTCATAATAAGCGCGGTTGTCGGTCCGCCAGGAATACGACCATCATTGCGGGTAGCCATCGCCAGTAAATATCAAGAGGAGGAGAATGGGGAGTGAGGAGTGTTTGGGGTAGGAGGAGAATGTGGTGTGAGGAGTGTTGGGTGGGGTGGGGGGGTTTATAGGAATTTTGGAGTAGGAGAACGTTGGAATATAGCCGTTGGCCAACGGCTAAAAAGCCAACGTTGCATGGCTCGCCAACTGAGTTGGCGAGCGGCCTCTCGATGAGAGCGTCCCGCCAACTCAGTTGGCGAGATGCTCGCCAACTCAGCACCTCGTCAACTGAGTTGGCGAGTGGTCCCCCCATACGCAATTACACAAAACATTTTCCGTTTTATATAAATATATGATTTTTTATTACTTAAAATGAAAAAATCCGCAATTTTTTTTTTTACTAAAAGATGAATCACTTCAATTATCTACACTTAAAATGCGGGTTGCAGTCACACATGCTCTATTATCGACTAAAATTTTGTGTTTGTGTTATTTTCATATGAATGTGAAATATATTATGAGGTTTAGAATATATGTTTAAAAAAAAAATTTGGCTTGACGTTTAATTGTAACTTTTGTTGCAATAAAAATTAGTAAATAAATTATTTATTTTAATTTTTTGCTTTTATAAACATCTGACACTCGCTCAGACTCAGTCTCATTCGTCGTCAATGAATCTCCGACTTTCTTCGACGTAAGGATAACACTTTCAGTGTATTTTACACATATTGAAAATAACATTTAATATCGACCAAAAATATTCCATTAAACCTATATATACATACATATATCAAAGTGTATAATACTTGAAGATGGAAAAAAAAAGAGGTTAAAATAAAATATAACAAACCAACAAATTAAAAATAAATATTTTAGCAAATATTTTTATTCAAAATATAGAAACTAGTATATGTTCATATTTAAAAAAAAACTAGTAAATGGTTACATTTTTTGTATAGAGCATTTAAAAATTTAAGATATATCTCTACTGTTTTAATCAAACTTTTTTTTTTACTATTTTAAACATGATGGAAACATTTGCAAGTTTAAAAAAAAATGAGAGTATATCCTATTTACTATATTTTTAAACAAAAATATTAGCTAAAATATTCCAATTAAAAATTATGACAAATTTTATTTTTATAACTTAAATAATATATATTATTATAATACGACTTATAAACGGCTACCGTATTTATATCATTTTATCTGAACATAAAATAAATACTAGAATATATTTTAAATTTAAATTACAGAAAATTTACTGTAACGATAAAATAATTATAAGAATTAAGTACGTAAATTTAAAATATATTCTAGTATTTATTTAAAATATAAATTTAAAATAATTTTTATAATTAAAACAAGAACCGATTTTGATTCCAAAAACAGATTTTTTTTACTGTATTTTAACTTGTATATTCAAAAAATTTACTGTTATTTAGGTATAATGGCTTTTGTTACAAAACCCGGCCCAATTGGTCCATAAAATCGAACCGAACCGTAAAACCGAAATTCATTTTCGGTTCGGTTTTGATCGGTTTGTTAACGTTCGGTTCGGTTTTCGGTTTGTAAAAAATCGGTTGTCGGTTTTTTCGGTTTTTGAAAGATCGGATCGGTTTGGACCGAACCGAACCGCTAAAAGTGGTACTATTAACATACCTATAAATAAAATCAAACAAAAAAACCACAAAGAAAAGAAAAACCAAAACAGATAAACCCCTAAAAAAATTAACCCAAAAAACAAAATATAAAACCAAAACAAATAAACCCTAAAAAAAATCATTTTTTTCCTATTTTTTTAATATTTTTTTAATATTTTTTTATTACATTTTTTTTTATTTCGCCAACCTAGTTGACGAAATTTTGATTTAAAATTTTTTTTTTTAAAAAAAAAAATTAAAATTTTTTTTTCTTTCCAGATTTCGCCAACCGAGTTGGCGAAAGTTTTTTTGTTTTTTTTTAATATATGTTCGGATTTTTGCCAACTGGGTTGGCGAAAATCCAGTTTTCCAATTTTTCGCCAACTCAGATGGCGATTCGTATCGTCCTTGTTAAATTTTTCAAACTTATATCGATGTACTTAATTTTTATAATTATTTTATCGTTACAGTAAATTTTCTGTTTAAATTATATTTAAAGTAAATATATGCTATTATCTAACTAAATCGCATATAATTTTTTTTAATCTATAACCAATTACAATTAAAATATATTAAAATTAAATTTTAAATATTTTAATATAGTCTAAATTTGTATATAATTTTTTTTAATGATATATATCCCCTATCCCAACCATTAACCGCTCTCTTCCTCCTCAAAATGCCCTCATGACATTAGTGACGGTAACAAATCATTTCATCAAACAATAAAAACTAGACCCCTACTACTTCCTCTCTCTCTCTCTCTCTCTTCTGGATCTCTTCTTCCCTCCAGAAGGAAACAAAGGAAGTGTAGAAGAAGAAGAATGGGTAAGTACATGAAGAAGACTAAGACGAGCGGAGAGGGGGCGGCCATGGAGTCCTCCGCCGCCGCCGCCGCTACCGGCGGCGTCCGGACCAGAGCAAGGACCCTCGCCCTCCTCCAGACCAAGCAGCACCAAGACCCCTCCTATTTAGAGCTCCGCAGCCGCAGGCTCGAGAAGCCCCCCTCCACCCCCAAATCAAACCCTAACCCTAGAAACGACAAGGCCAAGAAGAAGGAAGAGGAGGAGGTGGTGGTGCTCTCCTTCTTCGGGGAGAACGTTCTAGATGCCGAATCCACTGACAGGTCCGCTGGCTGCTCTCATATAAAGCTGCAATTTTTTTAGGATTTTCTTCGTCTATTCGATATGGGTTATTGTGCAATTTTGATTTATATTTCCTACTGTTGTTTTATCTCAAAGTTATTTTTTAAACATAGTTAATATAATATAACATTTGGGGTTCTCCTTATTTCAGGTCAGCTGATGTCCGATAAAGCTGCAATTTTTAGGGGTTTCTTCGTCTGTTCGAGTTGGTTGTTTATGCAAATTTAATTTTACGGCAGCCAATATCTCGTTGTTTTTGATTTTTCTATGAAAACTATTTTTCACCATATTTTTTGATAGGTTTTTAGGGTTTTCTCCTTTGTTCTATTACTTTTTTGAAGCATTTTTTTGGGATTTCTTCGTTTATTACAATTTTTTTTCTGAGCTTTATTACATTTTCCCTTTCTTTCAGCCCTTACTTGAAGGAAACGTTTAATCTTCTTTTTGTTTTTTTCCTAAGGAACATTTGGTTACTTTTTTCTTCTCTTTTATGATTGTTGGGGGTGTTTTTATTTAAGAAGAGGCCTTGATATCTCTACAAAGCTTTCTTTCCATATAATTATTTGGTTTTCTTGTTAGTGTTCTGTCATTTTTTCTTATTTATGGCCTCACTCTTCAATAAAGCTATTTTATAGTAAAAATAGGATGATTTTTTTCTTCCTATTGTTGTTATTGTGTTTTCTACTCTTAAAAATAATAGGTATTTCAAAGGTTTTGGTTTTTCTATCGAAGCTAAATTTCCCATAATTGAACTTTATAGAATGCCCACTTTCTTTTTCTTATATAAGCTGATTATATTTTATACTACATAAATAATTTCTCTCTAGTATTTACTCTCCTGATAACTTCTACATTTGGATGGGAATTACTTTGTTTTTTTTTTCTCTCTTTAAGAGTTGATAAGAGGACCATTTTGGTTGATTAATGGTGCTCTGTTTAGTTAGTATATTCCCTTTTATTCAATTTTTTTAGGAAAGAAAACCAAAACTTTAATTTATGTCTAAATACTTTTTCTATATGATTATGTTATATGTATTTCAAAAGAATAATGCTAAATTCTCTTCAAACTATTCTATTCCTGTGGGCCTGTGGCAATTTTCTTTGACTTGTAAAATAGTACAAAGAATTGTATATACAACATTAGAGTTCATTGAAATTGCTATTATAACATAGGTGTTTCGAAAATTATAACAGAAGATCCAAAACTTCTTTTAAAAGGACGTTTTCGTATATAATTAAAACAGAAGATCCATTTAACCCACAGACCATCCCTTAACTCTTTTGTTTTTCCTTAATTGTTAATTATCAATGTGTCTAAAACACTCTTTTAAAGGATATTTTTGTGCACATCTGAATTCTCCTCATTAACTTGTCCTCATTTGTTACGGCTAGGTGGGTTGTTGGGAGGGTGGAATTTAAGAACTATGATTGGGAGAATTTGTAACGCAAATTGAATTTTCCCTATTGACTTCCGAAAAAAATGTTCAACAAACGCCGGGGCGGATTTTTAACGAAAATGTCCTTAATTTTTAATTTTCAACGCATAAAAATTGTCCTTTAAAAGGATGTTTGTTGTGCAATGCTAAGAAACGTTCTTTAAAGAACGTTTTGGGTCTTCTGTTGTAATTTTGATAATTTCGATGCTCTCAAAACAATTTTATTCTGTAAAAAAAATATTGAGTGGCATAAATTTTAATTTAAAAAATTAACCATACAATTTTTTTAATATTAATATTAATATTGATTTTAATGTTAATTTAATTTATAAATTTGACAAGTCAATGTTTGTCTCTATATAAGGAGGATTATCTATATAAGGAGGATTAGTTTGAAGACCAGTTTGCAGGAATTAATTGCTTTATTCATTTAAAAAAAAGTGTACTACTATTCATATGCGCTTTGAATATGCAGTGCCATGTCCAGACAAGCTGGTTGTTAGCCACTATTTCTTTCATTCCAGCCAAACATGGGGATTGTGCTTTAGTTGCACTTCTTCCATGGTCTTTTGGGACCTCCTCCACTTCACTTCACTGATAGTGATGGTGATCAATGGCTGGCCTGGCCATTTTTGTCTACTAAGTGGGTCTCGTCTCCTTGTGGACCTTGCGTTGCGTTGCTTTGCATCTGGCCAGGACTAAACCCTGAACTTGATGATGCATGCACCTATCAATCTCCAATTAAATGGTCCACTAATGGGTTGTCTTTATTGCTTCATTTATGTCCAATCTTAATCTTAATAGACTGTATTTGGTGGGGGGTGTCGCCTTCTCTATATGCCAAGGCTTGGCACTTGCATCCCAGGGATGCGATGCGACGGGTTTGAGAACCCTGAAAAAACTTGTCAATATTTTGGGGGTAAGGTCACATAAATCTTGTTCCTCCAAGATTTTGCATTAGTATAAGCCCTCCATATTCGGGGCGGATTTATTAAGGTTCTAAGCCTGCCCATCCTTCAATATTTAAAAAAAAAGTTGTTACCTATATAGATTTTTTTTTTTTTGCAATTTTAAAATATATATTGGTTTGGCGCTCCAATGTACAAAGAATACTCCAGTGGGCTTTCAAATGAGAGACATGAGTTTGTAACTCATTGCTTCTAAATGGTTTACATATTCAAAAAAAAAATTACAAGTTTTTCTTCATCTTTTGTAACACTTTGGAAATATTGATTTTGTTTTTTCACTCGTTCTTGTTTGAGTTTTAGTATATTTTTTGCTATTAAAGTTCAATTAATCTCGACAAGTTTTAGAATTTTTATATGTAGTAGTACGATCCCTTGAGGATTTTATTAATTCTGGCTCCGCCTCTGTCCATTTATAATTTTGTTTGAGCAATGTCAACAGGTGCTAGATAAGACTTGTTTAATCTCGTTATGAATTAATATTAGTCATTGGTATTTTGTTCATAATGTATCTGAGCTTTAGATTTTTCAAGATAATTGAGAAACGTGGTCGGGATCTATCTCATTTGCTGTAATATTATTTAATTATATAGGACTTACAGGGAAAGCACACCTTGCAGTAGTATGATAAGGGATCCTGAAACAATGGGAACTCCCAGTTCTACGACCAGACCGACCAACTCGGTTGCTGCGTACCAGAGAAGCCAGAGTTGGATGATGCACCGGGACATCCCTACATCCCGCGACATAGAGGAGTTCTTCGTCGGGGCTGAGAGACTCCACCAGCAATCGTTCACTGAGAAGTACCTACATCCTTCCTTCCTTCCTGGATTCTTTAATTTACTTTGCTTAATTTTGCACTCCCTGAATTCTTATTGTTGCCTTGTTCTTCAAATTTAGGTACAACTTCGATCCTGTGAACGACTGTCCTCTTCCTGGCCGATACGAATGGCTGATACTGGACTAGCACTACTCATTCGGAGGAGCTTTTTCAAGACAATGGTAGCTGCGGAGGTGCTCTAACAAATTGATCCCGGGGATAGTTTGTTTGTAGGACAAGTGCATATGTCGGTCTGAGATTGGTCAGTGATGACACCGGATGCAATCGAAACCAAGATACTGATATATATATTGACACAACCAAGATGATGGGATACAAGATGTTGATGGTAGGGCAATCTGGCAATGTCCTTAAGTTATTCATCGATCGATCGGCGTCAACAGTGTTCCTCTTGATCCACACTGGATGTTCAAGTTTAGTTACAGCCCGCAGCGCATTGCTGGGGGTTGGGTACTCTTCTCTTCTTCTAGGGTTTGTGCGGCCCAAATAGTTTCCTTCCATTTCCAAGCTACCAGTAATTACAAGTATAATGTAATGTAATTGAGTGTTCAAGTTTACTAGGTTTGTTGAAAGTTTTTTATTAGTATTATTATTAATTTATTTTTACTTTGTCAACATTGCACAACAACAGGTACTTTTGTTAAACCCTTTGGTTTCTTAGCAAACCTTTCTTATTCAAGTTTAATGTCCACAACGGCTTGCTATATATTGATTAATGAAAGCTATTCTTGACTTATGATGGATATGGACAGTGGTAGTAGTGGGGTTTTGGGTGGAGGAAGCACATCAAAGAATTATTACTTTTGTTGTCAACCGTAGAATTCACTCTAAAGAAAGGAATAAGGACTAACTAAAATATCCGATCATACTAATACTAAAGCAACTTATGTGAAAGAGACACGATTAATTAAGGACAAAATCACTTGTCCGTCTAATTTAAGAATCAAGACATATCCAGCACCACCGTATATGTTGAAAATTTTCAATCTATATATCCCACTAATACATAATTGATTATAAATATGTTGAATCCTTTGATTCCAAGTTCAACTTTATACAAATCTCAAGAAATAAGAAAAGAAAAAAAAATACACAATAAAATGACCCAACAATGTGTGTCGATGTTTTTGAACTAAGAATATGGTTTTCTTGAACTAAGAAGAGAAGACGACTCCTTAAACAGATCTTTTCTTTTGATTGTCCTAAGAGCAAAACACGAATTTTGTGGAATGTCTCATTGCATTTTTTCCTTGAGCATCCCTTAGGGCAAATCCATTAGCTTTTTTTTTTATATAGGTTAAGAAAATCTAATTTAGGATTACAACGTTCCTGAATTAGTCCAGCATTGATCTTGACCGTCTGAATCAAATTCCGACATACGGTATACCATAGTATATTGTCGGTATACCGTGGTGTATTGTCGACCTTTTAGAAAATATTCTGGAACGAAATCTCCAAAAAATTGTATACCGGCAATATATCGTCGCTGTTTTGAGTTTCAGTTCAGCCACCAATCTCCCTCGTCTTTGTCGTAACTCCAGTCGATGTTTCATGATGTTTCAGACTGTCATTTCATACACCTCAAATCAAGACTAGAATCTAACAACCAAAATTTTTTTTTTTTCTTGTGATCTTGTCAATGTATCATTAATCGTGCTTGACTAGGTAGTAGTTAGTACCATGCATGAAGAAATGACGGTATTGCTATCAGATTACTTCCTTCGATTAATTGATGACAACTTCTAAATTATCAGTCTCTAGTGACTGCTTGACATTCACTAACAATCTTTGCTCTATTGTGTCAATCTAAAATTATTATTTTTTGTATAATTTTAGGTTAACATACACATGACAAACCCTCGAATGGTGAATATCATTCAAATTACATCTCCAACTTTGGGCAACCTTAACCATATTTTATTATTTTCTCTTTGAGAATTTCATTAGTGATTTCGGAATGCTGCGCACAAGTCAAAATTGCAAATTCCTTATTTTTATTAAATATTTTGTGCCATTTGCATCATGACTTCCCTGTGAATGACAAAAATAAAAATCTACCAACACGAGAATAAGAAGAATAAATAAACTTACTTACGGAAGCAAAATGATGCACTGAATTATATCAGAATATATAGTTAGTAATGTTAATGCTCTCACACGTGTGATTGAATCTACCCAGTCAGTCAGTCAGTGAGTCAGTTTTAGGGGCTTTTGGTAAAGGAGATTTGGGTCTGGGTTTGTGCTTGGAATTCCAAATCCTATATTTCGTTGGGAAGTGAAAATATGATTGAATTTGCACTTTTGTTCCCCCCTTGCAACTGTATGTGGGGGGAAGCAAAGGGAATTTGCTATTTATTATTATTATTATTATTATTATTATTATTATTTAGTTAACACAAATTATTAATTATACTAACTAAAAACAAGTCAATTATTAATTAAAGTTTAGTTAACAATATATATATATATATATATATATATATATATATATTCTTAATTACTATTACCTTTTACTGTAATAAAGTTTTTATATATTATTTTTTCTACTTAGATATGGACTTATGTTACATGACTACGTACGAATACAACACGACATGATAAATAAGGACATACCGTATCTTTTGGTGCGTTCGTAAAGTGTCTCATACGTATTTGTTGAGTTTTTGGTACGTGTGACACGACAAGGTCTAAAAGTTTCGACGTGTCCATACTTAGATTCTGATCGAGATTATTTGGATTATCTAATTATTAGTAATTAATCAATAATAAAATTATTAATTATTATTTGAGATAATTATTTGTTTTTTTAATATAATTAGGATAATTAATTACTTAAATAAATGTTTTGATTAATATTAATTATTTATTACTACTATCATATTTATTTCTTAAACTAATTATCATAATAATAAGGGATATTTTAGCAAATATTTTTATTATAAATATAGCAACTAGTATATATCCCCACATATTTAAAAAAAATAGCAAATGTCCCCATTATGTGTAAAATAATCAAAATTTCGGTTAAAATAATGGAGGTATATCTTAAATTTGTAAATATTGCATACAAAAAAATGTGAACATTTGCAATTTTTTTAAATAAGTTGGAATATATGCTACTTTCTATATTTGTAATCGAGACATTTGCTAAAATATCACTAATAATAATAATAATTATTATTATATATCCTTTATTTTTTTATTTTTTATTCTAACTAAATACATTTGTTCCTATTATGAAGACAAGAAAGTAGATGAATTCTTATATAATTTTTATATTTTAAAGTCAAATCTAAATTTTCTCGCTCTTACTGTTTACTAAACAGACCCTTAAGGAATTCTAATATTGTCATATGATTGTAAGTGTTTCATGAATAAAATATGACGGAACAAAATCTTTGATATACCAAAGAACAATGATTAATAAATTTTTCGTATATAAACCTTTTCAAAATCACCCCTCTCGGGTTAATAAAGTAAATATAAGAAAAAGAACCTATCATGTGGAGAAAAACTTGGAGCAGTTTTGGAAAATTAATTCTAAAACATACAGTTTGATATAGAGTAGTTTTGAAAAATAATTCTACAAGATACAATTTAATAAACAATTTTTGGCTTGGTTTAAAAACTCAAAAAAAAACTTTGGATATGTAAAATAAAAACAAAAGTTTGTTAAGTAAAAAGTACCAAAAAGTGATAATTACATAAAGTAAATTGTAAATCAAGTAATCGTTTTGGAATGTTTGCTTTGAAATTATTACTGCTTTTAAAAAACTGACAACAAAAATAACTTTTGACAATATATAGGAGGTTGTTGTCAAAAATTGTTCTACAATTGAATCTGACTTTTAAATTTTTTGGGTAAAAAACTTTTGACAATAGGTGGAAAGTTGATTTCAAAAGTTTTAATAAAATTGAACGACTTAAATTTTTTTTTAAGATGTTGTTACCAAATAATATCGTACCACTTTCTATGAATTTTTACTTCTTCAAAAAATGGTCTGGAATATGTAATCTCCTACCCAGCTTACGTTGTTATAATAACTTGTTACCAAACAACATCATATTATTATCCGTCTTAATACTTTTAAGAAAAACAATATACAATTTTGTTTATGTTTTAAGTTTGCAGAAAATTTACTATAGCGAAATAAATTTATATTAATTCATGTAAACGAAATAAGTTTGGAAATTTTTGAAAAAAGTCAGAGTCCGCCAACAGTGTTGGCGGAAAACACAACCGGTGTACACGTACGTAGCCAAAAGATTAAAAAAAATAAACGTGGGCCCCACGACCAATTTCCGCCAACTCTCTGTAACACCCTGTTCCGCTCAAGCGGACTGCCGTCTCAAACGGCAATCATGCAGCTGTCCCGACCTGCTTTGCCTCGATCAAGAAGCAAAGGATATCCAGACTCGTCCCTACAAGGATCCGGCTTAGGCTTTCAGAGGCTCGCTCAGACGTATCGCTCTACCGAGGCGAATCATCGCTAAGGTGGGTGGCTACGGTGAACTTGTCTTTGCTTAGTCAGCACACATAAAATCTGGAATGTTTATGCTAGTCGCTAGGTGATTCACCCCCTGCATGCTAATAAATCCAACGCACCTAGCTAAGGGAACAATCCCAACTTGTATTGTTTGCTAGAACATGGAAATGAAATACTGCTTGTATTCAGACCCTCGCATGCTAAGTCCCCTAACGATTTCATCTCTCGGCTTACCTTCGGGCCCGAGCAAACGTGTCTGCTTATGTTCCTTAGAAACACATGCTTGTCTGTTGTATGTTGCCTTGTATTCATCCAAACTCCGGAAGACTACTAAGTAGTCGCTCCGTGCCTGAACGAACCTGCAAGTATCCGGGACCGTTAGGTCACCAAGGCAAATTCTGAACCAGGGAATCTGCAGCAAGAATGAATAAATCCCTGAATTACAGCTCGAGGAGCAAACTACCGAATCCTGTCTCAACAAGTTCATATATATATTCTGTTTCGAACTCGTTCCATACCGGACTTGTTCATATATATATATTCTGCCACGAACTTGTTTCTGTATCTGACCCGAGACCTTGACTTGCATGTCGCGGACAACTTGTAAAAGGTGATCTTCGGATCTCGTTCCGCGGGCGGTCACCGGGGCACTGGGGCCGACCCGGTCTAGACGGAACTTCTGGTAGTCGTCTGTTTTGGCGGGATAAGTGCAAGACTCTCCGTTATCTGCATGCTTGCACTTCATCCTCGACCGTGAGACTACAAGCGTAGTCGTCTGTTTAGGGCGGGATAAGTGCAAGGCCCATCGTTTCTGTTGCTTGCACTTCATCCTCGACCCTGAGACTACATCTGGTCCTTTATGGCTATGCCAGCGACTTCTGTTCATATAGATAAGTCATCCTCGCTTAGCGGCTATCCGCGTGCGAGTCATTGCATAGCATCAATGTACTGAACACCTGAACGATATGAAAATAACGACCCTCATGTTTGCATATGCTATGCTCTTAAATGTTTATACTTGCCCGTGCTTGAATTAATCATGTTTGCCTTGGACAGGGAAGGAGAAATGGTAAGTTGGTAAGTCTCACCGTGTTTCCTCAAACATCGCACGGCGCACTGCCCGACACGTTAAGCTATTCAATGTTTGCATGAAACTGATCCTAAGGCAACTAGAAAGACAACTTAATAGTTGTGCACGGAACCTGTATTACGTGTTTGGATTTGTCGAGCGGGTGAGTAGCTTCCCCACCAGTGCATTCAATGTACTGATAATCCACCAGTTTGATATGCAGGGTGCGGAAGAACCTCGTGCGGTGCGGACGCCTCCTTCGTGCGTGCTAAGGCCAGGAGTTCCCTCTGAAGCCTTGCAATGGTGCGTCCGGGACTGAAGCGCTTATACAAGACATAAGTTGTGAACATCGCCTGACCATCGCCTGTACAATCATTCCAAATTGTAGCCACTTGGCACGCTTTTACTGTTTCAGAGAGAGGCTTGAGCGACTTGTAATCTCGGCTATACGCAGCCTGTAACACTTGTTCATATCAATAAAGAGATTACTTTACTTGTTTCTATGCTTCCGCTATATTTGTCGACTCAGTGAACCTGTTACCGATCGCCTATGCGTTCATGACTCCGCTGCACTCGGACAATCTGTGCGACTCTGTGGCTTAGAACTCTTGCCGCCAGCCAATAAACCATGGCCTTGCACGGGCGTGGCTCACGCTCGTGCGGCATCACGCCCGGATGGGTTAAGCGATCGTTCTGCGGGAGCGCTGGCGAGGGTGATTCCCGCCTAGCGGGAACGGCCGATTGCCTGCGGGAGATCGGGGCGTGACAGGTTGGTATCAGAGCCTGGCTTCTACGCCTTTGGACTTCGATTCGATATCTCTGTTTCGAAAGCTCGTTCGTGGGTTATGTGCACGCTCTCTCTCAATGCCTCGATGGGATGTTCCAACAATAAGTCTAAATACTTTCAAAATACGTTTTGAATGTTATGTTTGCTTGTCTGGTTGTATGCTGCGAGTGGCCTTTATGCCAACCTGTGCGAACCCTTTGAGAGTATCGCTAGTAGCTTGTCCGATTTTCACTAACCCTAAGTTTGGTTGAATGTATCTATTCGAGGGACGCCTTGAACTAGTGCACCATCCAAGACTTAAGAAAAGGTGAAACTCGAGTGCTAAGACTTCGCTATCACTGAGCTGGTTGACGTGTTCACACTAGAAATGCATGTCGAAGGTGCGCACGATCCAGTCTAAGCGGTATGCTGATTTTGAAGCTTGTGCAAGTGAATATCCAAATGAAACAAGTACAAACGACTTGTCTAGGATTGCCTCAACCCTAGATTTCTGCTTGTCCTTAGTAAGTCTCGAGGACGAGACTTTTTCTAAGTTGGGTAGGATGTAACACCCTGTTCCGCTCAAGCGGACTGCCGTCTCAAACGGCAATCATGCAGCTGTTCCGACCTGCTTTGCCTCGATCAAGAAGCAAAGGATATCCAGACTCGTCCCTACAAGGATCCGGCTTAGGCTTTCAGAGGCTCGCTCAGACGTATCGCTCTACCGAGGCGAATCATCGCTAAGGTGGGTGGCTACGGTAAACTTGTCTTTGCTTAGTCAGCACACATAAAATCTGGAATATTTATGCTAGTCGCTAGGTGATTCACCACCTGCATGCTAATAAATCCAACGCACCTAGCTAAGGGAATAATCCCAACTTGTATTGTTTGCTAGAACATGGAAATGAAATACTGCTTGTATTCAGACCCTCGCATGCTAAGTCCCCTAACGATTTCATCTCTCGGCTTACCTTCGGGCCCGAGCAAACGTGTCTGCTTATGTTCCTTAGAAACGCATGCTTGTCTGTTGTATGTTTCCTTGTATTCATCCAAACTTCGGAAGACTACTAAGTAGTCGCTCCGTGCCTGAACGAACCTGCAAGTATCCGGGACCGTTAGGTCACCAAGGCAAATTCTGAACCAGGGAATCTGCAGCAAGAATGAATAAATCCCTGAATTACAGCTCGAGGAGCAAACTACTGAATCCTGTCTCAACAAGTTCATATATATATTCTGTTTCGAACTCGTTCCATACCGGACTTGTTCATATATATATATTCTGCCACGAACTTGTTTCTGTATCTGACCCGAGACCCTGACTTGCATGTCGCGGACAACTTGTAAAAGGTGATCTTCGGATCTCGTTCCGCGGGCGGTCACCGGGGCACTGGGGCCGACCCGGTCTAGACGGAACTTCTGGTAGTCGTCTGTTTTGGCGGGATAAGTGCAAGACTCTCCGTTATCTGCATGCTTGCACTTCATCCTCGACCGTGAGACTACAAGCGTAGTCGTCTGTTTAGGGCGGGATAAGTGCAAGGCCCATCGTTTCTGTTGCTTGCACTTCATCCTCGACCCTGAGACTACATCTGGTCCTTTATGGCTATGCCAGCGACTTCTGTTCATATAGATAAGTCATCCTCGCTTAGCGGCTATCCGCGTGCGAGTCATTGCATAGCATCAATGTACTGAACACCTGAACGATCTGAAAATAACGACCCTCATGTTTGCATATGCTATGCTCCTAAATGTTTATACTTGCCCGTGCTTGAATTAATCATGTTTGCCTTGGACAGGGAAGGAGAAATGGTAAGTTGGTAAGTCTCGCCGTGTTTCCTCAAACATCGCACGGCGCACTGCCCGACACGTTAAGCTATTCAATGTTTGCATGAAACTGATCCTAAGGCAACTAGAAAGACAACTTAATAGTTGTGCACGGAACCTGTATTACGTGTTTGGATTTGTCGAGCGGGCGAGTAGCTTCCCCACCAGTGCATTCAATGTACTGATAATCCACCAGTTTGATATGCAGGGTGCGGGAGAACCTCGTGCGGTGCGGACGCCTCCTTCGTGCGTGCTAAGGCCAGGAGTTCCCTCTGAAGCCTTGCAACGGTGCGTCCGGGACTGAAGCGCTTATACAAGACATAAGTTGTGAACATCGCCTGACCATCGCCTGTACAATCATTCCAAATTGTAGCCACTTGGCACGCTTTTACTGTTTCAGAGAGAGGCTTGAGCGACTTGTAATCTCGGCTATACGCAGCCTGTAACACTTGTTCATATCAATAAAGAGATTACTTTACTTGTTTCTATGCTTCCGCTATATTTGTCGACTCAGTGAACCTGTTACCGATCGCCTATGCGTTCATGACTCCGCTGCACTCGGACAATCTGTGCGACTCTGTGGCTTAGAACTCTTGCCGCCAGCCAATGAACCATGGCCTTGCACGGGCGTGGCTCACGCTCGTGCGGCATCACGCCCGGATGGGTTAAGCGATCGTTCCGCGGGAGCGCTGGCGAGGGTGATTCCCGCCTAGCGGGAACGGCCGATTGCCTGCGGGAGATCGGGGCGTGACACTCTCCACGACCAATTTCCGCCAACAGAGTTGGCTGAAATTGGGGGGGCCAATTTCAGCCAACTCAGTTGGCAAAAATTGGCCCCGTGGGGCCCACGTATATATTTTTTGTTTTGTTTGGTTTTGTTTGATTTTTTTACTTTGTTTGGTTTGATTTTTTTCGTTGGTTTATTGTAATTAGTTATATTTTTGTTTTATTTATTTAGTTTAGTTTAGTTTTGTAATTAGATTTAAGTAAATTTGTTTTAACGAAATAAAATTAAAATAAATTAATTGGAAAGAAATGTTTAGAAATATTATTTTCGGGAAAAAAAAGTAAATAAAGAAGAAACCAAAGCAAACCATAATTCAAAACAAAACTAAATAAAAAAAAATTAAAATCCAAAACAAAACTAAATAAAAAAAACTAAATAAAAAAATGTTGGCTGAAATTATTGGCTAAAAAAACTAAATAAAAAAAACTAAACCAAATAATCAAACAAAACCAACTAAAACAAACCATCCAAAACAAACCAACCCAAACCACAAAAAAAAAAACCGTGGGCCCCACACCCAAAATCCGCCAACTATGTTGGGTGTGGGGCCCACGGATTTTTTGGGTGGTTTGGGTTGGTTTGTTTTGGTTGGTTTAGTTGGTTTGGTTTGGTTTGGTTATTTATTTTGTTTTATTAGTTTTTTTTTTTTCATAATAGACATAAATTGATTAATTAAAATGTTTCTAAATTTTTTTTGGAGATCGAAACATCGTTTTAAATCCGTAGGCCCCCACATCCAATATAAATTTATTTCACTACAGTAAATTTTAAATATTCAAAAATAATATTACCGAAAGTCAAATTTGGAGGTCGAAACATCATTTTTTGACGATTCTAAAAAATTTCGAAGTCAGTCAAACGATGAAACAGTTTATCCTGTAGCACTTTTCCATACGATCATTTTTGCACAAACCGGACCTTGTTTCGATCTCTCAGTCAAAACTTATGATGCTTTAAAGTTTTAAAATTTATATTTTTTCCTGTAACATATGCGTCTTGTTTCGGATAAATTTTCTTTTCGACATGATTTGTGTTACACTCGTCGAAAACATACAAATCGACTTATTATTTAACGAAAAACGATTTAAAAACAAGTAGTATGGCCGCTCGAAGTCTGCTCGACGGCAGACGTAATTGTCTTACGGCAGATTTTTAATAATATTATTTTTTAACGTCTGTTAACGACGAAAAAATTTACGATAAAAATATAATATTTTTAAATATAAACGTCCAATTCATATTGATATTTATACAAATTTTGATGCTTTGGAAATAAATTTCCGAAAATAATATTTCTAAATATTTCTTTCCAATTAATTTATTTTAATTTTATTTCGTTAAAATAAATTTACTTAAATCTAATTACAACACTAAACTAAACTAAACTAAATAAATAAAACAAAAATATAACTAATTACAATAAACCAACGAAAAAAACCAAACCAAACAAAGAAAAAAAAACAAACCAAACCAAAAAAAAAAAAACGTGGGCCCCACGGGGCCAATTTCCGCCAACTGAGTTGGCTGAAATTGCCCTCCTTCCCCCAATTTCAGCCAACTCTGTTGGCAGAAATTGGCCGTGGGGCCCACGTTTTTTTTTAATTTTTTTGGCTGCTTACGTGTACACTAGTTGTGTTTTCCGCCAACACTGTTGGCGGACCCTGACTTTTTTTTTCAAAATTTTCAAACTTGTTTCGTTTACATGAATTTAATATAAATTTATTTCGCTACAGTAAATTTTCTGTTAAGTTTGTAGTTTCAGTTTTGCAAATAGAACCATTTTGGTGTTTACGGGACCATAAATATTTTTTATTTAGTGGCACGAATTAAATAACTGACCATTAGCCTGAATTATAGTTGTAGCATGAAAAACTATATAATTTATGGCATGAATATTTAAATTAAAATCCATATCTACGAACTTCTGAACTTCTACTGAACCACAGGTGATGTTTTCACTGGCCACATAACATCCTTCAAGTGGCATTCATGATAATACTTTTCACTTTTCCATTTAGTACCTTTTTATTTTATTTTTACAGTAAATTTCCATTTACAGTGTTCTTTGAAACTTCTAAAAAAATATCTTAAATATCGATTCGACGAAAAAATAAAAAATAAAATCCCCCCTTCCAATATATATATATATGTCACGTCTCGATTTCGCCCAATCGATAATCGTTCCGAGGACGTGATGCCGTGCACGCGTAGGACGTGCGTGCACAAGACCTAGACATAATGATAATCTTTAGAACACATACAACATAGAACGCAAATAAGATACCACACATTGAGGCATAGAAAAGTTTTTTTTTATTGATAATGAACATTTGATTACAGACACTTGACCCAAAACGATAAGGATGCCACACGGACTTACAACTTGGATACAAAATGAGATAGTCATTCCATACATCACATTCTTTACTAAAACTTCAAAATGATATAGACACCTGCTGACGAAACTATCGCCTTGCCAATTCATTCCACATATATATATATGCTAAAAGCAAAATGTTGCTCTTCCTTACACTCTCCCTCTTGTTGCAAATTCAATATTTCTTATCATTCAAGTTGATTTTTTTTCCCTTTGTTTTCCTCAACCTTTTTCAATAATTTGTTTATATGACTATTTCTTAGTGCTATGTCCCACTTTTGTCACTTACTATTACAAACTTGTAGTATAATATTGTGAGCAACAACCAATTATTTTAAATTAAAGAATCTATTTTTACGTAAACTCATCATTGTTCTTATTTTTATGTTACTGCATTGCCCACAAATATCATATTGGAATAACAATTGAACACAATAAATAATCATTAGACAAAATTTTTTTTGGGGGTTAGTAAAAAACTGTCACGTCCCGCTTCCCATGATACATTGAGCCGGGTACGTAACTACATCTCTATGCTACGTCTCATACGAATACAACCATACTCGTATCAACGATTGTCTTCTGTAATTCTCTAGGATGTGATGCAAGTCATACTAATACATTTTCATTACTACAAACTATACTATTATACAATACGGTTAAAAGTACAACTGTACAAATCATTACACAAAGTCATTAACATACATAGTTCCACCTATAAAATGCTATTTGCTGCATCCTTAAAGCCACTCAAAATTACTCTGCAACCTCGTTCACATCATAAAGAGATAGCATCTCACCAGAAACTTCATCTTTTCCTAGTGAACAATATTAGGTCGTCATAATGACAACAAGTCATCGGTCAAGAACGGTAAGAAAATAAAAATTATGATATGATACAATAAGGCACGAAAATGGAATATATATATATATATATATATATATATATATATATATATATATATATATATATATATATAGATGTGAGAGGAATATATATATATACATAGATGTGTAGTGTTTTGTTTGTTGTGTGTGTGTGTGTTAGTGTATATGTGTATATCTATATGTATATATATATGTATAGAGTAACATACATAGAGGTATGTGTATTAGTGTTTATATGTTTATATGCATGTGTGTGTTTGTGTAAACCCCCTGATTTTCAGGATTTTTAAAAATAAATTTTCGCAAATTTTCTGGAAATTTTTCGAAGATTTTTTCACTAATTATAATTTAGGTATTTTAGAATTAAATTAAATTAAATATCTTTATTAAATATTAAAATATTATGACAATAATATTTTTGGGTGTGAAATAAAATATTGGACATAGGATACTTTTTCTGGAATTTATTGGACCCCAAAAATATTTTAAAAGACCTAAAAACCCTGTTTTAATTAAACCCAAGCTGAACCGGGTTGAACCGGGCTGAACCCGGTCCAAACAAACCGGATCGGCCTAGACCCTAACGGGTCGGGTCCTACCCAGCCCGACCCGACCCGACCCGGATCCGACCCGCTCCCCCTCATCGCACGAACCCCCGCTCCCCGCAATTTTCGGCCGCCCCGCGCCTCGCTCGGCCACGCCTCCGCTCCGCCCGCGTTGCCCGACACACGATCCCCTCCCCGCTCCGCCTCCCCCGCCACGTCCCCGCCTCGGCTCAGCCTCCCCCGCCACGCCCCCTAGCCTCCGCCTCGTCCGGCTCCCTCTCCCCTTGCCCTATAAAACCCCCCGATCACCGCCTCCGCCACCAGAACCCCCCAGCCACCACCGCCCTCGCCTCCAGCCATCGCCTCGGCCGCCCTCGCCCTCGCCCGCTGCCATCGGCCCCTCCTCCTCCCGCGCCGTCCCCGGCCGATCGCCAGCAGCAGCAGCCGCCTCCGGCCGCCAGAGCCCCCCCGACGACGCCTTAGCCTCCCAGTGCTCCGCCGCCTCCGACGAGCCGAGCCGCCAGCCCCTCCGCCGTCCTCCGGCCGCCAGCGGCGAGAAACCCTAACCCTAGCCCCGCCGTCGTGTCGCGCCGCCTCGCGTAATCGCGATTTTCGCCCTTTGCGGACCCCTGTTCAGGTAGTCGTTTCTCTCTCCTCGCAGCCCCATTTTCTGTTTCGTCTGTTGTGA
This sequence comes from Iris macrosiphon, assembly GCA_036927795.1. Taxonomy (NCBI): domain Eukaryota; kingdom Viridiplantae; phylum Streptophyta; class Magnoliopsida; order Asparagales; family Iridaceae; genus Iris; species Iris macrosiphon. The sequence continues at coordinate 208,041,456 of JAYESA010000002.1, read as the reverse complement.
CGCGAAACCTACGTGACCCCTTCGATATCCGTGCAACCCGCTCGGATAGTCGCATCCTGTGGCGATCGCAAACTGCGACCCAAAATTGGAAAAATATTCGCCCTATTTTTTCTTGAAATTGAGTGCGCCCCGCCAAACGAGACGACTTGGTCGCGTACGGACTTTACCAAAAGGTGCGTGCCGTTGATACGGACGTGTGAGATTTCGTGAAAGTTGATTTGGATGTGCGTGCACACCGAAATCAACGCGTATCCGTCGACAACGCCCCGTATCGGCCTCGTTCTGAAACTCGTGGTAACTTTGTGTACACACGTCGGATCAAAACAAAACTTATGCCATCAGACTCATAGCAATTCGTTGGTCCTGTGATCCAAGTTTGGTTCGATTCTGAGAACGTTGACAAAATCGCGTATTGTGGGCCCCGCCGCTCCACTTGACGGACAATTTTGTGATCGGCTCATCGGAATCTAATTCTAGAAATTTTGTTGGGTTCGTATCATTATTCTGGACTTGTAGACACTAAGTTTGACGAATTTGGAGAACTTTGTCCCTGACACATTTTTCGGTGCGAAATGGGCCACATGTGGACCCCGCTTTGACAAAAAATTGTCACGTTTGCCCCTGTGTCCAAATTAGACTCAAGGATAGCTAATTCTAGCTATTTTATATCTTCTGAGCATGATGGTAATGTTTGTTTCAGCATCCGGAGACGTTTCTGACGATTTCACGAATACTAGAACAACAGTTGGAAACCAAACACTAGGCAAGTGTACCTTGCCAACTCGCAGTGATTCCTATTATAGTATTTGCTTGAGTTCTTGTACATACATATATAATCTTGATATAAATGTTCAACCTAGGATCGTGTGACATTGCTTAGAGTCCGAATAACATTCGGGTGTCGACGCTGTACGCGGTGTCGGGTAACGTCACTAGAGATTGATATCGCGACACTTTATATATCTTCGTGCTTGCATAATCAAGTACATCAAACTTCAGGACACTTGACACTTTTCATGTGACAGAATCTTCTGAGTTATTCATGGTGATTCTTTATAGGCTACATAACTTGTGACATAGATATTATATATGCTTAGCTATCATTATGACTCGCTGCATCAATTAGAGGTCATGATCTTACGTGACATGGACATGAGACATCGTGAACATGAGACGTGTGATTACATTGGGTGGGGAGAGACTTACCATACGAAAGGCTAATTATGTTATATGTATATAGTTATCTGGAGGTGCCTTAGACTCTGACACAGAACTTTGGCACATGTACTGGCCCTTCGAGAGAATGCTGCTATGGGTTTCCCCCGACACAGAGCCTATAGTAGTCTCAGTCTGAGTATGATTAATGTTCTTACTTGCATAACACATAACTGGTTACATAGTTTACCCTCTTGTTTCATTTATTATTGTACTGCATTTATATTGGCTTGAGTTATTCTTGTACCTTGCTATATCCCCTGAGGACCTGGATCCGGATTGTGTCCTCCCGAGGTATAGGGTGTAACGCCCCGCTCCGCGTCGGCGTTATGTATCAGGTGAGTGGGCAGAACTTCGTTCTCTGATTCTTGCACGCCTTAATAATAACTTGAGTTTTTTGCTTACAATATTTTCATAAGAGAATGATAGAACCTGCCTTGCATGTTATTGAACGAACTCACCTAGCTTGTCTTTGAAACAATGTCTGCTTATCGAGAATCCTGAATCGCTTGCTTAGAATGCATGAACATGTTCACTATCGTCTATGCTTCGAGAGAACCATACTGTGCCTGAACTTGTTCAAGTGATAAGTCGGATTGTCCCGCAACAACGATTGTATTCTGATGGTTTATCTCGTCTGCATACTAGAGTTTATTTGATAGTGTTCCATGCATTCGCATACGGTCGGACAATGGCTATTGGTGGAAAGTTGAACTACATGTGTCACGGCTGCTGCAGAGATAGTGGAAAGCAACCATGAGTCACAGCTGCCTCTGGCATCAGATAAAGAGTCATTGGTATATTGTACAACCAGCTGCCGATCCTGAGATACTCGGGGACCGCCCTGCATATAGCTAAGTCATTGTGTTGGTTTGGATAGATGACTGCCCCTAAGATTGTGCATTGTGTGTCTAGCTTTGTATCTGACCCTGGAGTCGCACGAGACACGCTGGGGACACCCTGAAACATGAACGATTGCTTGCTTGCTTATTGCATATGAAACTCTGTTTTCAAACATGTTTCCAAACGATGTAATATGACTCTGCTAGACAACTGCATGAAACGAACCTAGGTAAAACTAGAAAGATCACTAGTAATGTAATGTTTTATAACATGATCACTTAGTGTTGGTTTGAGTGAATGCATGTTTCTGTTCAGTTGTTTTATCTCATCAGTACTTGTATAAAGGGCTGACCCACCAACAGTTTACTTGCTTGCAGGTACTGGATCGTCCGAGGGAGCGATAGGCGTGCCACAGTCCCCAAGACCCGGAATCCTGGTTTCGATTGTTGCCCCGAGAATGCTATCGTATAAGGGGGCATAATGTATGGAACGAACGTGTGCCTTTGCTAAAGGAACCCAAGTTGCCTCGATTGTCCCGAACACTCAGTTGGCTAAATGCATTGTATTGCAACAAGTCCCTTTCTGCTTCTTACTCGATTGATGCGATGATAGCCAACTATCAACTTAAACGATTGGCCTTGCACGGGCGCAACCCCAGGCCCGTGCGGCATCACGTCCCCGAAAGCTCGAACGGGCCATTCCATTAACTCCCTTCCTTCCTCGTACCTGCGGGGCGGGCGCGGTGATTCGCGTTCGGCGCTCTGAGGCACGGTGATTCGTGCCCGGTTCGTTAATTCCGGCCACACGGGGCGGGGCAGGGCGAAGCGGCGGCCCGGACAGGTCCGGGGCGTGACATACGGGACATGAGCATACATTGGAGCAGTACCAGAACCCGAGGACGAGATCGTGCCAGAGGACTTCTCCTGAGTATTGGCTTTATATACTCAGTTATTTCTATTTCTAGTTACTTTATTTCCTGTCTATTGTATTGATGTATCAGACTTATTCTCGGGTTATTTTCTGAGACATTTTTATTGAGACATGCTGTTGATTATATTTATTTTGATTTATTCTGGCATTTGATCTGTGTTTATATTCTATGGATGAGGTTAGAGTAGACTGTGACTTGTATCATTGGACCTATTTATTGTATTACTGCTTAAGTATGCCCTGATGGATCCATTAAATTGGGTTTGTCCATCGGTGTGTGCTGCTGGCCATTGCCACGTGTCTAGTCCCTCGATATTTTAGGACTGGGGCGTGACAGTTTGTGACTATGTGTGTAAAATTATATATATATATATATATATATATAGTCGAATATATGAGTGTACATGTGTTTGTGTTTTTGTGTGAGTGTAAATATATATATTTAGAGGTGTTTGTGTGTGTGTGTGTATATATATATATATATATAGAGAGAGAGAGAGAGAGAGAGAGAGAGATGGATATGCATTTATAGGTGTATATATATATATATATATACATAGGTGGTATATGTATGTATGTGTGTGCATGCTATATGTTGAGTGTTTATGATGTGTATGTGTGTGTGAGAGAGAGGGGCGAGCGTTGCGTGCGCAGCAAGGCAGTGTACTAGCTGCAGCGCAGCAGCGGGGTGCTGCAGCAGCAACGTGACACAGCAGCGTGCGGTGCGACGCAACGCGGTGCAGCGCGGAGCAGCATCATCAGTTGCGGCGCAGCAGAAGCTTGCTGCAGCAGCAGTTGCGATACAGCAGCAGTTTGCTGCAGCAGCGTGCGGTGCAGTGCGCAATACGCAGCAGTGCAGTTTCGTGTGTTTAGTTAGTTAGTGTTAAAGTTAGTTTGTAGCTTAGTATTATAGTTAGTTATATACCTATATATATATATATATATATATATATATATATATATATATATATATAGAGTAAGTTATTATGTAATTATATGTATCTATGTATTGGTATGTATTATATGTTAGTAGTTAATAGTTTGAATAGTTTAGTTATGTTAGTATAGTTTAGTATATGGGGATTAGCTATATATATTAGCTATATGTATTAGGAATTGAATTACCTTGGGATACCAAGGTAATGTCAAGGTATCGAGGGATACTCAAGGTATTGGGTAATGGGTTAGTTTAGACTAGTTAGTTACTATAGTAGTTAGTTATATATGTTTGATTATGTAGATAGTTAGATATGTAAAATAGTATATATATGTTATGATTGATAGTTAGTCTCATATACTAATAGATAGTGTATCTTGATAGTTAGTTATATTAGCTATACATATCTATGTATGTTAGTATTATAGTTAGTTCTATGTTATATTGAGATGTATATATTTGTGTTAGTTATAGCTAGTATTAGTTTGGGGTTTTATATATCTATTGGTATTAGTTATATGTTGAGTTTTGGGTTACCTCGGGATACCAAGGTATTGGGCCGATACCCAAGGTATTGAGTTTAGGTATCGAGATAGGTGCGATACGCATTGGTGCAAGGCCAAGGTATCCTAAATTCCTTGTTTTAATATAGAATTAAGTATAATAACTTGTGTGTATATATATATATATATATATATATATATATATATATATATATATATATATATATATATATATACTATTTTTATATAAATGAACTTGCGTATCTTTGGACACGGCTTTTTGAATGCATTTTAGTATCTTAGCTTGGATTGTATAGCATAGTTTTATAGTGTTTCGACTTAGTGACTTAGTTTTAGACTCTTTCAACCTAGATTTCATCAGTTTAACCTTGGCTTTATGACTTAGAATTGCATTAACTTAACTTATTTCCATTTTAGAACCTTGTATTGATGCAACATACCATATATAGGTTGTGTGATACCAGCTTGGGCATCGAGAAACACACATTGCTCAGGACTTCAAGCGAGTACATTTCTCTGATAGTTTTTAATTCATAATATTATATATATGCATGTTCGAGAATTGTATACTTGATCCCAACACAGTAATTTTATGGACTGGTACTATATGGATCTCGTCAGGAGATATTATCCCCTACCGTGTTCAGCGGGTACTCGTGTATATTGTATCTCATCGTATATATTGGGTATTGATTATATTTCGTGTTCACACACTACTCGTGTTCAGTATTCTTATTCGTGTACACCCACCGCTCGTGTTCAGTAGTTATGATATTCGTGTACACCCACTGCACGTGTTCAGTGGTTATATTTCGTGTTCGTAGCATGTCGTAATTGGTCCATCAGTATTAGTTAGGGGTGGGAGAGTAGGAGTTGATTATGTGATCAAAGCCCTATTGTTACATCGTATACATTCTGGTTCCATACCTCACTTGTAATCGTCTTACCTGATCATGTTCACCCAATTTTATCACATAATAAACTTATATTCTGAGGCACATTAGCTAGTTTAAATTATAGTTATTTTATCATATTATTGATATTCATATTGTTGTTCTATATTCTCGTACATTACATGTATATCTATTGTTCATCATTCATATGTTTAGTGATCTTGTATTTTATTTCTATATCTGTATATGTGCTCGATTATGCTATTGAAACTGCTTTCAGAGGTATGTACTTCGCTCCAATCCCGACTGGATATTTTTTTTCAGATGATTAGCTTATAGAGCACCGTCCCACATTCTACGGTCCACATGATGGTGTATCTTTAGAGGATCCTTTGGCAGACCAGGAGGACTTAGTTATAGAGCCCGAGGAGGTATAGTTTATTTGTGTTGGACTTGTATTATATTATATTGTTGAGATTCATTGGGTTGTATATTATTTCAGATTGTGATTTATATCTTATTCTTTCCTTCGTTATTCCATTCGTGCTTATCTTCCTTAGTTTGCATTGTGATTGAGTTTAGTTATATTGTGAGATACCATTTTGTTCCTCCGTTTGGAGTTGAGATGATTGACATGTATCATATTATATTGTTGAGATGATAGATAGTTAGAAATGACCCAGACAGTGTTTGTCACGCCCCAGTCCCAAAATACCGAGGGACTGGATGCGCGGTAATGGCCAGCAGCACGCACCGATGGACAACCCAATTAGATGGATCCATCAGGTCATGCTTAAGCTGTAGTCTAACAGTAAGATGTTACAAGTCTCAGGTATTTCTAATCTCATCCACAGAATAAACACAGATTAATGCCAGAAATAATGCAATAGAATAACTAAACAAATCTCAAATAAGATTATCTCGGGAAATAATCCGAGAATCAGTCTGTTACATTAAAGGAAATAGACAGGAAATAAATCAACAAAAAATAGAAATACTGAGCAAATAAAGCCGGTACTCAGGAGAAGTCTTCTGCCACTATCTCGTCCTCGGTTCCTGGTTCCGCTCCAAGGAGTGCTCCTGTACCGTACACTTCGGGGTAGTTCTCTTCAGCTGTACCTGGGGACATAATCCGGATCCAGGTCCTCAGGGGACAGCAAGGTACATAAAATATAAGCCAAAACAAATACAGTGCAGCAGATAATTAAACAAGAGGGTAAGCTATGTAACCAGCTAAGTGATATGCAATATGAGAGCAGCACTAGAACTCAGGCTGAAGCCACTACAAGCTCTGTGACGGGGAGCCGGTAGCGGCAATAACTATGAATTATACTCTGAAATATACTATGTTTTATATATATAATATCAGCCTGTAGTCTGTGTGTCTCTCCCCACCCAATGTAATCCCACGTCTCATGTCCACGATGCCTCATGTCCATGTCACGCACGATTATAACTAATGCAGCAAGTCTGATAGCTATGAATCAATGCCTATGAATGTAATGTCTAGGTCAAAAATATGTATCCTATACAGAATTACCTTGAATGTCTCAGGAAGACTCTGTCTCATGAAATAGTGACACATGTCCTGGGTTCTGGTGTACTTGATAAGACAAGTACGAGAATTATCGGGTATCGATATCCATCTCTATGTGACGTTACACAACTTCGCGTACGGGGTTGGCACCCGACTGGTAATCGGACGCTAAGTAAAGCCACTCGGTCCTGGGTTGAGCAGTTAGAACAAGTTTACATATGAATCTACAAGAAATAAAAATACTATAACAAGAATTACTGTGAGTTGACAAGCTTTACTTGCCCACTGATGCATAATTAAGTCCAGAAAATAAATAGCAAGCTGCAGGGTTTGGCAAGGTACACTTGCCTGTGGTTCCGGTTCCAATTGCGGTTCTGACTTCAGCTGGAATTGCAGACGGTACTCCGGTTGCTAAAATGAACATCACTATCAGATCCAGAAAATATCAATCAGCTAGAAATGCCTGTCCTTGAGTCCAATTTGGAGACAAGGGCAAAAATGGCCATTTCGGGTCAAAACGGGGTCCACAGGTGGGCCCGCTTTGCACCGAAAAACGTGTAAGGGTCAAAGGTTTCCAAATTCACCAAATTTAGTGTCAACAGGTCAGGAACGATGATACGAACCCAACGAAACTTCCAGAATTGGATTCCGATGAGCCGATCACAAATCGCCCGTCGAGCGGGGCCTGTGGGGCCCACGACACGCGATTTCGTCAACGTTCTCAGAATCGAACCAAACTTGGGTCACAGGACCAGCGTATCGCTACGAGTCCGATGGCAAAAGTTTTGTTTCGATCCGACGTATGTACACAAAGTTAGAGAACGATTCAGAAAAGTCGGATACGGGACGTTGTCCGCGGATACGCACTGATTCCGGTGTGCATGCACATCCGAATCAGCTTCCGCGAAGTCCCGCACGTCCGTATCGACGACGCGCACGTATCTGTGAAGACCGTGCGCGACCAAGTCATCCCGTTTGGCGGGGCGTACCCAGTTCCGGGGTGAATCGGGTCGTTATTTTTCCTGTTTTTGGATCGCTGTGTGCGATCACCACAGGATGCGATGCCCCGAGCGGTTCATACGGGCACCGAGAGGGTCATACAGGCTTCGCAACGCAATTTACGGAATTGAAAACAGAGCTACGAGCAAGAAGATACACGCACCTGAACAGGGTCCAAAAAATCGGACAAAACCGTGTCCGACACGACACAGGACACGTGTCCTGTGTCCGACACGCGGGGGGGGGGAATTAGGGTTAGCGTTAGGGCACGCTGGCCGACGGAGACGGCGGCACTGAGGCGGGGAGCGGCTGCCCGGGCTGAGGCGGAGGGGGCCGGGGCTCTGCAGGGGCACGCGGCGGCGCATGGGGGGGAGGCGGCGGAGGTGGCTGCGCTGCTTCTGGCTGCTGCTGCGGCTATCGTCGAGCGGGGAGGAGGAAGGAGGAGAAGAGGGAGGGGGCTCGCGGGGTGGCGACGTGGCCGGATGCGCGGGGAACGGCGGAGGAATCGGGCGGCGCGGGTTCGTGGGGAGAGGGAAGGGTCTGGCGGGTCAGGGTCGGGTCGGGTTGCGGGTCTGGCCGACCAGCCCGACCCGCTAGGCCGGGGGCTGGGCCGGGTTTGGGCCCAATGGACCGGGCCGGGCTAAAATAACAATAATAATAAAAACAATAATAATAAATAAATAATTAAATAATTAAATAAATAATTTTAGGTGTTTAAAAAATAGGTCCGGGGTCCGATAAATTCCAGAAAAAATTATCCTAAGTCAAGTTTTTCATTTTACACCCAAAAATATTATTTTCATAATATTTTAATATTGTTTATTATCATTTAAAATCTTTTAATAATTAAAACCCTATTTTTAAATTACAGAAAATTCCCAAAAAATTTCAGAAAATTGTGAAAAAAATCCAGTTTTGAAAATTTTGAAAAATCAGGGGGTTTACAATCTACCCCCCTTAAGAGGATTGCGTCCTCGCAATCAAAGAATAACCGGTCAGCAGGGATGACACGGTCGAAACACATCACAAGATACTTAGGGAAATACCGTTTCCCTAAAAATAAAAGTTATGCACTTCCAGAGAAAATCTAGTTAAAGCAAAAGAACTACAATTTTTATGAAAATCAGGTTGTTATTAACAAGTTATAAATTACTAGGTTGGGGCTGAGGTCACGAACCAATAGGCACGAGCTAACAAGACTAGAAACGGATAACTATGAATCACTTACGCGCATCAGCGTCCTGCACAGTTATCGCATAAGCTTGCCCTCGTCCTTGTGGTGGATTCCTCTGCTGCTGTTGGGCTTGCTGGAAAAGTGCTGCTTGAGGTGCCAGAGGTGGCCTCGGTGCTGGTAAAGCTGGTTGGTTTGCCCTTCGTGCTCCATCTCGATGCTGAGGACAGTCCTTGGCTATGTGTTGATTGGTGCCGCAAATCAAGCATAATCCCAACTTGCGTCTGCAGTCTTTCTCGACATGGCCTATCTTGCCGCAGTAGTGACAGGTAGGAAGGGTCTGCGAAGCTGTCCTGGGTGGCTGGTGCGTGTGAGATCTCTTTGCAGATTCTCCCGGTGATGCTCTGTCTGGTGCTGAGGTGATTGGCCGCTTGTGGCGAGACTCCCTCCTGGTGACGCGTTCCATGCGTCGGGCTGCAGCGAGAACGTCCGAGTAGGAGGTAGGTGCAATGGATCCGATGAGTCTCTGTAGCTCGAAGTTCAGTCCGTCGAAGAACTTCTCGGCCTTCTCTTTCTCTGTCGGGATCAGGGTGGGGACGAAGCGGCTCAGACGAATGAATTCTGCGTTGTATTCTTCCACCGTATAGAGTCCTGGGTGAGGCGATTGAACTTGTCCCGCCGTTCTGATCGTGCGATAGTCGAAATGTACATCTCTTGGAAGAGTCTGGAGAACTCCTCCCAAGTGATTTGGTCTGGTCCGAGTCGTGTCTCCTCGGATAGCCACCAGTGATGTGCATTGTCCGTCAACTGCATTCTGACGGCAGTCATCCAACGTTCTCGTGGAAGCTCAGCTGCTTCAAGTTGATGCCGAATGTTGGTGAGCCATTCATGAACTTCTGTGGGCTCCTCTTTGCCAGAAAAAGTGCGGGACTTTAGTTGGCGAAAGTCAGTGATTGAGCCCGTCGATGGCCGTCGAGCTGGTAGGTTGGCCTGCTCCAGTGCAGTTACGATGCTGTCCCTCAAGAAATTAGCCTCGCGACGCTGAGCCTCGTGTTGGACTTGTTGCTGAGCTTGCATCATCGCGTAGATCATTTGGAATATCTGTTGCCCGTCAATTGGCTGTCCTTGTGGGAGTACGGGCGCTGGTGGAACGAACTGTGGCGGAGGTGTGATGTCATCACGCCAAAATTTGGAGGTAGGTTGACCTGCCTGCTGGCTCTGTTGAGTTGATGGAACTCCTCCGACTGGTGTCACTTCGTCGTCATAGGTGACACCTGTAGCTTGTGGTGTTCCGGCGGGAGTCTCGTTGCACTCTTGTGGGTCCATTTTCCTGCATCCAAAATAAATAATAAGAGGCGCACAGGAATCAAGGCAGGATGCAAGTAAATTATTTGAAGTCGATATAGAGATCAAGAATGATTCAAGCAAGTGGATGAGATCCTAAAACTTATCCTATTTTATTGCAGGCCTGTTCGGTCCCTAAGTTGAAATCGAACAATTTCGTAGACCTGCATGGGCCACCACAAAAACTATGTCACACCCCAGTCCCAAAATGTCGAGGGACTGGATGCGCGGCAATGGCCAGCAGCACGCACCGATGGACAACCCAATTAGATGGATCCATCAGAGCATGCTTAAGATGTAGTCTAACAGTAAGATGTTATAAGTCTCAGGTATTTCTAATCTCATCCACAGAATAAACACAGATTAATGCCAGAAATAATGCAATAGAATAACTAAACAAATCTCAAATAAGATTATCTCGGGAAATAATCCGAGAATCAGTCTGTTACATTAAAGGAAATAGACAGAAAAGAAATCAACAAAAAATAGAAATACTGAGCAAATAAAGCCGGTACTCAGGAGAAGTCTTCTGCCACTATCTCGTCCTCGGTTCCTGGTTCCGCTCCAAGGAGTGCTCCTGTACCGTACACTTCGGGGTAGTTCTCTTCAGCTGTACCTGGGGACATAATCCGGATCCAGGTCCTCAGGGGACAGCAAGGTACAGAAAATACAAGCCAAAATAAATGCAGTACAACAGATAATTAAACAAGAGGGTAAGCTATGTAACCAGCTAAGTGATATGCAATATGAGAGCAGCACTAGAACTCAGGCTGAAGCCACTACAAGCTCTGTGTCGGGGAGCCGGTAGCGGCAATAACTATGAATTATACTCTGAAATATACTATATTTTATATATATAATATCAGCCTGTAGTCTGTGTGTCTCTCCCCACCCAATGTAATTCCACGTCTCATGTCCACGATGCCTCATGTCCATGTCACGCACGATTATAACTAATGCAGCAAGTCTGATAGCTATGAATCAATGCCTATGAATGTAATGTCTAGGTCAAAAACATGTATCCTATACAGAATCACCTTGAATGCCTCAGGAAGACTCAGTCTCATGAAATAGTGACACGTGTCCTGGGTTCTGGTGTACTTGATAAGACAAGTACGAGAATTATCGGGTATCGATATCCATCTCTATGTGACGTTACACAACTTCGCGTACGGGGTTGGCACCTGACTGGTAATCAGACGCTAAGTAAAGCCACTCGGTCCTGGGTTGAGTAGTTAGAACAAGTTTACATATGAATCTACAAGAAATAAAAATAATATAACAAGAATTACTGCGAGTTGACAAGCTTTACTTGTCCACTGATGCATAATTAAGTCCAGAAAATAAATAGCAAGCTGCAGGGTTTGGCAAGGTACACTTGCCTGTGGTTCCGGTTCCAATTGCGGTTCTGACTTCAGCTGGAATTGCAGACGGTACTCCGGTTGCTGAAATAAACATCACCATCAGATCCAGAAAATATCAATCAGCTAGAAATGCCTGTCCTTGAGTCCAATTTGGAGACAAGGACAAAAACGGCCATTTCGGGTCAAAATGGGGTCCACAGGTGGGCCCACTTTGCACCGAAAAATGTCTCAGGGACAAAGGTCTCCAAATTCACCAAACTTAGTGTCAACAGGTCAGGAACGATGATATGAACCCAACGGAACTTCCAGAATTGGATTTCGATGAGCCGATCACAAAATCGCCCGTCGAGCGGGGCCTGTGGGGCCCACGACACGCGATTTCGTCAACGTTCTCAGAATCGAACCAAACTTGGGTCACAGGACTAGCGTATTGCTACAAGTCCGATGGTGCAAGTTTCATTTCGATCCGACGTATGTACACAAAGTTAGGGCACGATTCAGAAAAGTCGGATACGGGGCGTTGTCCGCGGATACGCACTGATTTCGGTGTGCACGCACATCCGAATCAGCTTCCGTGAAATTCCGCACGTCAGTATCGACGACGCGCATGTATCTGTGAAGGCCGCGCTCGACCAAGTCGTCCCGTTTGGCGGGGCGTACCCAGTTCCGGGGTGAATCGGGTCGTTATTTTTTCTGTTTTTGGATCGCGGTGTGCGATCACCACAGGACGCGATGCCCTGAGCGGTTCATTCGGGCACCGAGAGGGTCATACAGGCTTCGTAACGCAATTTACGGAATCAAAAACAGAGCTACGAGCAAGAAGATACACGCACCTGAACATGGTCCGAAAAATCGGGCAAAACCGTGTCCGACACGACACAGGACACGTGTCCTGTGTCCGACACGCGGGGGGGGGGGGGGGGGAATTAGGGTTAGGGCACGCTGACCGGCGGAGACGGCGGCGTTGAGGCGGGGAGCCGCTGGCCGGGCTGAGGCGGAGGGGGGCCGGGGCTCTGCGGGGGCACGCGGGGGCGCAGGGGGGGAGGCGGCGGAGGCGGCTGCCGCTGCTTCTGGCTGCTGCTGCGGCTGTCGTCGAGAGGGGAGGAGGAAGGAGGAGAAGAGGGAGGGGGCTCGCGGGGTGGCGACGTGGCCGGAGGCGCGGGGAACGGCGGAGGAATCGGGCGGCGCGGGTTCGTGGGGAGAGGGAAGGGTCTGGCGGGTCAGGGTCGGGTCGGGTTGCGGGTCTGGCCGACCCGCCCGACCCGCTAGGCCGGGGGCTGGGCCGGGCTAAATTAACAATAATAATAATAACAATAATAATAAATAAATAATTAAATAATTAAATAAATAGTTTTAGGTGTTTAAAAAATAGGTCCGGGGCCCGATAAATTCCAGAAAAAATTATCCTAAGTCCAGTTTTTTATTTTACACCCAAAAATATTATTTTCATAATATTTTAATATTTTTTATTATCATTTAAAATTTTTTTAATAATTAAAATCCTGTTTTTAAATTACAAAAAATTCCCAAAAAATTCCAGAAAATTGTGAAAAAAATCCAGTTTTGAAAATTTTAAAAAATCAGGGGGTTTACAGTGTTCTACCACCGATTCTGCTGCATAGGCTGGACGTACCCACGTACTCGTGCTCGAATATCCGGGTGCGGATCATGACACATATTTAGTAGTGGCTCGTGCAGGTCTAGATATATATCGTTGTTGTGCTCGTCTAGAGTACTGCTACAAGCCTGCTTTAGGAAATATGATTTAGGCTGAGAGTTTACTCAATCACACCTACAAAAATTCTAATATCTATTTTTGCAAATCCTTATCTATTTAATATTATTTTACTTTGAATAAAGTTCTATCATTCTTTGATGATATCGTATCATATTCAATATTGATTCCGTATTTTAATCTATCTTCAGGATGCCGCCGAAGACGCGTTTCCAGCAATCAGGTGCCGCGACAGCGCGATCACTCACTTCATAACCCATGAGGGCAGTACCCTCAGATGATGGTCAAGCACCTACATTCAGGAGGTCAGCTTCACCGGTCCGGGTGGGCGTATCGGCATCAGCTTTCGGAGGTGCTCCACCTCCAATACCGAGGAGAGGGCAGACAGTTTCCGAGGATCTTCTACCTCCACCACCAGTAGTTGATTAGACGCAGATGTTCACGCTCTTTAAGCAGATGATGGAGGCATAGCAGCGACAGTCAGAAGTCCTACGACAGAGCATGGAGAATGTTCACCAGATCGCACTTACAACAGTTGAGAGAGCTGCTACAGCCCAACCACTAACGACAGCACATCAGTTTATTCTGCATCAGCCGAGGCCGAGTACCATCATCGACTTCAAAAGGATGGGCCCGAAGGACTTCAGGGGCACAAAGAAGATTATTTATGTGGATGAGTGGATTGAGGACATCGAGCAAAACCTGCGGCTGGCGTTGATTCCAGAGATACTACAGATAGAGGCAGCAGGTTGTATGATGTTCGATATTGCTTTAAATTGGTTCCGGACAGACCCATGGATTGAAGTTCCAGGACTCTCTTGGGAATCCTCCAAATAGCTTTTCAAGGAGAAGTTCTTCCCGGACGTGGCTCTTACATTTTTGGAGAGTCAATTCCAGTACCTCGTCCTGGGAGGTATGTCAGTGGACGAGTATACGGCGAAGTATTACCGTCTAGGTCGCTTCGTAGAGGATCAAAACCCTAGAGGCAGAGCAAAAAAGTTCAGAAAGGGCCTGAACCGAGAGGTCAAACCCCACACCATTGGAGATTCTACTGCCACCTTCGAGGAGATACTCAAAAAGGCGCAGACAGCGGAGGATGACTTAGAGTTTAGCTCTAAGAGGCCGAGGGACACAGGAGGATCCAGCAACAACACTGGTCCGACAAAGAGGCCTCACTTCCAGCAGCATCACTAGAGGCCTTAGCAGAACCAGAGGCAGCAGTATCATGGGCCAGCTAGAGCGCCGGCTCAGTAGATGCATCAGATCCAGAGGGCAGCAGTTTCTGGCACTTTCTGTAAGAAGCAAGGACACGGATGTGATACATGCATGATGAGGCTAGGTCAATGCTTATTCTGTGGATCGAAAGATCATCAGTTGAGGGCTTATCCTAAAGTCCCAGCTCGTCCAGCTCAGGGTGGAGGATAGGCACAGAGGACACTCACTAGACCACCAGCGGGACAGCAACAAAGAGTACCTCTTCCATCGCAGCAGCAACAGTTTGCCCAGCATCATCAGCAGAGAGGAGCGCAGCGCAGCGACAGGGGCAAGATTTTGCCTTGACTGTCGAGTAGGAAGAGCCAGTTGGCGATGTCATCTCAGGTTCAGTTTATATCGACTCTTTTTCAGCTCATGTTTTGTTCGATTCTGTAGCTTCTCATAGCTTTGTATTTGTATCTTTTGCTTTGAGACAACGTCTTGAGTCTGAACCGTTGGCGAGGACTTGCAAGATCACGACCGGGGGTGGCATCATCCTAGTCAGTAAAATTTGCAAAAACCAGAGAGTTTATTTGGGATACCGTGAGATGAGCGTATGTTTATTCGTAATGCCACTTCCGAGTTACGATATAGTACTCGGGATATATTGGTTGAGTAGACATCACGCTAGTATCGTTTGTCGTGGAGGCAGAGTTTTATTTTAGATGCCAGAAGAGCCAGAGTTCGAGTTCATCCGAGGGGCAGAGCAGAGCGAAAGCAATTTCTGTGGAGCTTTGGTAGAAAGCAGGAGCCGCCACATCCGTTAATTGCAGAGTTCTTGGATGTCTTTCAATAGGAGTTGCTAGGGTTGCTGCCGGACAGAGATATGAAATTCTTTATAGATTTGGTGCAAGGCGCAGAGCCAATCTCTCAGCATGTCTATAGAGTCAACAACAGCGAACTGGCAGAGTTAAAGAAGCAGGTGGATGAGTTGCAAGACAAGGACTTTATCCATTCTAGTTTATCACCATGGCGTGCTCCAGTACTTTTTGTACCAAAGAAGGATGGGTCGGTACGTATGTGTATCAACTACATGGCACTTAATAACCTCACTATCAGGAATAAATATCCGTTGCCATAGATAGATAACTTCTTTGACCAGTTGAGCGAAGATAAGGTATTCTCCAAGATAGACTTAAGGTCAGGGTACCACCAGGTGAAAGTGAAGAGGGAAGACATCCCGAAAACAGCTTTCAGGACTCGTTATGGGCAGTTCGAGTTCTTGGTGATGCCGTTTGGTTTACCAATGCCCCAACAGTGTTTATGAACCTGATGAATAAGATGTTTCATCAGTACCTGGACCAGTTTGTTGTAGTCTTCATAGATGATATTCTGATATATTCGAAGACCCCAAAGGAGCATGAGCTGCACTTGAAGATTATTCTGGAGACCCTCAGGAAGGAAAAGTTGTATGGCAAGTTATCAAAGTACGAATTCTTTCTTGATAAGGTTGAACTCCTTGGGCATTTTATTATAGGAAATGGAATCTCGGTGGACCCGAAGAACATCTCAGCAGCTGAATCGTGGTATACCCCGAGTTCAGTAGCAGAGATCAGGAGATTCCTTGGATTGGCGGGCTACTATCGGAGGTTTGTTCCAGAATTTTCCAGACTTGCATAGCCGATTACTAAACTGACCAGGAAGGACATAAAATTTGTCTGGACTGAGGATTGTCAGTCAGTATTTGAAGAGATAAAGAGGAGCTTGACTACAACTCCCATCTTGATACTACCATCAGGAGAAGAAGGATTTTCTATTTACAGTGATGCATCAGAAAAGGGTTTGGGTTGTGTGTTACAGCAGCACTGGAAGGTGATTGCCTATGCTTCCAGGCAATTACGCCCACATAATAAAAACTACCATACCCATGATTTGGAGTTGGCAGTGGTTATCTTTGCTCTCAAATTATGAAAATACTATTTATATAGAGAGAGTAGATATCTTCATAGACCATAAGAGCTTGAAGTATGTGTTTACACAGAAAGAGCTCAACATGAGGCAGCGACGATGGTTAGAGCTGATAAAAGAATTCGACATATCCTTGCAGTACCATCCAGGAAAGGTCAACGTAATCGCGGATGCTTTGAGTAGGTATCACGTGGCTATGTGCTTGACTAAAAATAGACATCTATTGGCAGATCTTGACAGTTTGGGCATTGAGGTACTAGTTCCTGGAGTCGCAGCACAGATGTGGGGAATTCAGGTTCAGTCGGAGCTGAGGGACCGGGTCAGAACCGGACAGTATAATGATGAGTCTCTAAGGAGCCTCAGAGCACAAGTTCAGGTCGGGTTGGCAGAGAACTTTATCGGCGCAGATGATGGATTATTGCGATACGGTACCAGGTTATGTGTACCAAGAGGAGCATTGCGTGAGAAGATTCTACAGGAGGCGCATCGTTCTCAATACTCTACGCATCCTAGTGCCAATAAGTTGTATAAAGACATGAGAGAGTATGTATCATGACCCGCACCCTGGATTTGGGCATGAGTTATGAGTACGCCCAGTCTACGCCACAGTATCGACGGTAGAACGCTATACCAAAAGCCACAAGTAATCTACAACTCACAATATATAAACATCTTCACACTATACTCAATCACATGCACTAGTTTAAATGAACACACCAAGATAATAATAAAATAAGTCTTAATGCGGATTCAAAGAATATCCCCAAAATCTAAATATATAACTTACAATATTCAAAATACTTTAGAAAATAGCCGGAGAACAATCTGGTCCAAAATAACTAACAAAATCAACTACTACTAAACTATTCCATTACAAACGGTATCTGAGCTGCTAACTCTCCCTGATCCTCCAGAAGGGCAAGATCAGGCTCTATTATGTTAATACTCATTAGAGATATATATTTAATTCTTAAGTGATATATATATATATATATATATATATATATATATATATATATATATATATATATATATATATATATATATATATATATATATATATATATATATTGTCACTACCATATTTCTAGAGTAAGGGCATTGATGTCATTTGCAATATTTATATATATATTGGGTTGTGGTTATATAATATGTATAATGTATGGTATTATTATTATTAATGATATGGGTTAGTGGACTAGACTTGATGAGACCATTAGACTCAACATTAGACTAGTCATATTTGAACTCACTAGTTAATCCCTATAGTTTTTAATTAGAATTTTTTTAAACCCCTCACTTAGGATTAAACTCCACTTATTTGAATAACTTTTTATGACAACCATATGGGGGCATTATGGACTTTGTGCATTAGCCAAGACCTAGGCATGTAGCCGGCCCTATATAGGGAGAGGGAGCCTCCCTCTAGTTCATCATAGATCATGAAAAAAAATCCTAGAAATAGCTCTTTCCAAAATCCTTCTTTTCCTCCACAATTTTATAATTTAAAATCCAAACCCTCTCTTTTCCCTTATCTAAGAAGCCTAGAAGCTTAGGGTTCAAGGATCCTTGGAAGGAAGAAGTTTGCATTTGGGAATTCATCTCCCAATAGGTAAAAATCTAAAATCTCTCATTTAAATTCTGTTTTTATTATTTGTTTGGCCATTAGGAGCCCATACATGGTTTAGGAATAGCTACAGGGGGGAATTAGTTTCCTTTGGTTCCTATAGTGTTTTCTTTATGGTGTTATATGTATATTTGGGGTTTTGTGATTACGGGTGTATTCCTCCTATATCTTTATGATAACTAATTACGTTAGATAAATATAATCATATTTGATATGAATATATGTTATTAGTTGTGATTGGGGGTTTTGACAAAGAGGATTGGTTGTGTATCAAGAGTATCTTGCTTGTACACACTAGGTGTTTGTTAAAATGACCAATAGGAGGGTTGCTTGTATTCATGCAGTGTTGGCAGTCGACGAGGGTGCTTGGGGTGACTGATATGAGTACCAGTATTTGAGAAGTTGCCCCAAAGCACCTAGTATGCAAGTGGTATCACTACAAAGTGACAGTTGGAGGCAGGTGAGGATTTGTATGAAGTGAAGGGCATTGAGGGATGAGTTAGGAGTGTTTGTGTGATGGGTTGAGTCTGATACCTAGTATCAGTTATCATTGGGGTATATTTGGAACTCGGGTAGGCCAACCTTAGGCTGCCCTGAGCATTGTAATATAGGTACTATTTCTGCACATGGGAATTGTTAGAGGGGGATGCAATATCTGCAGTGTTGGCATCAGTGTGGTATCGGGTTTCTTATCAAATTGGCTGCAGTGATTATAGTATTGCAATGTGATATCGGGTTTCTTATCAACTTTTTGTTGTGATTGTAATATTGCAGTGTGGTATCGGGTTTCTTATCAACTTGGTTACAGTGGTTGCAGTATTGCAGTATGGTATCGGGTTCTTGTCATAGTTAGTAGGTGTGTGTTTGAAGCTTAACTGAAGGTGTTAGACTTAGTAACAATTACATGCACATACAAAATTACCATAAATTATGTAAGCCTTACGACCTTTAACTAGTACAACAAATTATAATGATATCTATGTATATGCAAGTCTCATGTCACGAATCCGGTAATCCTATACAGAATTACCATGAATAACTCAGAAAAAATTCGGTCACACGAATAGTGTCAAGTGTCCTATGGTATGAAGTACTTCTTAAAGCAAGCACAAAAATATATATGTTCGTGGTATCAACTGTAGCGCCCCGATCTCCCGGTGCGGAGAGCGCGGCTAAGAAACACAAACGGTATCGTTCGATCGGGATAGATTAAAACAAGAACTCGTCCTCGTTATAGATTTGTTTCTTCGAAATCGATTCCCATATTCAGTGGACCGTGCCCCCGGGATCGACTTAGCGGCAGAGTCAGGAGGGACCTCTCCGCTACTATCTTTTATTGCCTCGGTTTTCGATGTCGCTAGTTTCTTTCGTGCTTTGAGTTGGTTTCGGATTTGTTTGTTTTCCTTGAACGGTTTCGATGGATTTCATTATTTTCGTTTATTGCACTGCATTTCAATTCCGAGTATGGAAAGAGAGGAAGAGGTATTGATCGAGCTGTTCGTGATGCAGGTGAACGAGTAGTAGGCGGCTTGCGAGCGGAGTCGTAAAGTGCCTCTTTCCTTCTCCCTTCCAACCATCTAAGTGAGTGGCTACCATCCCGATTAGCTAGCCCTGCTTCCAAGTCTTCACACAAAAAACTCTTACTTTCTTGTTGCCCCGATCAAACGATACCAAATAATAACTAAAAGATGCTAAGATAAATGGGAATAGACTTAGATAATTTTGCTTGTCAATCAAACTTGTGAACGGTTACTTACTTGCATGCTTGTTCGTTTGGAATATTTATCATATGCATAAATATAAGTTAGAATGTATGCTCTTCTTTAAATTATGCTATGAAAAGAGCTTATCCGAATGAAATACACTGAACCAAGAGGCTATGCAACTGAATCATGAAACACTGCTTGTCTTGTACTCGTGTTGCCTCAACAGCTTGAACTGTTAACTAAATAAATATATTGTTCGATCACGGACAACTTGTGCACAAGGCCATTGGTTCCTGCGGACGGTCGCTGGGGCACTGGCACCGATCCGATCGGGACGGAACTTCACGATAGTCTCTCGAGCGGGTGGAATGGCATGCTTCACCTCGAGTTCTTAGCGTTGCATACCACTCTCACCCAAGACTATAACATGTCCATTATAGCATCACGCCAGTGATTCTCGTGTATATTTAAACCTGTTGCAAACTAACTTGTGGCTTCGTGGCAGGGAAGGCAAGGTAAGTATTGTGCAGGTTGTTCAGACGGACAGGTAAAATCTACCGAACGGTGGCAAGTTCATTTCAGTAAATTCTATATGCTGCTTACTTGTAAATGAACTAAGGCAAGATAGAAACCCACAAAATATGCATGCTTCATTAAAACAATGTATTGATTGGTATATTTCGGTTAGCTCACATTCTGTAAACCCCTGATTTTTCAAAAAAATATTAAACTTGGAATTTTTTACAATTTTCTGGAATTTTCTGTAATTAAAATCAGGTTTCTAATTATTAAATAATTTTTATTTGATAATAAATAATATTAAAATATTATGAAAATAATATTTTTGGGTGTGAAATGAAAAACTGGACTTAGGGTAATTTTTTTGGAATTTATTGGGCCCCGGATCTATTTTAAAACACCTAAAAACTATTATATTTAATTAATTAATTAATTAAATTATTTATTTATTTATTCATTTAGTTATTTATTTGATTTAATAATTTAAACCGGCCCATAACCCCGGCCTAACCGGCCCAAACCCGCTCGGCCCACCCGCCTTAACGGGTCAGGTCAGGTCCACCCGAACCCGACCCGCGCCAGTGACCCGTTCCCCCTTCTTCCCCGGTGACCCGTTCCCCGATTTCCCCGCCGCTCCGTCCGGCTCGCCCCACGCCCCACGTCGACCTCCCCTCCTCCGCCTTCTCCGGCCCTCGACGCCACCCTCTCCCCTATTTAACCCCTCCCCTTTACCTCTTCTCCCCCAATCGACTCCCCACCGGAAACCCTAAACCTCCGCCTCTGGCTCCGGCCACCGCTCCGCCCTGACCTCGCTGTGCCGTCACCCAGCACCGCCCGCTGCAGGCTCCTCTTTCCCCTCTCCTTCCTCCTCCCTCGGCGCCGTTCCCGACTCCCCAGACCCCCTCGAGCCGCAGCTCCGGTCGAACTCCGCCGCCTCCCAGCACTCCACCGCCACCAGCCGCGCCCCGAGCCCCGGCGAAGCTCGGCCCACCCCCAGCCTCTCTCCGCCTGATCTTCGGCCGCCGCAGGAAACCTGTAAACCCCCTCGACCAGATTCTAGTATTTTAGGAATATTTTTCTACGATTTAGGAGTCGACCTCCTCCCCGAGCTCCGGCCGCTGCTGCCGAGCCACCCCGCTGCCATCCACAAGAGCCACCGCCACCGTCATCACCTCCGCCACCTCTCCTCCCTCAAGCAATCCCACGCCCAGCTCCTCAATTCCCCAATCCCTCCCGGCGCCGCTCTCGGCGACATCGGCTCCAAGTTCGCAGCAGACTACACCTTCCCCTCCTCTTCAAGGCTTGTTCCTCCTCCTTTTCCCTTCTCCGGCCTCCGCCGATGGACAGCCTCGACCCGACTGTTGACCCTGAACGCCGGTCGACTCCCCTCCGACAACGCCGAGCAGACCCACCGCTGGCCCTCTCCCCGACTCGCTGGACCCATCCGCCTCTGCAAACCGTCTAGTCTTCCATCAACCACAGTGACTCGCCGGATCCCCTCGACTCATCCCTGACGGCCTGTGTTGAGTTTCCCCCGACTGCCCGGCCGGCTTCCTCCTCTCCTCTCGCTGTCCTTCTTCGACAAAGCCCCGACCCGGACACAGCAGGATCCAACGCGGACACAGGAGCTATCGACCAGGACACGAGCAGGACACGGACACGAGAAATCAAATTCACGGGGCCCTGTTCAGGTACCGTTTTCTCCCCTCTCGTAATTCCGTTTTTAATTCTGTCAGTTGTGACACGTAGGCTATGTGACCCTCTCGATGTCCGTGCAACCCGCTCGGTGCATCGCGTCCTGTGGCGATTGCGGCACGCGATCCAAAAACAGGAAAAATAACGACCCGATTCACCCCGAAACTGAGTACGCCCCGCCAAACGGGACGACTTAGTCGCACGCGATCTTTACCGAAATGTGCGCGCCGTTGATACGGACGTGTGAGATTTCGCAGAAGTTGATTTGGATGTGCGTGCACACCGAAATCAACGCGTATCCGCCGACACCGCCCCGTATCCGTCAGTTCTGGAATACGCTGCAACTTTGTGTACACACGTCGGATCGAGACGAAACTTGCACCATTGGACTCGTAGTATTACGCTGGTCCTGTGATCCAAGTTTGGTTCGATTCTGAGAACGTTGGCAAAATCCCGTATCGTGGGCCCTACAGGCTCCACTTGACGGGCGATTTTGTGACCGGCTCATCGGAATCCAATTCTGGAAGTTCCGTTGGGTTCGTATCATCGTTCCTGACTTGTTGACACTAAGTTTGGCGAATTTGGAGACCTTTGACCCTGACACATTTTTCGGTGCAAAGCGGCCCACATGTGGACCTCGCTTTGACCGAAAATTGTCATTTTTGTCCCGGTGTCCAAATTGGACGAAAGGACAAGCGTTTCTAGCTATTTGATATTTTTTGAGACGGTTAGTGATGTTTATTTCAGCATCCAGAGACTTTCCTTCTGAGGCCATAGTTTCTGACTTCTTGTCGTTTGACATCTGGACATTATATTTGCAGCTCTCTTGCCAGGAAAGTATACCTTGCCTTGTTGTACTGTTTAAATTCAGTTATTGCCAGTTACATGTTTATCTATTTTTATATTATATAAATGTGCGCGTCCGAGAAAACTCGGGTGCAGTCAACGAAGGCGTTGACGTTAGGACTTGTGTCTGACCTAGTGTCTAGTAGACCCACCTAAAGTTGTGAAATTATTGATATAACTTCCCAGGCCTTGACACGTATCATTACACGTCACAGAGTGAGTACATGTAGGGACGCGTGCCTCATGCGCGACTGGCCATCAGTGTGAGCAACACGTGTAGCGGTATTTAGCCCAGTTGTTTATTTTATTGAGACTTGCATCATAGTAGGAGGTGTCCACGTCGTTTTTACGACTTGTACATCTGTATTGGTTGGGAAAGATACTAGTAGACGTATGGGATACCACCTCCTTATATATTCCTGTTGCCTGATACCATACTCTTCGGAGATGGGGTATTCCTGTTGCCTGATACCATACTCTTCGGAGATGGGGTATTCCTGTTGCCTGATACCATGCTGCTCGGAGATGGGGTATTGGTTTTTTTGTTTCCGTTACCATGTTCCGAGGAGGATGGGGTACTGCTTGTGCCCTTGCGACGGGGGCATATGTGGCATATACTAGCCAGTCCCGACGATTGGTGAATTACGTCAGCATATTTCTGAGCCTATACATTCCCATGCGTACTACAAGGTCTTTAAATTGTATTCACTTAGATGGTTAGCATACCCCATTTATTTATTCAGTATTTACATTATGGCATATTATTTTTATGTATCTTGCTATGTCCCTCTGAGGACCTGGTCTCCTGCCAGGTGTATATGTTCTTGAGCATTCGCAGGAGAGCAGATCCAGGCATGTTACGTATATCCCGAGGAGGTCTTCTCTTCGAGCCTCGTGATTGTCAGATGTTGTTCTTATATGGTGTGTATCTGGTTCCTTTTTATATTCTATATCGGCAGTAGATTTGTTTCCATCTGACTGTCATTCTTAGATATCTGTATTGAGATCTAGTTACATGGTTATTGGTTATTCATATTTGATTTCTGTGGATGAGATTTAGATTATACCCTGTGACTTGTGATAGTTTTACCACTTGTGAATTATTGTTCATTATACAGCGTACGCTCGTATATATGGTTTTCATATATTAGAGTTGCCATATATACAGGCGGCTGGCATGCTTACGTGTCATAGTCCTACGTATTTTGGGACTGGGGCGTGACATGTTTTTAGTGGTGGCCCATGCAGGTCAGAGCATATTGTCTCGGTTACGTTACTGTACCGAGCAAGCCTGCACCTAGGATTAGAATATAGAATCTCATCCAAAATTGACTATGACTTATCTTCCTTCCAGTCCGTCCTACTTACATAGTTGCATCCTGCTTGATTCCTGTGCTTTTCTGATAATTCCTCGAGTATAGCCCCTGCTAGAATATATGAATCGCTGTTGATAGGATGATAATTATGGTAGTATTCCTACTTAGAATACAACTAGGGCTTTAACACATCCCTAAGTTTAGGATACCAAATGAACCCTAGCCTTCCATATTACCTAATGAACCCTAGCATCACTACCTATAGTTTGACTTACCATTATCCCTTGACGTATTTATGTATGACTTGAGTGTAGTAAAAACACTACTAGGATTAGTTAGAGACTTGACCATAATGTTGACCCTAGTCTTAAGGAACCAATAGAAATCCAAAGTTGAATACTAGGACTAAACCCCCTCAACCAGAGTTTTACGCCGGAGACTCTTTACCCTTGTTGGCGTAAAATCCATTTGACCGTTGTTAGCATAAAAGCCAAACCACTGCCTAGTTGGCGTAAAAGCTAAATGACTTTCTTGATTGGCGTAAAAGCCAAACTATGCAGAAGATTGTCTCCTTTACGCCGTAGTTATGACAACTGCTACCCACGTTCCCTTAAGTTTTCCTTATCCTGCGTCATGAGAGCCACGTAGGTAACTGCCCTGCGTAAATATGATGATTCTAGAATAGTAGATAACCAGCGTAGAGTAACCTGACTAGGCGTAGAATATAATGATAGGATGTGAGCATAGTGTTACAGCCTTAGCTTTCCCTAGTTGACCAAATCTTGTGCATTAAATGCAGAGATACGCCTCGAGCCCTGTGCAAAAAGAAACAGCTTTCAGATAGGACATCTGATTTTGTCTCACCTCGAGCGTAAAAATGACTTGTATCCAATAAAGTCACTAAAACAACCTGGGACTCCGTGAAATCATCATCACAATCGTTCACTCGATCGTTGTACAAGTACTTTTGTCAGATGTCAGGATTTACTAATTTTGACTGACAAACTCATGAGTTTCTCGTACAACTTTACGCTGCAGCGAATGCTAGACTTTACGCAGGAGATATTTTAGGCGCAAATTTTTGCGCAAAACTTTACGTAGACAGACTTTCACCCAGACTCTTACGTCAGACTGTTACGCACAGGCTTATTATGCGGACAGCTCTGAAGCTCTACCTTACGCTTCTCTGTTTTACGTGGATAGCTCTGAAGCCATGCGTTACGCCAAAATTATTTTTATCTCTGCTTTACGCAGACAACCTCGAACCCCTACTTTACGCGGACTTCCTTGAAATCACTGTTTTAGGCAGACAACCTATAGTTTATATTAAGATTGTAGAACTCAGAAGGCCGTACCTCTTTTGGGTCAACTAGCATCTTAGATAAGGATTAGAATAATAACTATAGAGATTGTAGAGTCTTGTCTTTTTGTGAATTTGAATTGTTTTTGTAATTTCTCATATCATAATCTAGCAAAATTATATTTGCTATACTACCTTGACTTATACTGCTATTATAGCCTAGTTTTGCAAGCTTATTCTTTATCAAGCTTGTTCATGATATATGTATTATTGGAGTACTACACTAATACATTTCAGAATCAGTGTATTACGGTCTGATCAACCATAGTGCACTTGGTTCGTCCTTCGCATAATTACTTTACGTGGATTAAGATATATAGTAATTAGTAGACAGATGTACTTGCCCTCTAGATATGTCTGAGCATATCGTATCAGTTACCTAACTGTGCTGATACGAATATGTGAATAGGGATTACCAGAATAGGATTTCAATCCACAACTGCTTTGACAATTCTCCTTTGAATTCTTTAAAAACCCCTTGACCCTCATACTTCTAATTTATTACCTCCCCCTTGAACTCTTGATTACTGTTTTTCGTCTTCCCTTATTTCAGAAAGACGAAACATCGTGCTTAGTATAAATACGAAGTGTACTATTTCTGTAGCCATTGCTGTTTGTTTCTTGGGTAATTATCAAACCCTATTGTTAGATTAGATTGCAGTATAAAACTGTGCTACTCTTAGAATGACCATTCCCTTCGCTACCTACCTACGTTTTATTACGTTCCTGATACCTGCATCACTAAGGCAGCAAATTTTTTAAATTTTGCCTCGTAACTTGGGTCAAGTTCAGAACCCAGGCATTGTGATAAAGAATGTATCATTTTGTTGTCAGGAGTCAAAAAGGATTTCACCTGAATGAGTAGTTGACTGACTCCTGGATGGATAGCAGCATCTATGACTATGTTGACTTGTAAGGATTAAGAATTCCTATAGACCAACGAGTGTCAAGCCACCTTCGAGGAATTGAAGAAGCGACTGACCACAGCACCGTATTAACTATTCCATCCAGATCAGGCGGTTATGTGATCTACAAACGCATCAGGAAAAAGTTTGGGATGCGTATTAATACAGGATGACAAGGTAATGACAGATGCATCCAGACAATTATAAGTGCATGAGAAGAATTTGGAACTTGCAACCATCGTAATTACTCTGAAGCTATGGAGACATTACTTATATGAGGCAAATCGTAAGATTGCACGGCATACCAGTCAGCATTGTACCAGACAAGGATTCGCGTGACCAGAGCTGGTGGTCAACACCGTAGAGACAATTAAGTAATACAAGGACACTTGCGCGCAGCGCAAGACAGACAACAACAGTGGACAGACGTCATCATCATCCCTTAGAACTCAAAGAGGACGGTCATGTCATCTTGAGGATATCACCTGCTAGAGACGCCATTCGATTCGGATGACATAGCAAGTTGAGTCCAAGGTATGTTGGACCATTGACGAGCTAGAAAGAGTGGGAGTAGTAGCATATCAACTTGCGCTACCACCTTCACTTGAGAGAATACTTGCTGTATTCCACGTATCGCAACTCAGGCGATATGAGACAGACAGCAGTCATGTTCTCAACCATTCGTAGATCGCCATTTAGGCCAAACTTGTCGTATCATGAGCAACCCGTGGGAATCCTTGATCATCGAGAAAAAGTATTGAAGAACCAGTCTATTCCCTTGATCCGCGTAGCATGGAAGCCTGACGCACCAGGAAAAACAACTTGGAAGCATGTGTACGACATGCGTAAACATTTTTTGAACCGATTCGTAACCCAAGATATAAATTACTTTGTTAAAATATATCTTATGCCGTCTTTGACTTCTACCCCGGCTTAGTTTTAATTTCGAGGACAAAATTTTTATAAGTTGGGTAGATTGTAAACCCCCTCGACCAGATTCTAGTATTTTAGGAATATTTTTCTATGATTTAGGATTTGTTGCAATAATTTATTTTATTTTGCTTACATATCCTGTTGACTTGTGCATCTGTCCGTCAAGTGATTATTTGGAACTTTACCTTGACTGTTATCCTCGAACGAAGTTCACATACCTATCCTAGACATGTCAGACTATTATTCTGAACCTTGTGCAACTCCCAGATACTCTGTTTTGTGCCTCATTTTAGACGCACAATTATCGTTACAAACGTACATAATTAAATTCCAGACCTGTATCCATCCCTGTTCCAATAGAGATTTGAGGCTCAATATGCACCTGTTTTGCCCAGACAAAAATACGTTATTTTTTTACACTGAGTATACTATATTTAGTGTATTGACACCGTAGAAAAATTATGGCCCTACCTGCCTCTAAATAATTAGAGAACACCGTGCGCAGTATTTATTAATTAAATAAATACGATGGCCCGTGTCACCCCAAAACCAGGCCCAGTCCCTGCCCAGACTCACCCTCACCCCCTCGGGACCCTCGCACAGCAATTTTCCTCAATTATGTGAATTTTAGTAATATCAGAAATTAGGTGTTTTTCCCAGACAATTTCGTAATTGTGCAATTTTTCAAAATAGGACCTCTGCGCAATTTACGAAATTACAGGGACTTTTTTGTAAATTACCCTGCGAGGTGTCACCACCTGATTGGCCGGTGAACATGCACCGTCCATTCCAAAAGGAGTCCAGATTCGATGTATTTACATTAAGTAAATATCTTAAATGTAAATTACATTTTTACCCTTAAATATTTCTATAAAATAAAAGAAATTAAAATAAAAATCAGAAAAATCTAAATCCTAACCCCTTCCAGCCCGCAGCCGACCCCCCCCCCGCCGGCGGCGAGCTCCCCGCCGGAGCTGACCCCCCCCCGTCCCCTGGCCGGAGCCGAGCCCCCGCTGGCCCCCGACCCTCCCTCTCTCCTCCTCCTATTCTCCTCCTCCTCCCCGCCTGTGCGTCCCCGCGGCCGCCGGAGCCGCTCCACCGACCCCTCCCCCGCGGCGGCCTCCCTCCGCCACCCGACGCCTCTGCCTCCGCCTCCCCCTCGACTTCCCGACCTCCTCCTCTCCCTCTCCCCTGAGCCCTCGTTCCCTCTCCCAGCCCTTCACGACCTCCTCCCCTTCCATCGTGGCCGGCGGCGCCAAGGCGCGGTCCTTCTCGTTCGCGTCCCTGGCCTCGAGGTCGACGGTGACACGCCCTCGCACCGAGAGCACAGGCCTCGGCGGCGGTCCCCAGCACCTCGACTCCTCCACACCCCCATCCTTCCCATGGCCGGAGTCGACCTCCTCCCCGAGCTCCGGCCGCTGCTGCCGTGCCACCCCGCTGCCATCCACAAGAGCCACCGCCACCGTCATCACCTCCGCCACCTCTCCTTCCTCAAGCAATCCCACGCCCAGCTCCTCAAGTCCCCAATCCCTCCCGGCGCCGCTCTCGGCGACATCGGCTCCAAGCTCGCAGCAGACTACACCTTCCCTCCCCTCTTCAAGGCTTGTTCCTCCTCCTTTTCCCTTCTCCGGCCTCCGCCGGTGGACAGCCTCGACCCGACTGCTGACCCTGAACGCCGGTCGACTCCCCTCCGACAACGCCGAGCAGACCCACCGCCGGCCCTCACCCCGACTCGCTGGACCCATCCGCCTCTTCAAACCGCCAAGTCTTCCATCAACCACAGTGACTCGCCGGATCCCCTCGACTCATCCCTGACGGCCTGTGTTGAGTTTCCCCCGACTGCCAGGCCGACTTCCTCCTCTCCTCTCGCTGTCCTTCTTCGACGAAGCCCTGACCCGGACACAGCAGGATCCAACGCGGACACAGGAGCTATCGACCAGGACACGAGAAGGACACGGACACGAGAAATCAGATTCACGGGGCCCTGTTCAGGTACCGTTTTCTCCCCCCTCGTAATTCTATTTTTAATTCTGTCAGTTGTGACACGTAGGCTATGTGACCCTCTCGATGCCCGTGCAACCCGCTCGGTGCATCGCGTCCTATGGCGATCGCGGCACGCGATCCAAAAACAGAAAAAATAATGACCCTATTTACCCCGAAACTGAGTACGCCCCACCAAACGGGACGACTTGGTCGCACGCGATCTTTACCGAAATGTGTGCACCATTGATACGGACGTGCAGGATTTTGCAGAAGTTGATTTGGATATGCGTGCACACCGGAATCAACGCGTATCCGCCGACACCGCCCCGTATCCGTCAGTTCTGGAACACGCTGCAACTTTGTGTACACACGTCGGATCGAGACGAAACTTGCACCATTGGACTCGTAGCATTACGCTGGTCCTGTGATCCAAGTTTGGTTCGATTCTGAGAACGTTGGCAAAATCCCGTATCGTGGGCCCTACAGGCTCCACTTGACGGGCGATTTTGTGACCGGCTTATCGGAATCCAATTCTGAAAGTTCCGTTGGGTTCGTGTCATCGTTCCTTACTTGTTTACACTAAGTTTGGCAAATTTGGAGACCTTTGACCCTGACATATTTTTTGGTGCAAAGCGGCCCTGTTCAAGTACGTGTAACTTTCTCCTCGCTGCCCCGTTTATGATTCCGTAAATTGCGTTGCGAAGCCTGCATGACCCTCTCGGTGTCCGGACAAACTGCTCGGGGCATCGCGTCCTGTGGTGATCGCACACCGCGATCCAAAAACAGAAAAAATAACAACCCGATTTACCTCGGAACTGGGTACGCCCTGCCAAACGGGACAACTTGGTCGCGCGCGGTCTTCACAGATACTTGCGCGTCATTGATACGGATGTGTGTGCGTGCACACCGGGATCAACGCGTATCCGCGGACACCGCCCCATATCCGCCTTTTCTGAATCATGCCCTAACTTTTTATACACACGTCGGATTGAAACAAAACTTGCGCCATCGGACTCGTAGCGATACGCTGGTCCTGTGACCCAAGTTTGGTTCGATTCTGAGAATGTTGACGAAATCGCGTGTCGTGGGCCCCATAGGCCCCGCTCGACGGACGATTTTGTGATCGACTCATCGGAATCCAATTCTGGAAGTTCCGTTGGTTTCGTATCATCGTTTCTGACCTGTTAACACTAAGTTTGGTAAATTTGGAGACCTTTGACCCTGACACATTTTTCGGTACAAAGCGGGCCCACATGCGGACCCAATTTTGACCCTAAATTACCTTTTTGCCCTTGTCTCCAAATTGGACTCAAGGACAGGCGTTTCTAGCTATTTGATATCTTCTGAGCATGATGGTAATATTTATTTCAGCATCTGGACACATTTCTGGAATTTTCCCCGAGAACATAACCGTAGTGGGATCCAAACATCAGGCAAGTACCTGCACTTCAAGTTTATTCTTTATATTGTGATAATTAGTTCCTTGCTCTACTAGCACCATTGGATGTTTACACGTAGTGTTAGAATACTGGATTTCATGTCTTATTTTTCGTGTCGGGAGGGAGAATACTAGGAGGCATGTGGTTTACCCTTCCCCCTGTCATGTCTGATAGCTGTTGGTACGCGACTGTACCATCAGCCTGATACTCGATTATTCATGTCTGATAGCCGTCTATGACGGCCTGATTAGCCTTATAACCCCCTATATGCCGACTATGTATTCTAAATACACAATTACACACACATAGTTTCTTGTCTTGTTACAGTTGCATTTTCTTGTCTCATTATATCCATGTTTTACTCATGTCCCTGGTTTATAGCAATTAATTCTGTTTTATTTATGTTCATGATTTTTAGTACTTAATTCTTAGATAATTTCACTACTTATAATGCATATTCTTATCATGATACTTAGACAGTTTCTTTTCTACTTGTCATAAATATTTAGTTTAATCTTGTTGTGTATTGGTACTTTGCTCCTTTCCTGACTGGATTCGTTGATATTAGGCGATGATGAGGACTATGCCCCCACCTATTATGGTCCCTATGAGGTTGCAGGTGATACACTTGAGGAGCCGGTTCCCACCTAAGAGGCTACTTTTGAGGAGGAGTAGCCAGTTAGTTAGTATTTTTCTTTCATCCTAGTAATCGGGTTTGTCCCAGATTTATTTCTGGTTCTGTAATAAACATTGGATCTGTTGTCAAATTTATTTATTTGAAATCTTAGCAATCCTTTCCTGTTATCTTCCTTGCCTACTTATAATATTGTGAATGAGTTAGATTTTAATTTGACTGTGGATATGACCTAGACAGCGTACTACCGCCGACACTGCGGCGTAGGCTGGACGTACCCACGTACTCGTGTCCGAATATCCGGGTGTGGGTCGTGACACGTTTTTATGGTGGCCCATGCAGGTCAACGACTAAATTGTTCGTTTTCAACTTCGGGACCGAACAGGCATGCAATAAGATAAGAATAAGTATGTCGGGGAACAACCCGATAAAAGTCTAAAACACTGGTTCAACAGACCAGAACAAAGGGGTCCAAAATAAAGTATCTGATGAGTACAA
Source organism: Iris macrosiphon (assembly GCA_036927795.1). Lineage (NCBI taxonomy): Eukaryota > Viridiplantae > Streptophyta > Magnoliopsida > Asparagales > Iridaceae > Iris > Iris macrosiphon. The sequence goes on along the minus strand of JAYESA010000002.1, from coordinate 208,009,341 downwards.
ATAACATAAACTCAAGAAAAGTCTTCAGCCATCATCTCTGCTTCTAAGTTTGGTTCAGCTTCGGCAACAACTTCTGGTACAGCTTCAGCTCCTGTCCCGTAAACCTCGGGATAATGCTCTTCTGCTAAACCTGGGGACATCATCCTGATCCAGGTCCTCAGAGGACATAGCAAGGTACAGATAATACAAGCCAAATAAATGTAGTAAAATAGTAAATAGCATAAGCAGGGTATCTACATAATCATCTATGTGAAAATGCAACTGAGAGCATCACTAGTACTCAGGCTGAGACTTCTACAAACTCTGTATCGGGGAGCCGGTAGCAGTAATAACAAGTAATGGGTCTAGCTCTGCTCGAGAGTCTATAACCTCACAATATTAGTAGATATATATAGAACAGCCTGTAGCCTGTGTGTCTCTCCCCACCCAATGTAACCACACGTCTCATGTGCATAACGTCTCATGTCCATGTCATGTGAGATCATAGCTAATGTAACAAGTCATAATCTCTAGGAATATAATATCTATGTCCATCCTGTATCCTACACAGAATCAGCATGAATATCTCAGGAAGATTCTGTCATATATTTGGTGTCAAGTGTCCTAGGTTATTGTACTTGATACAACAAGTACTAGAATGTAAAGGGTCACGAATGTCCATCTCTAAATGACGTACACAACTCCGCGTACGGGGTTGGCACACGACTATAATCAGACGCTTAGTAGGTCATACGGCCCTAGGTTTAAGCATAATGAATAATATAAATAAGGAAGGAAATAATTATCAAAACTACATAATTTGGCAAGGTACACTTGCCTGGGGTTGGAATACCAGTAGCGATCCTTGTATCCGTGGGTTCAGCAAATACTCCTCCAAAAGCTGAAATGAACATTACCAACAGTCTCAGAACATAAGAATTAGCTAGAAACGCCTGTCCTTAAGTCCAGTTTGGACACAAGGGCAAAAACGACATTTTTAATTCAAAGCGGGGTCCAAATGTGGGTCGCTTTGCACTGAAAAATGTGTCAGGGTCAAAGGTCTCCAAATCAGTCCAACTTTATGTCAACAGGTCAGGAACGACGATACGAACCCAACGGAACTTTCAGAATTGGATTCCGATGAGCCGTTCTCAAAATCGCCCGTCAAGTGGAGCCTGTGGGGCCCACGACACACGATTTTTCCAACGTTCTCAGAATCGAACCAAACTTGACTCACAGGACCAGCGTATTGCTATGAGTGCGATGGCGTAAGTTTTGTCTCGATCCGACGTGTATTCACTAAGTTACAGAAAAATACAGAAAAGTCAGATACGGGGCGTTGTCCGCGGATACGCACTGATTCCGGTGTGCACGCACATCTGAATCAGCTTCTGCAAAATCCCGCACATCCGTATTAATGACGTGTACGTATCGGTGAAGTTCGCACGTGACCAAGTCATCCCGTTTGGCGGGACATACTCAGTTCCGGGGTGAAATAGGGCGTTGGTTTTTCTGTTTTTGGATCGCGGTTCGCGATCACCACAGGTCGCGATGCACCGAGCGGTTTACACGGGCACCGAGGGGGTCATGCAGTCTAGGCGATGCAACAAATGGAATTAAAAATGGGGCAGCGAGGAGAAAGTTACGAGTACCTGAACAGGGCTCCGGGAAATTGTGTTTCTCGTGTCCAATACGTGTCCGCGTCGCGTCTAGGGTTAAGGTTGTGTCCGTGTCGTCCCTAGGGCATCTGTTTGCTGGTGTCACCGGAGTTGGCTGTCCACGGCGGGGCGAGCTGCTCGGCGAGGGCTCGGGGATGCCTCGGGGAGGCCGGCTGGGCACGCGGAGGGGAGATCCGGCGGAGGTCGTCCGGTTCTTGGCGGAGTCGGGGAGGTCAGCAGCTAGGGGAGAGATGCTGGAGCTGGACGGAGGGGAGGTCCGACGCTCGGGGGAGGCAATAGTCGGGTCTGGGCGAAGCTCTGAAGGAGGGGCGAAGGACGACTCACGGCGGAGGGCTGGAGGGTTGGCCGGGAACAACGATCAAAGGGGGTTAGGTCACCAACAGGGGGCGGATTTATAGGGGGACCAAGGGAGAGGGGGAGGCGACCGGTGCGGGGAAGTGGGAGGTGGAGCGATAGGGGGTTCGGAGAGATGAAGGGAAACGTCCCCGGCGGCCGGTGGAGAGGTGAACGGAAGAGGCGACGGGTTCGTCGGTTACACAGCGGAGGAGAAAGGTTGTCGGGTCGGGTTCTGGCGAGTCGGGTCTGACCCGGATCCGACCCGTCAAGGGTTTGGGCCGGTTCGGTCAGACCGGCCGGTCCGGTCCGGTTCAGACTTTGGGTTCGGTTTGGTTTATTTAATTGGTTTAATTAGTTAGTTAAATTAAACAATAGTTTTTAATGCTTTAAAAATTCATCCGGGATCCAATAAATTCCCGAAAAATTACCCCATGTCCGGTTTTTAATTTTACACTAGAAAATATAATTTTCATCATATTTTAATATTATTTAATATCTTTTAAAAATTCATTTTAAATCAGACTACTTTATTTTATTTGTTTAAAAATACAGAAAAATGCTGATCAAATTCAGAAAATTAAATTTAAAATTCTTAAAAATTTTAGGTGATTACAATCTACCCCCCTTACGAAAATTGCGTCCTCGCAATTAAAGATTAAGCTACTAAAGAACAGAATTAAGGGATTTACAAAAATTACTTAGGTTATACCTGTATCCTCGAATAAATAGGGATATCGCTGGCGCATGATATCCTCCCGCTCCCAGGTAGATTCACCAGGTGAGTGTTGCTTCCAAGCCACACGAACCAGTTTAATTGTCTGCCCTTGCAGTGTCTTCTCACTGGTGCCGAGTATACCCACTGGTTGTTCTTCATATCTCAGGCTTGGGCCTACTGCGATCTCAGAATGATCAACTACGTGACTTGGGTCAGTCACGTACCTTCTCAGCTGTGAGACATGGAATACATCATGCACTCCCTCTAAAGATGGAGGTAATGCAAGACGATAGGTCACCTCACCAATGCGCTCCAGAATATCAAAGGGCCCAATGTACCTTGGACTCAACTTGCCTCTGCTCCCAAAGCGAATGGTTCCTCGAGTAGGTGAAATCCTCAGGAATACATGTTCTCCTTCCTTGAACTCCAGGGGACGTCGGTGTGTATCAGCCCAATGCTTCTGTCTGTCCTGAGCTGCACGAAGATGATTCTGGATTTATTTTACCTTCTTCACTGTTTGCATCACCAACTTTGGTCCCAAGATTTGACGCTCTCCTACGTCACTCCAGCATATCGATAATCTGCACTTCCTACCGTATAACGCCTCGAAAGGTGCCATCTTGATGCTTGTCTGATAACTGTTGTTGTAGAAGAACTTCACCAAATACAAATTATCTTCCCAAGACCTCCAAAATCTAACATACATGATCTCAGCATATCCTCCAGGATCTGAGTTGTACGTTCTGATTGACCATTTGTCTGTGGATGATAGGCAGTGCTGAATTTGAGTCTGGTGCCAAGACTCTCTTGCATGCTTCGCCAGAAATGAGATGTAAATCTCGAATCTCGATATGATATAATACTAACCAGCACTCCATGCAATCTTACAATTTATCGCATATACATATCGGCTAGTACCTCTGTGGACTGTCCAACTCTAAATGGCAAGAAATGTGCCAATTTAGTGAGTCTATCCACGATAACCCATACCGCATCTTTTCCGCTGGGGCTCCTTGGGAATCCTGTGACGAAGTCCATAGTGATATGTTCCCACTTCCATTCTGATATGGGAAGTGGCTGCAACATTCCTGCAGTCCTCTGATGCTCTGCTTTCACTTGTTGGCAGACTAAATATTTAGCTACAAATCTTGCAATCTCCCTCTTCATTCCATGCCACCAATAATACTGCCTTAGATCTCGGTACATCTTTGTTCCTCCTGGATGAACAGAGTACATGGAGCTATGTGCTTCAGTCATTAACTCTTGTCTCAATTCTCCATTTGGAACATATAGGCGATCTTCGTACCTTAATGTCCCATCCTCATGTATGCGAAGTCCCGTCTACATGCCTGCTTCTGTCTTCTCCTTGAGTCTTCGAAATCTAGCATCAGTAGGCAAAGCTTCTTTAATCCTTTCCACAAGCGATGACTTCACTTCCAAATTAGCCGGCAAGCCACTCTGTCTTGGTAGAATAACCTCTATCTGGAGCTCCTGTAAATCTTTTAATAGCTCAGGCTGCATAGTCAAGAAATAAGCCGTAGGCTTCCTACTGAGTGCGTCTGCTACTACATTTGCCTTCCCTGGGTGGTACTGCAGATCTATATCAAAGTCCACCATCAACTCAAGCCAACGTCTTACCTCATGTTAAGCTCCTTCTGAGTATATATATATACTTCAGACTTTTGTGATCAGTGAAGATTTCCACCTTCTCTCCATAAAGATAATGCCTCCAAATCTTCAGTGCAAATATTACTGCAGCTAACTCCAGATCATGCGTTGGGTAGTTCTTCTCATGAACCTTCAACTGTCTCAATGCATAAGAAATAACTTTGCCATGTTGCATCAAAACACATCCTAAGCCACTACCTGACGCATCGCTATAAACAACAAAATCTCCCGACCCTGAAGGAAGAGTCAAGACAGGTGCTGTTGTTAGACGCCTCTTTAATTCTTCAAAGGCCTTCTGACACTCTTCTGTCCATGCAAACTCTTGATCTTTCCGTGTCAACTTCGTCATTGGCTCCGCAATCCTTGAGAAATTTTCTACGAACCTTCTGTAATATCCAGCAAGTCCTAAAAAACTCCTCACCTCAGCAACTGATGTTGGTGTAGGCCAAGTCTCAATGGCAGCAACCTTCTCGGGGTCAACTGACAGTCCTTCTCCTGAGATAATATGCCCTAAGAATGGCACCTTATCCATACTAAACTCATATTTACTAAGCTTAGCATATAGCTTCTCCTGTCTCAACGTCTCTAGCACGATTCTGAGATGCTCCTCGTGCTCTTCGTGGCTTTTGGAATATACCAGAATATCATCAATAAACACAACCACAAATTTATCCAAGTATTGATGGAAAACTCGGTTCATCAAACTCATGAAAATAGCAGGCGCGTTGGTTAAACCAAACGGCATTACTAAGAACTCATAGTGTCCATACTTAGTCCTGAAGGCTGTCTTCGGGATATCTTCCTTCCTCACTCTAATCTGGTGATAACTGGATCTAAGGTCAATCTTCGAGAATACCCTAGCTCCACTCAATTGATCAAATAAGTCATCAATGCATGAAAAGGGATACCGGTTCTTAATGGTCACAGCGTTTAATGTCCTGTAATCAATACACAGGCGAACTGTTTCATCCTTCTTTGGTACAAAAAGTATGGGTGCTCCCCAAGGTGAAATACTGGGCCGGATGAAACCCTTCTCCAGAAGATCATCAACTTGATTCTTCAACTCCACTAACTCCTTAGGTGCTAGCCGATATACCGATGAAGTGATAGGCTCTGCTCCTGGAGTTAAGTCTATTGTGAATTCTATTTCCCTATCAGGTGGTAAACCTGGAAGATCATCGGGAAATACATCCACAAACTCTGTTATGACTCTTGGGTAACCTGAATCTCCTTCTACAGATAATACCCTAAGAGTTGGCTGAACACCTTGCTCTACAGCTCCCCGAAGAAACTCAAACTCTGAATGTCCAGGTGGTCTAAATATAACCTTTCCAAGCCGACAATCAAGAGTCGCATGATACTGACTTAACCAGTCCATACCAAGTACAACATCATAGTCAGGCATAGAAAAGATCAAAAATTGGGCTCGCATTTCTCTTCCACAGACTACTACCGAACATGATCTACAGATATCACTAACCGGTATAATTCTACCTCCCGTAAGAATTCTCTTAGTCTTCGGAAGGGGTGCAGTAGCTACTCTATGGGTGGCTACGAAGCTAGCAGCTATGAATGAATGCGATACTCCAGAATCAAATAAAGCTACAGCAGGTAATGAAGCTACTAAAATAGTACCTGTTATAACTTCTCCAATAATAGTTTTTTCCTGAACAGCCAATGCAAATGCCTGACCTCGTCCCTGAGCTGGACCCCTCTGCTGACGAGCCTGCTGGAATAGTGCTGCCTGAGGTGGCAATGGTGGTCTCTGCTGATATCCTCCTGGAGCTGGTGGTCTGACCCCTCCAACTCCTGTCTGCTGGGCTCCCACTGCTGGATAAGCTGGCCTTGGTACAGGTAAAGCTAGTCGTGGTGCTCCCTCTCTGCGTTCAGAGCAGTCCCTGGATAGATACTGGTTGGATCCACAAACCAGGCATAGTCCCAATTTGCGTCTGCACTCCTTTTCAATGTGGTCCAACTTGCAACAGAAATGACAAGTAGGTAGAGTTCTTATTGCTGCTCTCTGAGGTAGATTCTTCTGGAGTCATTTTACAGAATCCCCCTATGATGCCTTGGATGGTACTGAGGTAAATGGCCGCTTCAGACTTGACTCCCTCCTGGTGACGCGCTCCATGCGTCGTGCTGCAGCAAGGACGTCGGTGTACGATGTAGGTGCAACAGATCCAATCAACCTCTGAAGCTCAAACCTGAGTCCGTCAAAGAACTTCTCTGCCTTCTCTTCTTCGGTAGGAATTAGAGAAGGGGCGAAACGACTCAGGCGAATAAATTCGGCATTGTACTCCTCCACCGTCATATTACATTGGATGAGTCGGTTGAACTTGTCTCGAAGTTCTGACCGAGCAACAGCTGGGATATACATCTCTTGGAAGAGTCTGGAGAACTCCTCCCAAGTGACTTGGTAATGCCCGAGCCTCCTCTCTTCGGCTAGCCACCAGTGGTGCGCATTGTCCGTTAGTTGCATCCGGACAGCAGTCATCCATCTCTCCCGCGGAAGTTCAGCTGCTTCCAACTGATGTTGTGTGTTTGTGAGCCACTCATGCACTTCAGTTGGTCCTTCCTTGCCCGAAAAGGTACGGGGCTTGAGTTGACGGAAATCAGTGATAGATCCCGTCGCTGGTCGCCTAGCTTGCGGGTTTGCCTGCTCCAATGCATTTACTAGGCTGGTTCTCAGGTACTCTGCCTCCTGACGATACGCCTCTTGTTGAACTTGCTGTTGAGCTTGCATTATGGCGTAAAACATCTGGAACATCTGCTGTCCGTCTATTGCTTGCCCTGGTGGAAAGACAGGCATCTGCGGAGTGAACTGAGGCGGAGGTGGGATATCATCACGCCTGAACCTTGAGTTATGCTGCTCAGCTTGTCCACTTTGAGAGGATTGTCCTCTGTTCTCTGGTGTAACTCCATCTCCATAGGTAACCACAGCATCTTGTGGTGTACTCAAAGGAATTTTATCTCCAATTCTTGGATCCATCTTTCTGCATCCAAAATAAACTTTATGAGAACGTTTAGTAGAATCAAAGCAGGATGCAAATTAATTACTTAATTCTAATGCGATATAGAGTTTCAAAAACGATTCAACAAATGGATGAGTTCCTATAACCTATTCTATCCTTTTACAGGCTTGTTCGGTCCCTAAGTTGAAGCCGAACAATTTTGTCGTAGGCCTGCATGGGCCACCACAAAAACCAGGTCACGCCCCAGTCCCAAAATACCAAGGGACTAGATACGTGGCAATGACCAGCAGCACGCACCGATGGACAAACCCAATTTAATGGATCCATCGGGGCATACTTAAGCTGTAAATATAGGTCTACAACAATAAGTCTAAACCAATCTCATCCACACACAAATAATAAGAACAACAGCAATTAAGAAAGTACATCAATGTCCAGTCTCAGCAAAGTATGTCGGGGAACAACCCGATAAAAGTCTAAAACACTGGTTCAACAGACCAGAACAAAGGAGTCCAAAATAAAGTATCTGATGAGTACAAATAGCATAAACTCAAGAAAAGTCTCCAGCCATCACCTCTGCTTCTAAGTTTGGTTCAGCTTCAGCAACAACTTCTGGTACAGCTTCAGCTCCTGTCCCGTAAACCTCGGGATAATGCTCTTCTACTAAACCTGGGGACATCATCCGGATCCAGGTCCTCAGGGGACATAGCAAGGTACAGATAATACAAGTCAAATAAATGCAGTAAAATAGTAAATAGCATAAGCAGGGTATCTACATAACCATCTATGTGAAAATGCAACTGAGAGCATCACTAGTACTCAGGCTGAGACTGCTACAAGCTCTGTGTCGGGGAGCCGGTAGCAGTAATAACAAGTAATGGGTCTAGCTCTGCTCGAGAGTCTACAACCTCACAATAGTAGTAGATATATATAGAACAGCCTGTAGCCTGTGTGTCTCTCCCCACCCAATGTAACCACACGTCTCATGTCCATAACGTCTCATGTCCAAGTCACGTGAGATCATAGCTAATGCAACAAGTCATAATCTCTAGGAATATAATATCTATGTCCATCCTGTATCCTACACAGAATCACCATGAATATCTCAGAAAGATTCTGTCATATGTTTGGTGTCAAGTATCCTAGGTTATTGTACTTGATACAACAAGTACTAGAATGTAAAGGGTCACGAATGTCCATCTCTAAATGACGTACACAACTCCGCGTACGGGGTTGGCACCTGACTATAATCGGACGCTTAGTAGGTCATACGGCCCTAGGTTTAAGCATAATAAATAATATAAATAAGCAAGGAAATAATTATCAAAACTACATAATTTGGCAAGGTACACTTGCTTGGGGTTGAAATACCAGTAGCGATCCCTGTATCCGTGGGTTCAGCAAATACTCCTCCAAAAGCTGAAATGAACATTACCAACAGTCTCAGAACATAAGAAATAGCTAGAAATGCCTGTCCTTAAGTCCAGTTTGGACACAAGGGCAAAAACAATATTTTTAATTCAAAACGGGGTCCAAATGTGGGCCACTTTGCACTGAAAAATGCTTCAGAGTCAAAGGTCTCCAAATCAGTCCAACTTAGTGTCAAACGATGATATGAACCCAACGGAACTTCCAGAATTGGATTTCGATGAGCCGTTCTCAAAATCGCCCGTCAAGTGGAGCCTGTGGGGCCCACGACACGCGATTTTTCCAACGTTCTCAGAATCGAACCAAACTTGACTCACAGGACCAGCGTATTATTACGAGTCTGATGGCGCAAGTTTCGTCTCGATCCGACGTGTATTCACTAAGTTATAGCAAAATACAGAAAAGTCGGATACGGGACGTTGTCCGCGGATACGCACTGATTTCGGTGTGCACGCACATCCGAATCAGCTTCTATGAAATCCCGCACGTCCGTATCAACGACGCGCACGTATCGATGAAGACCGCACGTGACCAAGTCGTCCTGTTTGGCGGGGCGTACTCAGTTCCGGGGTAAAACAGGGCGTTGGTTTTCCTATTTTTAGATCGCGATTCGCGATCACCATAGGTCGAGATGCATCGAGCGGTTTACACGGGCACCAAGGGGGTCATGTAGGCTACGCGATGCAACAAACGGAATTAAAAACGGGGCAGCAAGGAGAAAGTTACGAGTACCTGAACAGGGCTCCGGGAAATTGCGTTTCTCGTGTCCAACACGTGTCCGCGTCGCGTCTAGGGTTAAGGTTGTGTCCGTGTCGTCCCTAGGGCATCTGTTTGCTGGTGTCATTGGAGTTGGCTGGCCACGGCGGGGCGAGCTGCTCGGCGAGGGCTCGGGGATGCCTCGGGGAGGCCGGCTGGGCACGGGGAGGGAAGATCCGGCGGAGGTCGTCCGGTTCTTGGCGGAGTCGGGGAGGTCAGCAGCTAGGGAAGAGATGCTGGAGCTGGACGGAGGGGAGGTCCGACACTCGGGGGAGGCGATAGCCGGGTCTGGGCGGAGCTCTGAAGGAGGGGCGGAGGACGACTCACGGCGGAGGGCTGGAGGGTTGGCCGGGAACAACGATCAAAGGGGGTTAGGTCACAAGCAGGGGGCGGATTTATAGGGGGACCAAGGGAGAGGGGGAGGCGACCGGTGCGGGGAAGTGGGAGGTAGAGAGATCGGGGGTTCGGGGAGACGAAGGGAAATGTCGTCGACGGCCGGTGGGGAGGTGAACGGAAGAGGCGACGGGTTCGTCGGTTACACAGCGGAGGAGAAAGGTTGTCGGGTCGGGTTCTGGCGGGTCGGGTCTGACCCGGATCTGACCCGTCAAGGGTTTGGGCCGGTTCAGTCAGACCGGCCGGTCCGGTCCGGTTCAGACTTTGGGTTCGGTTTGGTTTATTTAATTGGTTTAATTAATTAGTTAAATTAAACAATAGTTTTTAATGCTTTAAAAATTCATCTGGGATCCAATAAATTCCCGAAAAATTACCTCATGTCCGGTTTTTAATTTTATACTAGAAAATATAATTTTCTTCACATTTTAATATTATTTAATATCTTTTAAAAATTTATTTTAAATCAGACTACCTTATTTTATTTGTTTAAAAATACAGAAAAATGCTGATCAAATTCAGAAAATTAAATTTAAAATTCTTAAAAATTTTAGGTGATTACACCATGGCAAAGCTGTCCTCCAGCCCGGAGGTCTATACATTTTGAAGTTTAGTAAATGGATGTAATATACATGACTGCTATCTCATTTTGAGTCAACACTTTGTAAGCCCGTGCGGCAAATTAACTGACTCGTTCAGTTGTTTGTAATAGATGTTCATTATCAATAAAGAGAACTTTTCCATGTTTCAAAATCTGTGTTTCAATTTATCTACGTAATCTGAATATGTGCTTGTAATGCAAATCATTAAAGCCTTGTGCGGGCGCAACCCTAGGCCCGTACGGCGGTCACGATTCGGGGGATGCCTCAATGATTCTACGGAATCGGGTCGTGACATTAACTCTATAAGTGATATTACACGACTCTGCGTACCGCGTCGACACCCGAATCTTGTTCGGATACTAAGCAGCGTCTCACGGTCCAAGATTGAACAGGCACATCAGAAAAATATATAAAATGAAACACAAGTCGATAATATAACATGATTTACTGTAAGTTGGCAAGGTACACTTGCCTGGAACTCCAAGCTAATAATACAAAAAACATGCTCTCGAATGCACGCTCCTGCGATCCCAAGAGCCTAAATATATAATATCATAAAATTAATCACCATGACATGGTTCACTAAGCATACACAAGAGTATAACTGCTCTACACCAATAATTATTCGACAATTAGTGTCTAAATAATCAAGGATATAACTTATATAATGCTATAAGTTATTTAGAGTCTAAAATAATTAGGGGTTCTAACAAAGTAGGTTGGCTAAGGTTCACTAGTCAAGGACCAAGAAAGTGCGTAAACACCAAGCCTACTGGCCACATAACATTATCAAGCCTCATAAACATGGTTATAATAAAGATTCATGTAGGTAATATGTGTTCTCACACTAGATTTCTATATACAATATATCATCAACATTGGTATTCACTAAGTGTCAAACTATGTTAACCACCTAGGGTTAGTTTTGTCTATTAAAACATGCACATGAGTATTAACAATAGGTCAAGTTAGGGTCATCACAAACAATCATATATTGTATTTCTTAAGTATATCCATTCATCCAACTATATACAACTCTCATTCTACTACAAAATGTCAAGTATACATAGACAAGTCAAATATGAATTTATAATAAGATCATGGCACATACCTCATTCCTAACTTGCATTTGTCATGAAATATGTGTGCAAACACTACTATAACTAGTGAACAACCCTAGCATGGCATCTTCTACATTCTAACATAGTATTTATAAACAATAAAATTAGCTATCACAAAACCTAGGCAAAGTGCACTACTAGTTGCACAATATTTAATCATGTCTCAACCATGAATTTATTTATAATTAGAGTAAAAATTAGATTATGGCAAAGTGAATAGGATAACACGTACATAAATAATATTCATGTCTAGACTTGAGAAGTAATAAGTATTCTTGGTATAATATCATAAAAAATATGAATAGAAAGTTGGTAAAATTTAATATAGATATGAATTAAATATAGAAAGGGTTGAGTAGGAGGAGTTAGAGTTCTTACCAAAGTAAAATGGGAAGACAAAATAGGGTTGTGCACTGCTTGCACAAATCTGCCCAGATTTGGATACTTCGTCTCGTAGTTGCTGTCCGGGGCTTCAAAATATTTTTCATGTAATTTGGGGCTTAGAGAGATTAGGGAAGAGGTAGATGATGAATAAAGGGTAGTTTTTGAAGGGGTTTTGGTCTGAAAGTGGTGGCAACAAGGAGTTGAAGTGGTGATATTGCGGGCGGGTTCAACAGGGTATCTTCGTTTTGTAGGGGATATTTGGGGAAGTTGTGGGATGATTTAGGTACTGAGTTATAAATAAAACTTATTAAAAATAGGTAGGTAAAGGATATTTGGATGACATAGTGGTGGTTTGGATGATATGGAGGTGATGTAGTGGCCTGAGAAGTGGATACACTGAATTCAGATTCACTCTAGACACCTCTGTTGGAGGGCTGTTTGAGGAACTTAGAGTAGATTTTGATAAAAGGTTTATGAAGAGAAAGTGATAAGGACGAGGAGATAAAGAAGCATACAAAATTTGAGAGAAAGATACTTACTTTGGATGGATATAGAGCTAGATTGGTGGGGGTGTTGCTGAATTCAGATTCAGCCTGGGTAGGGTTGGATAGATGGAGGTGTGGAGGGAGATAGAGATGGAATTTGAAGATGGTTTGTGAAGAAAAAAATGTAATAAAGAGAGTTAGGAAGAAGTTTTCTTCAGGTGGTTTAAATGGGGGAGTGAAATAAGGGGATTATGGACCGTCTAGTGGGGAGGAGAAGGGTTTGGAGTTACCAATGGGGTAAAAAAATATCACAAGTTATAACCCCTTCCCTTTCACATTCCACCCTAATGATTTGATAAACCCATGGTTGTCCAAAACTGAAATGATATTTAATATGGATGGTCAAACCTAGCTTAGTCTAAGTTCAACTACTTCTAGTTGGGTCAGGTTCGGGTCGTTGCGGTTTAGTTTGGCTAGGTTGGTCTGATTCCTAGGAAATTGATCATTTGTGACTATTTAGGGTAGGTAGCACATAGAGGCTCAATAGAGTGGGACACAGGTATCATGGGTGTCTTAGACCTAGTTTAGATCATGATCATGCATTAGGTCAAAAGAATTGGTCAAAATTGGATCTCCAATTTAAATTATAATGGTCAACGGTTGCACTGTAGGTGCTAGAAATTGAGTTTTTGACCCAAATATTTTACATTAAACATAGAGCAAAAGGAGATGTATTTGAGTGAGATATGATAATCATAAATTAAGGTGGGCTAGTCTAGATCATGCATATAAAATTTGTTTGGAGATAATGGCTAAGTTGTGCTCCTAAAAATTAAAGTACGGAAAATATTTTTAAAGGATACTTTTATTTACTTAATCCTAATTAATAATAAAAATAATAAGTCTAAATAATATATTATATTATTAAATTAGCTAAATCTCTTGGCGAGGGGATTTACAACCACAGACGAGTACATTTTCTGACAGTTTTTATTATTTTGATCATTTTTTTGATTCTATTTGTAGTGTATACTTGATTCTGGCACAGTGGATATATGGACTAGTATCATAGATACCTGTCATATAATGCCCCATAACCGCACAGTGTATTACGTTGAGTCGGATTGAATGAGGTAATAACTGGTTATATTTTGATTTGTTGGATTTGGAAACACGTATTGATTTGAGTTAATTTTATGTGCAGATCGTTAGCGGAGTTCGATGGAATCAGATGTTCATTCATAGCAGTATTGGGATTGCTGGATTGGACCGATAATACCGTCTTCCTTAGTTCGATCGATCAGATAATTTGGAGAGCACGGTCGGATCGTACGGTCATACCAATTGAGTAGATCGTGCTTTGCTTCGGACCACGGGTTCAAGGGATCGACCGTATCGACAAGGCAGGGTGCTTAATCGAATCAGACTCGGTGAGTGGGCTCTGTCCCTCCTTCTCTATTACTTCATGCCTAATAATATGGATTACAGATAATGGCTTGAACATTTGAACTGAAACTTGAAAATTACTACACTGTGGAGTGCATAGAGTGTGCGTCGTTTGGTTGGATATGATTTGTGGCTTGAGTTGGTTTTGTGTTGGGCAGTTGGAGCTTGAGTGGATCATCTTGGTTGGAATATCGAGTTACTTCGGGCGGGGGAGCGAGCATGTATCCGTACACGAGTATCAGTGGGGCGCTTTGTCAAGCAAAGCATACAATTATGGTTCAAAATCGGATAACTGCATCGGTGAGGGCATTGTGCCACTGTTGGGGCATTGTGCCATAGAGTTTTCTGAGCGAGGGGTATTTCACCAATTGGAACACTGTGTCAAAGCGGCATAGTGCCTATGTGGATAACTTGAGATGGTGCCTTGGGATATAAGTTGGAGAATGGTTATAGATGGTTGGTTGGATGCGGCTACGATCGTTTGGTAGGGCGAGAATACTCGATTCTCTCATCATACCTACTTGTTATTTGTATCGGTCACGGATAACCTGTTGTACACAGGGTTTGGTTTTCTCGAACGGGATAGGCTCCGGGGTACCGGGACCGTTCGGCCATGGAGAAAAAATGGTAACGTGCCTTGGGTACGGTGTCGACAGTTCGATACTACCAGACGGGCTAGCTACTCACTCTAGATCAAGTAAAACTGCAGTTGTTTATTCATTTATGGCTTGGCCAATAACTTCATATAGATAAGTGTTGGTTTACTTTGGTTTAGTTTGGTTTATGCTTTTCGTGTAGGCGGCGGCCACCTTGTCTCGACAAGAGTGTGCATATCGATGATTGGATTAATAAGGCTTATATTATGGTTTGGTTTGAGGATGGATATTGAGGCTTGGATTATGGTTAAATAGGTTCACGCAGTGCTTGGGTTTCAGTAGGACGATTTGCATGATAGTTTTCTTTTGAGTTAGATATAGCTGTTGTATATAGACTTGAGTTGAATGCTTGCATGTTTAACTTGATTTATAGTTTTCGTTAACATATCATACCTCGATCATGAAAAGAATCTAGACAACTAGAAAGATCACCATATAATTGTTTGTATTCACTATCTACTTACTATCGGTTTAGACGAGTGGTTACCCCACTCACCAGCACGGCTGTGTACTGACCCACGTTTGTGGGGATTATTTTCAGGTACGCAGGTGTAGTGGCACTGCTTGGATATATGGTACATGATTTATGAACGTTAAGTACCTTTGTAGGCAAGAGAAAGAGGAAGTGTATTGCATCGCCTTTATGGTATTCTCCTTCGTGGTATTTTTATTTGGACCCTATCGAGAGCTTCGCTGCATATTCTTTAATGTGTGCTTGGCACACAATACTTGACTTTCGCTGCAACTTGGTCATTTTGATGATAACTTTGATGTTTGACAACATCGTCTTGTGCAAGCGTAACTCCAGGCTTGTACGGTATCACGTTCCGATGGAAACGATTGTCCTACGAGAGCGCTGCAACGTGGTAATTCACGTTCAGCGGGGAGGATCGAGCTTGCGGAAGATTGGGGCATAACATGTCATGAGGAGTCGTGATTGAAATTCATCCTACTAGCGGGGGACGAGAATATATTAGCGAGTTATTGATCATACCCACTTGACATGCATCATAGCTCACCCCACACATCACGTAGGGTGTAGCCGGACCATTTACATGCCTCATAGCCTGTGTTATATATTATTAGTCTGACTATTGCTTGCATTATAGCTAACCATATGTATAGCCTGACCTCACTTGTATCATAGCCAATCATATATAACAAGCTTGATCTAGTCCCAATCGATCACATAACAAACTGATATTTTATAACACATAGCTAGAATTCCTATTCTTTTATTTTAGTACACTCATTTCTAGCATTCTTATATATATGTTCATTGCTAGTTAGTTCTATATGCTGATTACATGTCTCTCCAGTATTCCTTATTTTTTTCAGTATTTCTTCATCATGTATTTTCTTGCACTATTTTATAATTTTTGTCAATATAATTAAAATTATTGTTAGTGTTTGTGCTTTGCTCCAATCCTGACTGATTAATATTTTTCAGAGGATCTTGAGAATTTTTGTCCTACCCACTATGGTCCAGGAGTAGATGGAGATTTCATCCAGGAGATTCTCGAGGAGCCCTTCTCCTTAGAGGAGATACCACCCGCAGTCGTTTAGACATCATTTAGCCTAGTTTATTTATGTATTAGATTATTATAACTTTGAGACTGGGTGTATTATGTTGAGAATTATTTATGTTGAGATAGTTAGACTCTAGACTTATTATTGTTATTTGAGTTGTGTTCTAGACTTATGTCAGAACTTTTTTATATCTTTCATATCTCATCGTGCCATTTACCTTTTTATATTTATTGTGTTTGAGTACCTTAAATTAATGATTATATGCATATTCATTGTCCTCCTTGTGGAGTTGAGATCATTGACATATTATTTTGTATGTTATGATTAGTAGTATTGAGACCTAGACAGCGTTCTGCCGTCGATGTTGTGGCGTAGGCTGGACGTACCCACAGCTCATATCCAAATTTTGGGTACGGGGTCATGACATATATATATATATATATATATATATATATATATATATATATATATATATATATATATATATATATATATATGTGTGTGTGTGTGTGTGTGTGTGTGTGTGTGTGTGTGTGTTGTTTGTTTTATGCACATAGATATATGTTGGTAGAGAATATGTATATTGTATTTTATGTGTACGGCTTCTTTTCAGTCATTTGGATAGTGAAGGAGGTTTAGTTAGTGATACATAGTATTTTGGACTAAATTGGATGTATAATGGATAAGGGAACAATAATAGTATTGGTGAGGTTATAAGTGTGGGGTGTTTGATGATAAAGAAAAGAATGAAACTAGTTTTATACGAAACCCTTTATTTGTTTACAAACAAGAAAAAAAGAAGTACAGTTAATCCTATACGAGGATGTTAAGTACAATAAAAATGATTCTGAAGAAAAAATGCTATAGGAGTCTGATCCGCGGTCGATCACTTTGTCCCTTGGACCACACGATAACGAAGAAGTATTGTAGAAGAAGAAGAAGCTTCAAAGGTTGCAAGAGGGATTAAATTCTCGTTGCCGAAGTTGTCAATCGACACTCTCTGTCTGTGCTCTCTGCTCCTATTTTTTTTGATCTTCTGGATTATCCCCTTTAATTTTGACCTTTTTCTCCTGTGACCGAAAGTCTCTATTTATAGAGCTTAGTCACAGTAACTGTCCAGTCGGCGTAGAAGCCAAACTGTGAAGAGAGTTGCACTCTTTACGCGGCGGTTATAATAACTGCTACCCACGTCTGAATGATCTCCTGAATCCGCGTGTGACGCGTATCCCATTATAAGATAACGCGTATAATAACTCATCGAAGATCACGGCATGCAAGCCACATAGGTAACTGTCACTCGCATAAAGATGGTTGGCATAAAAGCTAAATAACTGTCTTGTTGGCGTAAAAGCCAAGTAGCTATCTTGTTCGCGTAAAAGCCAAGTAGCTGTCTTGTTGGCGTAAAAGCCAAGTAGCTATCTTGTTGGCGGAAAAGCCAAATAGCTGTCTTGTTGGCGTAAAAGTCAAGTTCTGTCTTGTTGGCGTAAAAGCCAAGTTCTGTGTAAAGCTTGATGCTGCATAGGTAGGTAACCAGCGTAAACTAGCCAATTATCCTTCCTGACTGAGGTCTTGAGCGTATTCTGGGCTAAATAGCCTTATCATGTACCTTTGTAAATATAGCCTGAGTTGGCGTATTTCAAGGAGATAGCATACGGCGTGCTCCTATAGTTGAAAATAGCTTGGTTGGCGTATTTCGAGGAGATAGCATATGGTGTACTCCTATAGTTAAAAATAGCCTGGTTGGCGTAAAATGGCAGGATGGTGATGTGAGCGTATTAGCCCTAGTTTTAGCTCTCCCAGTCATTAAAAATAGAACAAAAATTCGTGCATTAAATGCAGAGATCTGCCCCCATCTCGCTCATTAACTGCAGAGATATGCCTCGAGTTCCGTACGAAGAACATCTTTTGATGTGGCGTCTGATTTTGTCGCATCTTGAGCGTAAAAATTTATCTCTGCCTGTGTAGAATAGGCAGCGTATTCCTTGAATGCGTAAAAAATGACTTGTATCAAGGATATGTCACTAAACGAAAGTCTGGATCTCTGTGCAAAATCATCATCACAACCGTCCTCTAGATCGTCGTGCAGTACTGTTTGTCAAGAGTCAGGTTCACTGTTTTGTCTAACAGGTTCATTCGAGAAATACGAAGAGTTCTTCGTACAACTTCATACTGCATTAAAAGCAGACATATTTTATGCCGGAGGGAGGTGTAGCAACCTTTTTATGCCAAATCAGCCTGGAAGTGTTTGCCTTACGCGGGCTGTT
Source organism: Iris macrosiphon (assembly GCA_036927795.1). NCBI lineage: Eukaryota > Viridiplantae > Streptophyta > Magnoliopsida > Asparagales > Iridaceae > Iris > Iris macrosiphon. The sequence goes on along the minus strand of JAYESA010000002.1, from coordinate 207,990,930 downwards.
CTGGAGCTCTATTTTACGCTAAATAGCGTTGAAGCTCTGTTGTACGCCAAATAGCTCTGAAGTCATATTTTATGCCACATAATCCTTAAGCTCTGTTTACGCGGGCTTCATACATGTTGGGGATTTTACGCGTATAATTCTCCAGCGTATTTTCATGCTTCTACAAGACCCCCTTCAAAGTTTTCAAATTCCTCGTAATTTGAAATACTTTGAATGAAGCATGAAATGGTCAAATTTGACTCGTTCTGCGAGGCTGATTTTTCAGAGATATTTATAAAGATGTTGGAATTTGGTATGTTCCCTTCTTCCTATATAAAGACAAGTGTGAAAAAGATGGTTGTCGAGATTCATCGAGCTGACCTGAGGAAGATGTAAAACCCCTCCCCAGAAAATCGTATAAGCCCTTTATTTATTAATTATTAATTAAATTGTAGTAATTAGGTCCAAATGGGAGAAATAGATTTTTTATAATTTTTATGTTAGGTGTTCGGGCCCTTAGATGACTTGTGGGACCTTCAGGAATTTTTCGGAATTTATTCCATGTAGGAGATCCCTTGAGCAGTTGTTAGCCTAACAATGTACAATACCCCATTATATAAATTTTCTTATGTGTGAATATATATATATATATATATATATATATACAAATATATATGTATATTTTATTCAAAGAAAGAAAGAAAGAAAGAAAGAGAAAGAATAAAGTTAATAGAGTAATATAATAATACTAATAATATAATAATAATAGAAATCCTAACTCCTACAGCAAAGCAACTAGTTGCTTTGTCCCTCTTAGCAACCATCCTAGCACGTAAACTATTGCTTTAACTCTTTAGCAAATTTGCATGCTGTGACTCCTCAGCATATCCCAACCCGCCGACCCTTTACAAAACCCTTCACCCGTCCAACTTCCTTTCCCATCCTATCTTAATATATATAACATATATATATATATGTTTAGCTCTCCAAAACCCTAACCTAAAATTCCAGGCTTCCCCTTCCCATCTAGAGCCGTCACCGCAGCCAGAGAAGCCTCCCCAAGCCATCCAACCATCCCGTCGACGCCGACATCGCGGACTGCAGATTCTCACTCGAGGCACCTTCGCTCCGGCGCGTTTTCCCGTTGACTCGCTCGACCAAACGCAGATCCGTTTTCATAGGTATGATCTTCCCTTAACCCTCTCCAATATCTGTTTTATAGTCAACCTCGGAAAATGTGTGCCCCTAGGTGAAAAATAGCGCCCAAGTCAGCGCGAGCAGACAGAATTCTGCAATCGCAGAAACTTGCGATGACCATCCATATTGTCGGGTTCGTATCTCCCACCACAGAGATCCGAATTCGACGATTCTTTTTGATACCTGTAGATTACATGACCTAGTTTAATTTCTGTATTATAACTTTGTGCTAATAGTTGCTGTGGACCAAATTGTAGTCGTTACAAAACTGCGCGCACCCACTTTTTCCGGTTTTCTAAAAGTGGAAGATCGGAGCACGCCCCGCCTAACGGGACCGCCCCGCCGTGTGCCAAGTGTACCAAATGGTGCACACAGCATAAGCGGACACGTGAAAATTCGCGGGGACTGATTTGGACGCTTGTGCGCGCCGGAATCAGGCCGTATCCGCGAACAAATTCCGTGTCGTCACTTTTGTGGAACTCGCGAGTATTTTGTGCACGCATGTCAGATTGCGACGAAACTTGCGCCACTGGACTCGTGGTAACACGCTGGTCCTGTGACCCAATTTTCACGCATTTCTGAGACGGTTGACCAGATCGCCAATTGGCGGGCCCCACAGTTGACTTTTTGGACCAAATTAGGTTCGGCTCATCGGAATCCAAATTTGGACATACCGTTGGGATCGTATTGACATTTAGAGTTGTTTGACCCATAGTTTGTCCCATTTAGAGACTGTTACCCTCGGCACGCTTTTCGGTGCAAAGTGGGCCCACATGTGGAACCCGCTTTGGCCCGAAAATGACCTTTTTGCCCCTGTGTCCAAATTGGACGTAAGGACAGGCATTTCCAGCTATTAGACATCTTCTGAGACTGTTGGTGATATTTATTACAGCTTTCGGAGTAGTACCTACCGGATCCACCGATACCAGGACGACAGTTGATATTCAAACATCAGGCAAGTGTACCTTGCCAAACTCTACAGTATTGTTATATATTTCCCTTGCTTTATTATATTGCGGTGCATGCTCAACCTAGGACCGTGTGACGTACTTAGCGTCCGATTATCAGTCGGGTGCCGACACTGTGCGCAGTGTTGGGTACGGTCATCTAGAGTTGGACATTCGTGACACTTTATTCTCGTACTTGTCTTATCAAGTACCATATGACCCAGGACACTTGACACCATTCATGAGACAGGATTTTCCCGAGATATTCGTGGTGATTCTGTATAGAATACAGGACATGGACATTATACTCTTAGATACTTATGACTTGTTGCATTAGCTATGATCACGCTTGACATGGGCATGAGACGTTGTGGTCATGATATGCGTGGTTACATTGGGTGGGGAGAGTCACACAGGCTACAGGCTGTTTCATATATCTATCTACTACTATTGTGAGGCCTCAGACTCTCGTAGCAGAGCTAGGCACATTACGTGTTTATTACCGCTACCGGCTCCCCGACACAGAGCTTGTAGTGGCTTCAGCCTGAGTTTTAGTGTTACTCTCACTTGCATTTCACTTAGATGGTTACATATTTACCCATTGATCATTTAGTTATTTATTTGCTGCACTGCTTATCTGTATTTATTTGGCATGAGCTTTCTTGTACCTTGCTATGTCCCCTGAGGACCTGGATCCGGATTTTGTCCCCAGATTTTGCAGACGTGGTTTATCCCGAGGTTTACGGGACCGGAGCAGGAGCTGATCCAGGAGCTGTACCACCATCTGAGGACGAGGTCTTAGCTGAAGACTTCTCTTGAGCATCCATGTTCATGCTCAGCTTTTAGCATTTATTTCAGTCATTTACTTTCTGGTCTGTTGAACCATTGTACTAGATTTTTATCGGGTTGTTCCCCGAAGCACTTTGTGAGACTTGCTGATGATTTACATTCCTTATTTATTCTGTGGATCATATTTTATATTTTGTGTGGATGAGATTAGTTGTGCCATGATTGTCGTAGACTTGTTTTACAGCTTAAGTATGCCCTGGTGGATCCATTATATTGAGTTGGTCCATCGGTGCGTACTGCTGGCCATTGCCACGCGTCTGGTCCCTCGGTATTTTGGGACTGGGGCGTGACAGAAGAAGAAGATTATGCTCTTCCAGTATGTAAGGAGCCATAAAATGAGACATCTTCGAGCAAATATCCTCTGCAACGATGGATCATGGAAGGATATCATAGCTTCCTTTGCTAGGGATAATCAGCAACTTTATATGGCGATTCGTCCAGGAGAGAGAAGGGGTCTCATCGGACCACACAGCTTGCTAGTTGTATTTTCCCCTATTATGAAGCTGGACGCAGGTGGGCTGCTTGGCCCTGTCTTCCAGTATTGTGTTGGGTCTAAATCCCTGACACAATTCTAGGCATAGCTGCCATGGCGTATAGAAGGTGTGCTTGAATAATTTAAACAGGCCCAGTTATGTATCCTCCCGCCATTAGCCATTTTCTTGTTCATCGGCCGCAGAAGCCGATGAAGTGCCGTAGAAGAAGAAAAAGATCTCCATCAAATGAGAACCTGGCACAATAGATTTCCATCGTGATCTTGAATATTAATGAATAATCCTTTGTAAAAAAGGATTTCCATCATATGTAATCATGAAAATAAAAAATCCTTTGTAAACTGGATTTCTATCATATGTAATCATGATTAATAAACTTGTCTTCTTTTACGCATTGCTGTTTTGCCATATTTGCTGTGAGAAAGTCTGATAATGTGCAACTTTAACACGTCTGAGTAATTTTATGCTGACTCTGATAAACGCTTATTCGGCCACGTCCCAACTTTTACGCGTAACGAAAGATGTATAAAAAGCTCTTTAGCATTAAGTTGTCTTGAAGATCTAACTGTCATGCTATTTTTGGATGAGGAGTCGCATAGAATTCTGAACTATCACTTCTCTAATACGAAGAAATTTTGTTCAGAACATCATCTTCAAGAATGGCTTCCCAAAAATTCCCCGAAGCGGGGCAAGGAATGTCCGTCGAACAGGCCATACTTGAGCTTAGATGTAAAAGATTCTGGCTAGACTTCAAATAAACTTTTAATGTCCCAATAAGAAGAGTCATCTTCAATGCTGACATCTGTGTGTTTCAGATACTTGGAATATTTTGTAGCCAAAAAGGAGTATTTTCTGCGTAAACCCTTGTAATTGGCCTTCTCGAGTATAAGACCCAAATTGTCAAGATATACGCGTACTCTGTCCTGCGTGACTTTAAGAAATGCGAAAAGTCATAGATCCGTAGCATCTGTTAGTTTCTGAGCGTAAAATCATAGATTTGTAGCCTCTGAGCGTAAAATCATAGATTTGTAGCTTCTGAGCGTAAAAGCTTCTGAGCGTAAAATCGTAGATTTGTAGCTTTTGAGCGTAAAAGCTTCTGAGCGTAAAACCATAGATTTGTAGCCTCTGAGCGTAAAATCGTAGATTTGTAACCTCTGAACGTAAAAGCTTCTGAGCGTAAAACTATAGATTTGTAGCCTCTGAACGTAAAACTGTAGATTTGTAGCCTCTGAGCGTAAAACCATAGATTTGTAGCCTCTGAGCATAAAATCGTAGATTTGTAGCCTCTGAACGTAAAATTATAGATCCTTGCTCTGCGCGTAAAATCTGGATCCGTTACGCCGCATGGCTGTCCGTCTTCTTTTTCAAATGATAGGCTATCGTGGTCCCCAATCATAACCGACTATTAAAAATCGAATTTGGTTAGGGATTCGAAGAGTTATCTGAACTCTATAAATAGCCCAAGGTCTTGAGAGAAAAATCCTTTATCTGTTTCTGCATAACCCTTTCTTTTTTAGAACTCTTCGTCTTCGTCTTTTTTCTGAAAACTTTGAGTTTCGCCATGGCACCAAAACAGGCCTCCGTCTCTAAGAAAAAGAAAGCCGCTTCCTCGTCTCGCTCCTATGCTCAAGCACGAGCAACCTCCATTAGGCTGAGCGAGCCCCGATCTGAACGAAGTGCTCTACCATCGAGCTGAGCTCCGGGCATCACAAGTAAAGACTTCGAGAGGAATAGAGAACCTTCCGCACACGTTGTACGTGTATGCGCAATAATACGCCCACATTTTTAATGTGTCAGCATAAAAACTCCATATTTTTGCAGTCTGGCGTAAAAACTCAGACTGTCAAAATTTGGTGTATACTGCAAATTTTGAGTTTTACGCGATGGATGTAAATTCCAGCGTAAAAATTCAAATTTTGGCAGTCTGGCGTAAAAGCTCAGACTGTTAGATTTTGGCGTATACTGCCAACCTTGAGTTTTACGTACTGAAAATAGATTCCAGCGTAAGACTCAAGTTTTTAGAGTCTGGCGTAAAAGCTCAGACTGTTAGTCTTTGGCGTATACTGCAAGAGTGTAGCGTCTAGCATAAAACTGACTTGCTTTCTTATTTTTTGCAGTGGACCTGCAGATCCCTCCTTTAGCTGAAGTGATGGGCTCTGCTGCTGGGATGCTGAATTCCGACTATCTGGAGGACTTGTCCCATGTGACATTCCCCATCTCTGGAACCGATTATCCTCAAGAAAGGGGAACTCTGATCTCGTCCCAAGGAAAATAAATGCTGCTGAGTATGATCAGTGGGGAGCCCCTGACATACATAGATGGGACTGAATATAAGAAATCAGGTTTCTTACTCGGGGATGTTATCGATAAACAATCCCAGACAAAGCCCAAGAAGGAAAATTGGGTATTTTCTACTGAGGGCACGGTCATGTATCTGCCAAGGATGCCCAGAGATTACCCTATCTCTGCATTCTTCTATGCCACACATCCCAGGAAGATGGTATGGACTCTGACTCCAGATCTTCATGGACAGCCAGAGAAGATCTCATACAAGAAAGGATTGAACCGATGAGCCATTGTGAGCAGGCCTTCAGGCCCTGTTATGCCTTTCAGAGGATTACTTTCGGGCAGCGTCCGAGTGAAGACACTTCATTGATCCAGCCGATTCAAATAGCGACTTTCTGCAATGACTTTATGGGGGCAGGGAGGAGTGTACCCCAAGATTAACCCTCGCACCAGTGGATGGCTTAGCCCCTAGAATCTTCGATGGACTAGTTTAACTGCCTGGGCCCTGAAGCACTTCCTGATGGAGCTGAGAGTATTGGTTTGTTTGCGGCTGTGAGATCCACTAGTGTTGGGCTTCCTGTCAACCCCAACTTGTTCTTATCTTTTATGGAGCGATACAACTCGCTTACTGGGACTTTCGCCACTCCACTAGGTGAGTTAGGCTTAGCCTTCATGAGATGGCAGATATCTCAAAACTGCCAATGGGAGACACTCCTTATAAAGAGTACGTTCCCACAAACAGGGAGCTGAGGGATACAAACCCTCGGGCAGTGGTGGTGTACCAAGAGCTGATGAGCCACTATCTTGCATGTACCACTTTCTACAAAGAGCCCTCTAATTTGGCCCATATCAACAAATGGGTATCCTACCTCTTCTATCAGGCCACAAATGCTAAGCCGGACAAGGTTGTAGATAGCAGAAATAAGCCTTTGAATCTTCTGAGTATGCTTAGTGCCAACACGGTCGATGATCTCATTGAAGATGCAGGGGCTTCAGATTATGTTCTCGATAAGGAGATAGGGGGTTACCCTGCAGGCACTAAAGCCTACTGTTATATGAGGCATTGTCGCAAGCCTCTGTCAAGGGAAGTTCAACTGGCTGGCTTCCTCTCTGTCTAGCTACACCGATGGGTAGTGCCTGGCATCGCGTCTGCGGATCACATTTATCGCAATACCATATGGCCCGCAGTATATTTGGTGTTTGTAGCAAGATTGGGCCTGCTTCCTCCCATGGTATGCAGAACACAAGCTGGCCTGAGGGCCATTACTGATGGGCTGCTTGCAGATGATACACAACGTGAAGGATATCCCAGTCACGCCCCAGTCCCAAAGATATGTAGGACTAGGACACGTAAGCATGCCAGCCGCATGGATATGGCAACTCCAATATAGGAAAACCAAATCCATACGTACGCTGTAATATGAATATAAAATCCACAAGTGGTATAAAATGTAATACAAGTCACAGGGTAAAATCTAAATCTCATCCACCAAAATCATATAGAAATAAATAACCAGTATCTATTAAACTAGATCTCAATAAGAAGGATCTAAAGATAATAGTTGGATGGAAACAAATCCACTACCAACCCGAATGGAAAAGTAAATACAATATAAGTACAACTCACTCAAACAATATAAGTACCAGCTACCAATCACGGCTCGAAGAGAAGACATCCACGAAGCATCTATATCCTTCCAAATCTGCGCTCCTGCAAATACTCAAGAACAGGTACACCTGGCAGCGGACCAGGTCCTCAGAGGGACATAACAAGTATACTTAAACACATGCCAATAAAGTACTAAAATAAATATCCAAAGGGGTCACCTAACCGTCTAAAGTGAATGCAGTTAAGAACAACTTTCTAACAAGTGGGCTATCTGGCCATAAATGGGATTGGCATAGTTCTCTTGGAGATCCAGGGGCCTACAAAGGTACGGCGTCTTTCGAACACCGGAGGCCCGCCATGATAATATATAGGGGTCATCATGACCGCGTATCTCCGGCGAAGCGTACGGGTTACACAAGGAAAGTGCAAAGGAGCCCAAATGCCTTACTTGTTGTTCTCCCCACCCAATGCTCTAAGCATGTCACCTCCATGACACGATTTGGTCCATAGCCTATCCTTAGTACCCTAGCCCAATCCTGCAACCAAACAAGGACAAGGATGGGACCACCGTACTATAATAGACTATGTCCATAGACCTCTAATAACTGCTAAGTCTTCAAGCATGCAAAGTTTCTAACAGCAGTTATTCCTAACGCACGTCCCACACTTACCGATGATCAGTCAATACGTGCGTCCGTGATCTATATGAGACTCACAACTCGTGTAAAAATATGTGTCACAGTCAAATGAAATCTAATGGTGCTACATGATAATGGGGTAGTCTCATGAACAAGGTCAATGCAATACATAAATAAAAACATAACGCGACAACACCGTCGCGCGCATTTTGTATAACAGTTAAAATTTATGAACTAAGGACAGAAAATAAAGATGTATGCAATATATGGAGTATAAATAACAGTACAATGGCAAGGTATACTTTCCTGGCAAGAAGCTGCAAAATGTCACGTCCAGATGTCCAATACACAGGACCAGAAGCTATGGCCTCAGAACAAATGTCTCCGGATGCTGAAATAAATATCACCAACGTTTCCAAAATAAGCAAAATAGCTAGAAAGCACATCCCTTTCGTCCAATTTGGACACAGGGACAAAACGGTAATTTCGTATAAAAGTGGGGTCCACGTGTGGCCCACTTTGCACCGAAAAGCGTGCCAAGGATAACTGTCTCTAAATGGGATAAACTATAGGTCAAACAAATCTAGATGTCAATACGAACCCAACGGTATGTCCAAATGTGGATTCCGATGAGCCGAACACTATTTTGTCCAAAAAGTCAACTGTAGGCCCGCCATTGGCGATCTGGTCAACCGTCTCAGAAATGCGTGAAAATTGGGTCACAGGACCAGCGCATTACCACGAGTCCAGCGGCGTAAGTTTCGTCACAATCTAACAAGCGTGCACAAAATACGCACGAGTTCCACAAAAGTTGCGACATAAAATGTGTCCGCGGATACGGCCTGATTTCGGCGCGCACACGCGTCCGAATCAGTCTCCACAAATTTTCATGTGTCCGGTTATGCTGCGTGCACCATTCGGTACACTTGGCACACGGCGGTACGGTCCTGTTTGGCGGGGCGCGCTCCGTTTCCCAACTTTTGGAAAACCGAAAAAAGTGGGTACGCGCAGTTTTGTGACGAATTTAACTATATCCACAGCGACTAATAGCATAGGGTTATTTAACAGAAAATAAACTAGGTCAGGTATTCTATAGGTATAAAAAAGAATCATCGAATTCGGATCTCTGTGGTGGGAGATACGAACTCAGCAATACGGGTGGTCATTCTAGAATTCTGCGATTCCAGAATTCTGTCTGTCCGTCCACTGTGGACGCTGTTTTTCACCTAGGGGCACACATTTTCCGAGGTTGGCTATAAAACAAATATTGGAGAGGGTTAAGGGATGATCATATCTATGAAAACAGAACAGCGTTTGGTCGAGCGAGTCGACAGAAAATCACGCCGGAGCGAAGGTGCCTTGAGTGGGAGACTGCAGTTCGCGAGGTCGGCGTCGACGGGATGGTTGGATGGCTTTGTGGGGCTTCTCTGGCTGCGGTGACGGCTCTAAATGGGAAGGGGAGGGTCTGGAGATTTAGTTTAGGGTTTTGAAGGATAACTATATATATATATAAATAGGGAGAGAGGGAATAGGGTGGTCCGCATGAAAAATAAAAGGGGAGAGAATGTTCGGCTGCTGGTGCAAGTAGGGGCGGTCCATTAAGAGCTAGCAAGTAAATTACAAAAGGGGGCGGGTCCTTAGCAATTGCTAAGTGGCTTCCTTGCTAGCAGTATACTAAGGGGCGGGTCCTGTTAGGCATTTGCAAGTTTGTTGAAGGATGGTAGCAAGTAGCTAAGGAATAGGATTAGTTACTTATTTGTTGTTGTTATTATTATTATTATTATTATTATTATTATTATTATTATTATTATTATTATTATTATTATTATTATGCGGGTCTTAGGAAGCCAGCAAGTTGCTGGATGGATAGCATTGCTAAGGAAATGGTTACAGCAAGTATACTAAGTAGTAGTAAGTAGTTATTTATTATTATTATTATTATTATATTATTATTAATAGATTCTTATTTCATAATTCTTTTTCCTTTCTTTCTTTTTAAATATATATACATATATATATATATATATATATATATATATATATATATATATATATATATATATATATATATTCACACAGAAGAAAATTTATATGTTAGGATAATGCACATCGTTAGGCTAGCAACTGCTCAAGGGGTCTCCTACATGGAAATAATTCCGAAAAATTCCTGATGGTCCCATAAGTCATCTAAGTGCCCGAACACCTAACATAAAAGTTATTAAAAATCTATTTCTCCTATTTATACCTAATTACTACAATTTAGCTAATAATTAATAATTAAAGGGTATATACAATTTTTTAGAAAGGGGGTTTTACATTCTACCCAATTTATAAAAATTTCGTCCTCGAAATTAAGATTAAGCCACGATAGAATGCCAAGAATGGTATAAGATTTGCATCGTTTAAAATACAAGGCTAGGTTTAAAGGGGTGGGCGATGTTGCACGTTGCACATCCCAAAAAATTATGGAAAAATTCATATGAGCGAAAAATAGGTTTCTTCATGTGTCATGTCCAATGGTGTGGACACATAAATGCTCTTTTGCATAAAAATGCCCGACCATTGAAATATTGCACAAAGATGGAGATGGAGGATGGTGGTCACGTCTAGGACATGGGTGTGGAAATTATAGGAAGGCAGCGACTAGGGAAGTGCTCCAATTATCGAAGCAATGGTAAGGCGCGCCGAGGAATACCATGTTGTAAAACTAATTAGGATACCGTATTCTATTTCTAGGTGGATTCGATCTAGCCTTAGTCTCACTATCTAGGCCGAGTATGTCTAATTCTTAGGTGAGGGGATTTCACAATCCAGCCAACTTAAGACAATGTCGTCCTCAAAATTGAAATAAGGCAGAATCTGTTAATCCTTCATGTACAATAAGGCAAGTCAGTCGCAATCTTCTTGCGATAACTAAAATCCTAATCATATCCATTGCAATCACTTCTAGGTTAAGATGACCACTGCTCTAATCAAATTACTAGGTTGGGGCTGAGGTCACGAACCAATAGGCACGAACTACAACAAGACTAGAAACGGAAAACTATAAATCACTTACTCGCATCGGCTTCCTGCACAGTCATCGCATAAGCCTGCTCTCGTCCTTGAGGTAGATTCCTCTGCTGTTGCTGAGCTTGCTGGTAGGGCGCTGCTTGAGGCGCTGGTGGAGTTTGCTGGTTCGCCCTTGGTGTTCCTTCTTTACGCTCAGGGCAGTCTCTCACTGCATGCTGTCTAGATCCGCAGCCTAAGCATAGTCCGAGTTTACGTCTATATTCCTTCTCGACATGGCCTATCTTGCCGCAGTGGTAACAGGTAGGAAGGTAGAAGGCTTTTGATGCTGCTGCTGGTGGCTAGCTTATTTGTTGACGCTTTGCAGACTCCTCTTGTGCTGCTTTGGTTGGTGCGGATGGGGACGGCTGCTTCAGTCTGGTCTCTCTCTTGGTGACGCGCTCTATGCGTCGAGCCGCAGCAAGAACGTCCGAGTATGATGTTGGTGCGACGGACCCAATTAGTTTCTGCAGCTCAATGTTCAGTCCGTCGAAGAATTTCTCGGCCTTCTCTTCCTCAGTCGGGATCAGGGTGGGGGCAAAGCGGCTCAGATGAATGAATTCTGCGTTGTACTCTTCCACCGTCATGGAGTCCTGAGTGAGGCGATTGAATTTGTCTCGTAGTTCTGATCGAGCGATGGCAGGAATGTACATCTCTTGGAAGAGTCTGGAGAACTCCTCCCAAGTGACTTGGTCTGGTCCGAGCCGTGTCTCCTCGGATAGCAACCAGTGATGGGCATTGTTCGTTAATTGCATTCTGACGGCAGTCATCCAGCGTTCTCGTGGAAGCTCGCCTGCTTCAAGTTGATGCCGTATGTTGGTGAGCCACTCGTGAACTTCTGTGGGCTCCTCTTTTCCAGAAAAAGTGCGGGGCTTCAGTTGGCGGAAGTCAGTGATTGAGCCTGTAGTTGGCCGTCGAGCTGGTAGGTTGGCCTGTCCTAGTGCAGTTACGATGCTGTCCCTTAAGAAGTTAGTTTCGCGACGCTGAGTCTCGTGTTGAACTTGTTGCTGAGCTTGCATCATCGCGTAGATCATTTAAAATATTTGTTGCCCGTCGATTGGCTGTCCTGGTGGGAACACGGGCATTGGTGGGACGAACTGCGGTGGAGGTGGAATGTTATCGCGCCGGAATTGGGAGGTAGGTTGACCTGCCGGCTGGCTCTGTTGAGTTGTGGGGATTCCTCCGACTGGTGTCACTTCGTCCTCGTAGGTGACACCTGTAGCTTGTGGTATTTCGACGGGAGTCTCGTTGCACTCTTGTGGGTTCATTTCCCTGTATCCAAAATAACCAATAAGAGGTGCAAAGAAAACAAGGCAAGATGCAAGTTCAAGTTAGTTCGAATACGATACAGATATCAAAAATGAGTCAAGCAGTGGATGAGATCCTAAAATTTATCCTATCTTATTGCAGGCCTGTTCGGTCCCTAAGTTGAAACCGAACAATTTAGTCGTAGACCTGCATAGGCCACCACAAAAACCATGTCACGCCCCAGTCCCAAATTGCCAAGGGACTGAGCACGTGAGCAATGGCCAGCAGCACGCACCGATGGACAACCCAATTTAATGGATCCATCAGGGCATGCTTAAGCTGTAGTCTAGCAGAAATATGTTACAAGTCTCAGGTATTTCTAATCTCATCCACAGAATAAACACAGATTAATTGCTAGAATAAAGCAATGGAAATAAATAAGCAATAAATAAGATTATCTCGGGAAACAATCCGAGAATTAGTCTGTTACATTTTAAGGAAAAGACAGGAAATAAAATACTGAAATGGAAATACTGTGAATATGAAGCCGGTGCTCAGGAGAAGTCTTCTGCAACTATCTCATCCTCGGTTCTGGGTTCTGCTCCAAGGAGTGCTCCTGTACCGTACACCTCGGGGTAGTTCTCTGCGGCTATACCTGGGGACATAGTCCATTCCAGGTCCTCAGGGGACATAACAAGGTACAGAAAATACAAGCCAAAACATATGCAGTACAGCAATAATAAAACAGCAGGGTAAATATGTAAACCAGCTAGTGATATGCAAGTGAGAGTTTTAGTCATACTCAGGCTGAGACTACTACAGGATCAGTGTCGACGAAACCATAGTAGTATTTTCTCGAAGAGCCAGTAAGGAACCAAAGCTCTGTATCAGAGTCTAAGGCACCGCCAGATAAAAGTATTTATATTATATTATATTCAGCCTTGATATGACAATACTCTCCCCACCCCATGTAATCTCACGTCACAGTTCCAGAATATATCAGGTACAAGTCACGCAAGCTTGAACTAATGCAATGAGTCAGGCTAGAATCTAAGCATGTAAACTGGAAATGACATGAAAATGTAGCCTATACGGAATCACCAGGTATATCTCAGGCAATTCCGTCATATGAAGAGTGTCAGGTGTCCTGGGTTGAGCAGTTAAACAAGTTCACATATGAAGCTACAGAAATCAGTAAAATACTATAACCAGAAATATCTGAGAATTGGCAAGTTTTACTTGCCCACTGATGTATAACTAAGTCCAGGAAATAAGTAGCAAAGCTGCAAGTTTTGGCAAGGTACATTTGCCTGTGGTTCCGGCTATGTTTGCAGTTCTGACTTCGACGGAAATTGCAGGTGGTACTCCGGTTGCTGAAACAAACATCACCATCAGATCCAGAAAATATCGATCAGCTAGAAATGTCTGTTCTTGGGTCCAATTTGAAGACAAGGGCAGAAACGGCAGTTTCGGGCCAAAACGGGGTCCACAAGTGGGCCCGCTTTGCAAGTTTCTAAATTCCCAAAACGCCCCTATTGACTTAGTTTTGGGTTCCGGGTTCCAAAAGCACTCAAACTAACTCCAAATCTCTCCAACTAACCTCCTAAAAATAAAATAAATATTCTAAGCCCCAAAATAATTCTCACAAGGGTGTGGGCTGGGTCGGACATGGTTCCACTAGGGTCTGACATGGGTCCAGGCTAGCCAAAATACTAAAACAAACAATAAAAATATAATACAATCAATAATTAATTATAAATACAATTAATTAAAAATAATGCACAATTAACTAAATTAAAAATAAAAAAAATACCCGGCTCTGGAAATGGGGTGGTGACAAGCCTATCCTCCTTAGAAAATTTCGTCCTCGAAATTTAAAGTCAATCACACTCCTCTAGGTCAAACCCCCAACAATCACAGTCAAGAAATTCTACCTAAATAACATACAAGATCAGGGTCCTACCGGTCGTGTTATCACAGTCTCAATCAGGGTCACTATACTATCTACCACATCACAAGAAAAATCTAACAGGTACTAATGAAGCACACCACAAGGAATGGAAAAGGACAGGAAGAAGAACAAAGAGACAGACCTGCTAACCCGTCATCCGTAGCATCGGCCTCCTCGACCGTCAACGCATAAGCCCTGCCCTGCTGGGGTGTATCCCTCTGCTGGTGCGGGGCATGATGCTGTGCCACAGATGGCCTAGCTCCAACTCTCTGATCCTGTGCTCCACCCAATAGAGGTGCAGTGGGGCAACCTCTCATCTGGTGAGCAGCGGATCCACAGAACAAACACACCTTCAGCCTCCTCCTACAAACATCCCAGGTGTGTCCTGCCTTCCTGCAGTAGGCACAAGTGGGTACCCTCTGATCCTGACCCTGCTGCGCTGCCTTCTGCACATAGGGACGCTTAGCTGGTCCCGCACTACCACTGGCACTGCCTGAATCATCCCTGCCTCTCTTGGACTTGAGCTCCAAGTCATCCTCTGCTCTCTGAGCATCTCCTACTATCTGCTCAAAAGTCGCCTCGCGGTCGCTCCTGGTCAAAGACTTGACCGCCATAACCAAGCCCTTGCGAAACTTCCTCGCCTTGGCTGCCTCACTCAAGCCATCCACGAATCTGCCCAGACGGCAGAACTCCGCTGCGTACTCGTCCACTGTCATGCTCCCTTGGACGAGTGCCTCAAACTGGCTCTCCAAAGCACTAAGCGCCACATCTGGGAAAAACTTCTCCTTAAAAAGCCTCTTGAAAGCCTCCCAAGTAAGCCCTGGCACTGCAATCCTCGTATCTGTACGATACCACGTCAAAGCGAGGTCGAACATCTGACTGCCCGCTGCCTCTATCTGCATGCTGTCTGGAATCTGCGCCAGCCTGAAGATCCCCTCGATCTGCTCTATCCAGTCATCCGCGTACAGGATCCCTTCTGTACCACGGAACTCCTTGGGCCGCATCCTCTGGAAGTCAATAATACTGCCTGGCCTCGGATGCTGAATCTGATCTGCCTGTGGCTGAACCTGTGCCACCCTATCCACTGCCGTCATGGCCACCTGGTGGGCGTTCTCAATGCCCAATCTCATCACATCCACCTGACGGTGCTGTGCGTCCATCATCTCCCTGAAGAACGCAAACAACTGCGCGGCATCTACTGGAGCAGGAAGTGGTGGAGGAACCACCGGAACGACTGGGGTAGTCCTCGGATCGACAGGTGAAGGAGGATCCCCGAGAGAAACATATGCTCCCTCAACCGCAGGAGTGGTAAGTGGAGTGGTAGCAGCTGCCTGAATACGAGCTGGACGAGAGGTAGCAGACCTCTCGGAGGCAACTGCTGGAACGGTACGATGGGATCGTGTCTTCGGAGGCATCCTGAACACAGATCAAAAGAAGTCAATACGGCGCAAGATACGATATCATCAAGAAAGGACAGTAATATTTCAAAAGAAGCAATTTCAGAATAATTAGATTGGAATTGTTCCTAGTCGTGATTGAGTACACTCTCATCCTAGATCCTAGATCCTATAGCAGGCTCGCAGCAGTACAACTAATTTGTTGTACCACCACGACATCGCACTAATTGCGAATCGAGACCTGCATGGGCCACCACCAAAAACGTGTCACGATCCGCACCCGAAAAATCGGGCATGAGTCGTGGGTACGTCCAGCCTACGCCGCAGCATCGGCGGTAGAACGCTGTCTAGGTCAACTAACTAAATAATAATCTCACACAAAAATCGGGCATGACCTCTCCAAAAGGAGGGCAACCACACAAACAATATATATAATCTGCCAAGATCTCAACTCCAAACGGAGGAGCAATATCAAAAGATAATCATAATATACTCAATCACGAATCTAAGCACGATAAGATAACACAGAGATCTCACAACTATAAAGTCTAACCAACAACAACTACTACAACAACCACAACATCAAATAATAATACAACAATATCCAAAATAATATACAAACAAGGTCTCAATCTAAAACCGGAGATAAATCCGGTGCTAAAAGCTAATAAAAACAACAACAAAGATCCTAGTGATCCCGGCTACCAACCCGGAATCACCTCTAAACTAGAGGGTCCCTGTCTGCACCATCGACAGGCTCAGGTCCATAAAATGTCGGACACCAATCCTCCGGATACTCTGAAAAATATGTCCAGTCAGGACTGGAGCAAGTACATCTCTAACAGCAGTTCCATTTAAATGATAAAAACTATAAAACAGTTATAGCAAGTAGCAAGAAGAATGAAGCAAGTATGAAACAAGAAAATATGTATAACTAGTGCATAAAGATAAAGATGCATGGATATCAGAGCAAGATAGTAATAACTACAAGATACAGGAAATCTAAGCTAAGATCAAGTCCGTGCACATGAACGTGCAGTGAGTCAAGCATGAAAAATATGTAGTGAGTCAAGTCCAGAAACATGTAAGTGAGACAAGTCAAGAAATGCATGAGAGTCCAGACTATAAAGAATGAACTCGGTGTCTTTGAAATACTTGTTTCGACATGTAAACGGCTAGGGGTAAGTACGGCTCACCGCGCACTGGGTGCGCGGCTGCTATCATTCCAGATTAGACCAGAGGGAGTGATTCCTGATGATGCCAGATAGGAATGTTTACATGTCTACTCGAGTATTTCTCCGCCCCGACTAATACAAGTGGATCCAAGACCCGACACGCAAATCAAGATGAGTCCAGCCTGTACATGAATGATGCCTGTAGGTGATGCCTGTAGGTGATGCCAGTAGTGATTCCAGAATAGAGGCCAGAAACATGAAATGTACGTGTCGCAAGTAAATGAATCCAGAAATACCAGTCAGTGTTCCGTGTGGTGCCAGAATAATCAGATGATACTATACTAGAAGCTGAAATATAATAAATATCAGATAATGAAAACTATCAGAGAATGTACTCGCCTGACGTCCTGAGCAACTGGCGATCCGAACTGGTGTCGCAAGGACCTAATGCGAAAAACAAGGTTAAACAGGGTTCTAATGAGTTAAACAGATATAAAATAACTAAAAATAGGCTTCTAGGGTCGTTCTAGGTCAAACGGGTCAAACCGGTGAAATCTGGGTCAAAAAGTCAACTCTGGGTCCAAAAAGTCAACTCTGGGTCAAAACTAGGTCAAAAGTTGACTTTGGCGGTCAACCGAGTCAACTACGGTCAAGTCTGGGTCAAACTAGGGTGCTCCTGAATTTCTAGGTCAAACCGAGCTCATTAAGCTAGAAAACTCACAAACTCGCCTCCTTGAGATACCGGGATACCCTCGGTATCCGATACCTCAACCTAGGCTACGCACCCCGCCTAAACCCGCTAAAACCTATGCTAGCACGCGTAAATATATACACATAAGCATATAAAAATTACTCCAATATATTTCCTAGGCTAATGCTCAAATACCCCGCTCGAAACTCAATATCTTGGTTATCTTAAGGTATTGAAATACCTTGGTATCTCAAGATATTGAGGTTTCGCTCTAAAACCCCTCTAACTAGCTATCTAGCTATTGAATATATACCTAGTTATTAATCTAGGCTAGATAATATATATATCTACTATATTTATATATATCTAAGTATGTATATACCTATGTATATAGATATCCACACACATTTACCCGATTACCCATATACCTTACCCTACGCATAAATATATATACTAACTATAATATATATCTAGCTCTAGGTATATATATATATATCTATGCATATAGATATAGGTATCTACCATATCTACCTATCTATCTATCCATAGATATCTATCTATCTATGTATTTAATCTATTTAACTATCTACGTATCTATCTAGCTACCTATTTATCTAATATCTATCTATTCACCTATCTAACTATCTATCTATTAATCTACCTATCTATCTAGTTATCAATATATCTAGCTATCTAGCTATTTACCTATCTATCTATTACCTATCTATTTATCTTACATAACTATCTATAAACTTATCTATCACTATCTCTATAACAATCTATCTATATAACTAACTATCTAACTATTAATCTATCTATATAGATATATAGATCTATATAACTCACTCTAAGCTACCTCCTACTACCCGCTGCTTGCTGCTGCTACTAGCGCTGCGCTGCTGCTCTTGCATTGCTGCTGCGGCTGCTGCATCTCATAAACTGCTGCTGCTGGCTGCTCCTACATGGAGCTGCTGCTGCTGCTCTCCTAGCAGCAAGCTGCTGCTGCAGCTACTATTTTCTGCTGTTGTGCACAGCACAGCAGCGGCTGTGCACGCTGGCAGCGCTGCGCTGCCTCCCCTGCTGCTCGCTGCCCCTCTCGCTCTGCCACACGCCCACACATAAATACATATATACATCTATATATATATGTATATATACAACTATATATATACACACACTTATATATATATATATATATATATACACACTAACACATCTACTAACATATAAATACACACACACACACACAAGCACATATCAACACACACACACATATAATTATATACATATACATATATATATACACTTAATATATATATATATCTACACACACTCTCAACTATATATATATATATATCTACACACACTCTCAACTATATATATATACATACACCTATATATCTACGCCCTATCCCATTTTGGGGATATTGTATCGTTGGTACGACCCGCTTGTGAGACTTCCAAGAAATTGAAGCGAAATGACAAACACATATAATTATATACATATACATATATATATACACTTAATATATATATATATCTACACACACTCTCAACTATATATATATATATATCTACACACACTCTCAACTATATATATATACATACACCTATATATATATATACACATATACACACACAAGCACACTTACACATATACATATATATATATATACACATAGACATATACATATACAAGTACATAAATATAAATACACACACACATATATAAATATATATATAACACACATACATATATATAAATATATATATATATATATATAGACACATATCAATACAAACACAACCACGCATACAACACTCAAACCACACGCCCTACTCACGCCCAACGACCCCGACACTCACCAATACCCTAAAATATATAAAATATAGCCCGAAAACTCTAGCACACACTCCCCGATACTAACCCAACGCGCGCACAAAGCCGAAACGAGGAAACCAAGTCGAAATGGCCGTTCGGTCATTTCGACGAACACGTGGTGCGCGGCTCGGAAAACCTCCTGAAACGCACACCAAACGAACTCGGAATCGGCCCAAAATTTATCCACGCGTCCTAAACGATGTCTAGATCCTAGAAAATGCACTCCCGCGTCGATTCTAGGCCCGTGGCAGAAACGCACACGCACTTAGAATCGGCGATGACGAAAAGCCCCAATTTCGCCCGAAACGCCCGTTTCTCCGCGACGCGGCTTCCCGTGTCCGAACGGAGACACGCTCTCACCCTCACGACATCCGACAACGTCTACCTAGGTCCGTCTAACCTAGGGCATTACCCAAAATTGGGCCAAATTCGGATTCCACCCAAAATTGACACAAACCTAGTGTTAAAGTCTCTAAACCCAACCAAACTAGTTCCAACCTCCTCCCACGGGTAGCCTAAGGGTCTAGAAAGGTTCTAAAATATTAATTACACTATAAAAGAGTAATTACAAGGGGAAATTTAGGGTTTACCTCTTGGGAGTTGGAATCCCAAGCCAAAATCTCCAAAATGCTCCAAATCCTCCAAATCAAGCTTCCAAGCTCCCAAATCTAGCTCCAACTCCAAATCTAGGCTCTACCCACCTAGGTTAGGGAAAAAGCAAGGTTAGGACTAGCATAAGGAGAAGGAATGGAAGAAGAAAGAAGAAAAATGGAAGAGGGAACTCACCTTGGAGAAGAAGGAAGAAGAAGGAAGAAGTGGAGAAGAAGAAGTGAAGAATATGAAGAAGAATACAAGGGGGCTGCTGTGTGTCACGGTCCAGATCTGGGAATGAAGGGAATAGGGTCGGCCATGTAGAAATAAAGGGGTTTTACAAGTTTCTAAATTCCCAAAACGCCCCTATTGACTTGGTTTTGGGTTCCGGGTTCCAAAAGCACTCAAACTAACTCCAAATCTCTCCAACTAACCTCCTAAAAATAAAATAAATATTCTAAGCCCCAAAATAATTCTCACAAGGGTGTGGGCTGGGTCGGACATGGGTCCACTAGGGTCTGACATGGGTCCAGGCTAGCCAAAATCCTAAAACAAACAATAAAAATATAATACAATCAATAATTAATTATAAATATAATTAATTAAAAATAATGCACAATTAACTAAATTAAAAATAAAAAAAATACCCGGCTCTGGAAATGGGGTGGTGACAAGCCTATCCTCCTTAGAAAATTTCGTCCTCGAAATTTAAAGTCAATCACACTCCTCTAGGTCAAACCCCCAACAATCACAGTCAAGAAATTCTACCTAAACAACATACAAGATCAGGGTCCTACTGGTCGTGTTATCACAGTCTCAATCAGGGTCACTATACTATCTACCACATCACAAGAAAAATCTAACAGGTACTAATGAAGCACACCACAAGGAATGGAAAAGGACAGGAAGAAGAACAAAGAGACAGACCTGCTAACCCGTCATCCGTAGCATCGGCCTCCTCGACCGTCAACGCATAAGCCCTGCCCTGCTGGGGTGTATCCCTCTGCTGGTGCGGGGCATGATGCTGTGCCACAGATGGCCTAGCTCCAACTCTCTGATCCTGTGCTCCACCCAATAGAGGTGCAGTGGGGCAACCTCTCATCTGGTGAGCAGCGGATCCACAGAACAAACACACCTTCAGCCTCCTCCTACAAACATCCCAGGTGTGTCCTGCCTTCCTGCAGTAGGCACAAGTGGGTACCCTCTGATCCTGACCCTGCTGCGCTGCCTTCTGCACATAGGGACGCTTAGCTGGTCCCGCACTACCACTGGCACTGCCTGAATCATCCCTGCCTCTCTTGGACTTGAGCTCCAAGTCATCCTCTGCTCTCTGAGCATCTCCTACTATCTGCTCAAAAGTCGCCTTGCGGTCGCTCCTGGTCAAAGACTTGACCGCCATAACCAAGCCCTTGCGAAACTTCCTCGCCTTGGCTGCCTCACTCAAGCCATCCACGAATCTGCCCAGACGGCAGAACTCCGCTGCGTACTCGTCCACTGTCATGCTCCCTTGGACGAGTGCCTCAAACTGGCTCTCCAAAGCACTAAGCGCCACATCTGGGAAAAACTTCTCCTTAAAAAGCCTCTTGAAAGCCTCCCAAGTAAGCCCTGGCACTGCAATCCTCGTATCTGTACGATACCACGTCAAAGCGAGGTCGAACATCTGACTGCCCGCTGCCTCTATCTGCATGCTGTCTGGAATCTGCGCCAGCCTGAAGATCCCCTCGATCTGCTCTATCCAGTCATCCGCGTACAGGATCCCTTCTGTACCACGGAACTCCTTGGGCCGCATCCTCTGGAAGTCAATAATACTGCCTGGCCTCGGATGCTGAATCTGATCTGCCTGTGGCTGAACCTGTGCCACCCTATCCACTGCCGTCATGGCCACCTGGTGGGCGTTCTCAATGCCCAATCTCATCACATCCGCCTGACGGTGCTGTGCGTCCATCATCTCCCTGAAGAACGCAAACAACTGCACGGCATCTACTGGAGCAGGAAGTGGTGGAGGAACCACCGGAACGACTGGGGTAGTCCTCGGATCGACAGGTGAAGGAGGATCCCCGAGAGAAACATATGCTCCCTCAACCGCAGGAGTGGTGAGTGGAGCGGTAGCAGCTGCCTGAATACGAGCTGGACGAGAGGTAGCAGACCTCTCGGAGGCAACTGCTGGAACGGTACGATGGGATCGTGTCTTCGAAGGCATCCTGAACACAGATCAAAAGAAGTCAATACGGCGCAAGATACGATATCATCAAGAAAGGACAGTAATATTTCAAAAGAAGCAATTTCAGAATAATTAGATTGGAATTGTTCCTAGTCGTGATTGAGTACACTCTCATCCTAGATCCTAGATCCTAGATCCTATAGCAGGCTCGCAGCAATACAACTAATTTGCTGTACCACCACGATATCGCACTAATTGCGAATCGAGACCTGCATGGGCCACCACCAAAAATGTGTCACGATCCGCACCCGGAAAATCGGGCATGAGTCGTGGGTACGTCCAGCCTACGCCGCAGCATCGGCGGTAGAACGCTGTCTAGGTCAACTAACTAAATAATAATCTCACACAAAAATCGGGCATGACCTCTCCAAAAGGAGGGCAACCACACAAACAATATATATAATCTGCCAAGATCTCATCTCCAAACGGAGGAGCAATATCAAAAGATAATCACAATATACTCAATCACGAATCTAAGCACGATAAGATAACACAGAGATCTAACAACTATAAAGTCTAACCAACAACAACTACTACAACAACCACAACATCAAATAATAATACAACAATATCCAAAATAATATACAAACAAGGTCTCAATCTAAAACCGGAGACAAATCCGGTGCTAAAAGCTAATAAAAACAACAACAAAGATCCTAGTGATCCCGGCTACCAACCCGGAATCACCTCTAAACTAGAGGGTCCCTGTCTGCACCATCGACAGGCTCAGGTCCATAAAACGTTGGACACCAATCCTCCGGATACTCTGAAAAATATGTCCAGTCAGGACTGGAGCAAGTACATCTCTAACAGCAGTTCCATTTAAATGATAAAAACTATAAAACAGTTATAGCAAGTAGCAAGAAGAATGAAGCAAGTATGAAACAAGAAAATATGTATAACTAGTGCATAAAGATAAAGATGCATGGATATCAGAGCAAGATAGTAATAACTACAAGATACAGGAAATCTAAGCTAAGATCAAGTCCGTGCACATGAACGTGCAGTGAGTCAAGCATGAAAAATATGTAGTGAGTCAAGTCCAGAAACATGTAAGTGAGACAAGTCAAGAAATGCATGAGAGTCCAGACTATAAAGAATGAACTCGGTGTCTTTGAAATACTTGTTTCGACATGTAAACGGCTAGGGGTAAGTACGGCTCACCGCGCACTGGGTGTGCGGCTGCTATCATTCCAGATTAGACCAGAGGGAGTGATTCCTGATGATGCCAGATAGGAATGTTTACATGTCTACTCGAGTATTTCTTCGCCCCGACTAATACAAGTGGATCCAAGACCCGACACGCAAATCAAGATGAGTCCAGCCTGTACATGAATGATGCCTGTAGGTGATGCCTGTAGGTGATGCCAGTAGTGATTCCAGAATAGAGGCCAGAAACATGAAATGTACGTGTCGCAAGTAAATGAATCCAGAAATACCAGTCAGTGTTTCGTGTGGTGCCAGAATAATCAGATGATACTATACTAGAAGCTGAAATATAATAAATATCAGATAATGAAAACTATCAGAGAATGTACTCGCCTGACGTCCTGAGCAACTGGCGATCCGAACTGGTGTCGCAAGGACCTAATGCGAAAAACAAGGTTAAACAGGGTTCTAATGAGTTAAACAGATATAAAATAACTAAAAATAGGCTTCTAGGGTCGTTCTAGGTCAAACGGGTCAAACCGGTGAAATCTGGGTCAAAAAGTCAACTCTGGGTCCAAAAAGTCAACTCTGGGTCAAAACTAGGTCAAAAGTTGACTTTGGCGGTCAACCGAGTCAACTACGGTCTAGTCTGGGTCAAACTAGGGTGCTCCTGAATTTCTAGGTCAAACCGAGCTCATTAAGCTAGAAAACTCACAAACTCGCCTCCTTGAGATACCGGGATACCCTCGGTATCCGATACCTCAACCTAGGCTACGCACCCCGCCTAAACCCGCTAAAACCTATGCTAGCACGCGTAAATATATACACATAAGCATATAAAAATCACTCCAATACATTTCCTAGGCTAATGCTCAAATACCCCGCTCGAAACTCAATACCTTGGTTATCTTAAGGTATTGAAATACCTTGGTATCTCAAGATATTGAGGTTTCGCTCTAAAACCCCTCTAACTAGCTATCTAGCTATTGAATATATACCTAGTTATTAATCTAGGCTAGATAATATATATATCTACTATATTTATATATATCTAAGTATGTATATACCTATGTATATAGATATCCACACACATTTACCCGATTACCCATATACCTTACCCTACGCATAAATATATATACTAACTATAATATATATCTAGCTCTAGGTATATATATATATATCTATGCATATAGATATAGGTATCTACCATATCTACCTATCTATCTATCCATAGATATCTATCTATCTATGTATTTAATCTATTTAACTATCTACGTATCTATCTAGCTACCTATTTATCTAATATCTATCTATTCACCTATCTAACTATCTATCTATTAATCTACCTATCTATCTAGTTATCAATATATCTAGCTATCTAGCTATTTACCTATCTATCTATTACCTATCTATTTATCTTACATAACTATCTATAAACTTATCTATCACTATCTCTATAACAATCTATCTATATAACTAACTATCTAACTATTAATCTATCTATATAGATATATAGATCTATATAACTCACTCTAAGCTACCTCCTACTACCCGCTGCTTGCTGCTGCTACTAGCGCTGCACTGCTGCTCTTGCATTGCTGCTGCGGCTGCTGCATCTCATAAACTGCTGCTGCTGGCTGCTCCTACATGGAGCTGCTGCTGCTGCTCTCCTAGCAGCAAGCTGCTGCTGCAGCTACTATTTTCTGCTGCTGTGCACGCTGGCAGCGCTGCGCTGCCTCCCCTGCTGCTCGCTGCCCCTCTCGCTCTGCCACACGCCCACACATAAATACATATATACATCTATATATATATGTATATATACAACTATATATATACACACACTTATATATATATATATATATACACACTAACACATCTACTAACATATAAATACACACACACACACACAAGCACATATCAACACACACACACATATAATTATATACATATACATATATATATACACTTAATATATATATATATCTACACACACTCTCAACTATATATATATATATATCTACACACACTCTCAACTATATATATATACATACACCTATATATATATATACACATATACACACACAAGCACACTTACACATATACATATATATATATACACATAGACATATACATATACAAGTACATAAATATAAATACACACACACATATATAAATATATATATAACACACATACATATATATAAATATATATATATATATATATAGACACATATCAATACAAACACAACCACGCACACAACACTCAAACCACACGCCCTACTCACGCCCAACGACCCCGACACTCACCAATACCCTAAAATATATAAAATATAGCCCGAAAACTCTAGCACACACTCCCCGATACTAACCCAATGCACGCACAAAGCCGAAACGAGAAAACCAAGTCGAAATGGCCGTTCGGTCATTTCGACGAACACGTGGTGCGCGGCTCGGAAAACCTCCTGAAACGCACACCAAACGAACTCAAAATCGGCCCAAAATTTACCCACGCATCCTAAACGATGTCTAGATCCTAGAAAATGCGCTCCCGCGTCGATTCTAGGCCCGTGGCAGAAACGCACACGCACTTAGAATCGGCGACGACGAAAAGCCCCAATTTCGCCCGAAACGCCCGTTTCTCCGCGACGCGGCTTCCCGTGTCCGAACGGAGACACGCTCTCACCCTCACGACATCCGACAACGTCTACCTAGGTCCGTCTAACCTAGAGCATTACCCAAAATTGGGCCAAATTCGGATTCCACCCAAAATTGACACAAACCTAGTGTTAAAGTCTCTAAACCCAACCAAACTAGTTCCAACCTCCTCCCACGGGTAGCCTAAGGGTCTAGGAAGGTTCTAAAATATTAATTACACTATAAAAGAGTAATTACAAGGGGAAATTTAGGGTTTACCTCTTGGGAGTTGGAATCCCAAGCCAAAATCTCCAAAATGCTCCAAATCCTCCAAATCAAGCTTCCAAGCTCCCAAATCTAGCTCCAACTCCAAATCTAGGCTCTACCCACCTAGGTTAGGGAAAAAGCAAGGTTAGGACTAGCATAAGGAGAAGGAATGGAAGAAGAAAGAAGAAAAATGGAAGAGGGAACTCACCTTGGAGAAGAAGGAAGAAGAAGGAAGAAGTGGAGAAGAAGAAGTGAAGAATATGAAGAAGAATACAAGGGGGCTGCTGTGTGTCACTGTCCAGATCTGGGAATGAAGGGAATAGGGTCGGCCATGTAGAAATAAAGGGGTTTTACAAGTTTCTAAATTCCCAAAACGCCCCTATTGACTTGGTTTTGGGTTCCGGGTTCCAAAAGCACTCAAACTAACTCCAAATCTCTCCAACTAACCTCCTAAAAATAAAATAAATATTCTAAGCCCCAAAATAATTCTCACAAGGGTGTGGGCTGGGTCGGACATGGGTCCACTAGGGTCTGACATGGGTCCAGGCTAGCCAAAATCCTAAAACAAACAATAAAAATATAATACAATCAATAATTAATTATAAATATAATTAATTAAAAATAATGCACAATTAACTAAATTAAAAATAAAAAAAATACCCGGCTCTGGAAATGGGGTGGTGACAAGCCTATCCTCCTTAGAAAATTTCGTCCTCGAAATTTAAAGTCAATCACACTCCTCTAGGTCAAACCCCCAACAATCACAGTCAAGAAATTCTACCTAAACAACATACAAGATCAGGGTCCTACTGGTCGTGTTATCACAGTCTCAATCAGGGTCACTATACTATCTACCACATCACAAGAAAAATCTAACAGGTACTAATGAAGCACACCACAAGGAATGGAAAAGGACAGGAAGAAGAACAAAGAGACAGACCTGCTAACCCGTCATCCGTAGCATCGGCCTCCTCGACCGTCAACGCATAAGCCCTGCCCTGCTGGGGTGTATCCCTCTGCTGGTGCGGGGCATGATGCTGTGCCACAGATGGCCTAGCTCCAACTCTCTGATCCTGTGCTCCACCCAATAGAGGTGCAGTGGGGCAACCTCTCATCTGGTGAGCAGCGGATCCACAGAACAAACACACCTTCAGCCTCCTCCTACAAACATCCCAGGTGTGTCCTGCCTTCCTGCAGTAGGCACAAGTGGGTACCCTCTGATCCTGACCCTGCTGCGCTGCCTTCTGCACATAGGGACGCTTAGCTGGTCCCGCACTACCACTGGCACTGCCTGAATCATCCCTGCCTCTCTTGGACTTGAGCTCCAAGTCATCCTCTGCTCTCTGAGCATCTCCTACTATCTGCTCAAAAGTCGCCTCGCGGTCGCTCCTGGTCAAAGACTTGACCGCCATAACCAAGCCCTTGCGAAACTTCCTCGCCTTGGCTGCCTCACTCAAGCCATCCACGAATCTGCCCAGACGGCAGAACTCCGCTGCGTACTCGTCCACTGTCATGCTCCCTTGGACGAGTGCCTCAAACTGGCTCTCCAAAGCACTAAGCGCCACATCTGGGAAAAACTTCTCCTTAAAAAGCCTCTTGAAAGCCTCCCAAGTAAGCCCTGGCACTGCAATCCTCGTATCTGTACGATACCACGTCAAAGCGAGGTCGAACATCTGACTGCCCGCTGCCTCTATCTGCATGCTGTCTGGAATCTGCGCCAGCCTGAAGATCCCCTCGATCTGCTCTATCCAGTCATCCGCGTACAGGATCCCTTCTGTACCACGGAACTCCTTGGGCCGCATCCTCTGGAAGTCAATAATACTGCCTGGCCTCGGATGCTGAATCTGATCTGCCTGTGGCTGAACCTGTGCCACCCTATCCACTGCCGTCATGGCCACCTGGTGGGCGTTCTTAATGCCCAATCTCATCACATCTACCTGACGGTGCTGTGCGTCCATCATCTCCCTGAAGAACGCAAACAACTGCGCGGCATCTACTGGAGCAGGAAGTGGTGGAGGAACCACCGGAACGACTGGGGTAGTCCTCGGATCGACAGGTGAAGGAGGATCCCCGAGAGAAACATATGCTCCCTCAACCGCAGGAGTGGTGAGTGGAGCGGTAGCAGCTGCCTGAATACGAGCTGGACGAGAGGTAGCAGACCTCTCGGAGGCAACTGCTGGAACGGTACGATGGGATCGTGTCTTCGGAGGCATCCTGAACACAGATCAAAAGAAGTCAATACGGTGCAAGATACGATATCATCAAGAAAGGACAGTAATATTTCAAAAGAAGCAATTTCAGAATAATTAGATTGGAATTGTTCCTAGTCGTGATTGAGTACACTCTCATCCTAGATCCTAGATCCTAGATCCTATAGCAGGCTCGCACCAGTACAACTAATTTGTTGTACCACCACGACATCGCACTAATTGCGAATCGAGACCTGCATGGGCCACCACCAAAAACGTGTCACGATCCGCACCCGAAAAATCGGGCATGAGTCGTGGGTACGTCCAGCCTACGCCGCAGCATCGGCGGTAGAACGCTGTCTAGGTCAACTAACTAAATAATAATCTCACACAATAATCTCACACAAACCAAACGACAAGCAGTTTATATATATCCGACCCGTCTAACTCAATGCCATCGCTTGCACGATAACATATCAAACTATCAGTCTCGCCTCAATATCCATCCTCAACCAACATATTTATATCCCAATCTCGAGTGCACACTCTTGCCGAGGCAAGGTGGCCGCGCCTACACGAAAGCCAAACCAACAAAAGAAAAGCAAGCCAACTCTTATCTATATAAAGTCACTGGCAGAGCCATACAGGACATATCTCAAGCATTACGACGTGCCCTATCAGCCCGGGTAGCAAGCCCCGCTGGAGGTCCCGCAATGCATCGCGACTGAACGCGAATCAAATGTTTTCCTCCGGATTGAAACGGCTCCAGTGCCCCGGATAAAAACCGTTTCGGGGAAAGTGCCAAACCTTTGCACAAGTTGTCCGTGACATGCAGACACACGTAGGTATGACGAGAGGATCGAACATTCTCGCTCCACCAAGCGATCCTAGACTCGTTCCATCGATAAACCCAACCGAAGTATCCATAACCATTCTTCCAACATGTTCTTCCAAGAAGTCCAAATCCCGACCTCAATATATATATCCCAAGGCACCAAAATATCCATATGCACAATCTCTCAAGTTGTGCCCAAGTTATGCCCACACTTCACATTGCCGCTTCCCAACACAGTGTTTCACATTGGGTGCAACACCCCACACTCCGAAAAATCCCGTGGCACAATGCCCCAACAGTGGCCCAATACCCTCGCCGATGCAGTTGTTCGGTTTCGAACCACAACTGCTCGCTTTGCAAGACAAAGCGACCCAGTGATACTCGTGCACGGATGCACGTTCGCTCGCCCGAATTCCCGATATTCCCATATTTCCATTTGCCTTAAAGTATCCTTCCAACTCGTATATTTCCAACCGTCCAAGCATAATCCCAAGTATCCAACCGATCGCCTCAAACGTATAACCCAACTATCTCTTCCAACTATCCAACGCGTAAATCATTTCAAGCCACAATCCTACTAAGCCAACGACGTACACTCTATGCACGCCTCAGTGTAGTGCTTCCCGATGTTTCAGCCCAAGTGTACAAGCTATTATGTGTTTTCCATATTATTAGGCATGAAGGAGTAGAGGAGAAGGGAAAGAGCCCACTCACAATGTTCGAATCCGTTAGGCATCCTGTCCTGCCGATACGGCCAATCCCTTGAACCCGTGGTCCGATGCAAGCGCGATCTACTCAACTGGTATGACCGTGCGAGCAGGCCGTGCTCTCCAAATCATCCGACCGATCGGACTAAGGAAGACGGCATTATCGTTTCCATCCAGCTATTCAGTACTGTTCTGAACGAACACCTGATTTCTATCGATCCCGCTAGCCATCTGCACATTGAAACCAACTCGATTAATCCTTCTTCCCAAATCCGACATTTCAAATGTAACCAGCATTTGATTTATTCAGTCCGACTCAGCGTAACGCTCAGAGCGGTTGCGGGGCGTTACAGTGGACGTGGGGGTGAGGGCTGCCGGAGCGGGCGGAGGGCGCGGCGGAGGCGGCGCACGACGCGGTAGGGGGAGCGACGTGGGAGAAAGGGGGGTTCGGGCTAGCGGGTTGTGGGTCCGGGTCGGGTCTGGCGGATCCGACCCGACCCGCTGGGCAGGGTCTGGGCCGGGCGGGCTAGGCCCGGTTTGGCCCAATGGGCCGGGCCGGGCTCGGGTTTTATTTTATTTATTTTTTTATAATATTAATATTAATAATAATAACAAACAATTAAATAAATAAATAAATAAATAAATAAATAAATAATGAATAGTTTTAGGTGTTTTAAAAATAGGTCCGGGGTCCGATAAATTCCAGAAAAATTGTCCTAAGTCCAGTTTTTCATTTTACATCCAAAAATATTATTTATATAATATTTTATTACTGTTTAATATCAATTAAAAATCATTGAATAATTAAAATCCTGTTTTTAAATTACAGAAAATTCCAGAAAATTTTGAAAAATCCAGTTTTTAAAATTTTGAAAATTCAGGGGGTTTACACTCTAGTCCTAGGTGCAGGCTTGCTCGGCACAGTAACGCAACCGAGGCAATATGCTCTGACCTGCATGGGCCACCACAAAAACATGTCACGCCCCAGTCCCAAAGATACGTAGGACTAGGACACGTAAGCATGCCAGCCGCATGGATATGGCAACTCCAATATAGGGAAACCAAATCCATACGTACGCTGTAATATGAATATAAAATCTACTAGTGGTATAAAATGTAATACAAGTCACAGGGTAAAATCTAAATCTCATCCACCAAAATCATATAGAAATAAATAACCAGTATCTATGAAACTAGATCTCAATAAGAAGGATCTAAAGATAATAGTTGGATGGAAACAAATCCACTACCAACCCGAATGGAAAAGTAAATACAATATAAGTACAACTATATATATATATATATATATATATATATATATTCACACATAAGAAAATTTATATGTTAGGGTAATGTACATCATTAGGCTAGCAACTGCTCAAGGGGTCTCCTACATGGAAATAATTCCAAAAAATTTCTGATGGTCCCATAAGTCATCTAAGTGCCCGAACACCTAACATAAAAGTTATTAAAAATCTATTTCTCCTATTTAGACCTAATTACTACAATTTAGCTAATAATTAATAATTAAAGGGTATATACGATTTTCTAGAAAGAGGGTTTTACATTAATCCTTCACAACACCAGAGTGATGTCTCCCGGATCTGACAGCGGTTTCGAGAAATAACTTCTTGTTAAATTACAAGAATTCCCTTTGGAATGTGACTAGCATCATAGATTGTCGGCGAGCATTAAATTTTGTCCATGGTTGGAAGCTCTTCTGTACCGTCCCCCCGTACATATCAATTAACAGGGGACTAAACTTCAGGATGCGGGCCAAGGGAAGACTATTCTTTCTCCTGAAGCCTTTTACTGGTTGGTTTACATTAGACCTTCCCACCTGCTGTACAGAAGTGAGGACCACTGCTACTTGGAGCCTTATCTGCCTAGTCGGTTCGCCAGGCAATTTGGGTACGACCAGTTGCATGTGGGGAATCCTATCACCAGCTTCAAGTTCAAAGGTGGACTTATTGATGGAGCCAGAGGATGGCGGTATTTCATCATGTGTTGTACTGGTACAATCTTTGCTGTGCCCGCGACTTCTCTCTCCACGGAGTTGCATATTTTTCACTCGTACGCGCAGTTTTATGCGTCCATCAATACCTTCCATCATGAATTTGATGTGTATGGAAGTTTCAGGATGCCCACCCATAAGTCCACTGGAAGAGAGGAGATCCTATCCGTCTCCTCTAATGAAGGTGAAGACACTACCGGTGTAGACGATTTCTTGTTGATAATACCGAGAGGCGTAATAGCTCCGCCGGTAGAGCCTCTCGTTATCTCCAATAAGCGAAAGGCTTCCACTCTGAAAGAGCCTTCTCCCGCAAGAAGAAGAAGACTGTCAGAGGTCCTAAAAGGGCTTCCACCAAAGGGGCCTCTAGGAGTGAGCATGTTGTTCCCCTGTTGGGGATGATTCTTTGATCAGAGGTCCTTCGTCTTTTAGAGAGGGAACTTACACAGTTCCAGCTGACAATGCTGAAGATTCTTTACTCGCGATCGCTGTCGCTACCACCGTTACTGGTAGTGCTTCGAGATCGCCTTCGAGACCGAGCATATTAAGAATCAATATACCTTTATCCAGATAAATAATGGGAATAATTCCTCCTTCGTCTGTAAGTATTTCCAGCGAGATTCCACCCAATGAACCTCGAGTGGATCTGGGTGACGATTGGGATGACTACCCTCAAAAGTCAGTTGGTGCACCCTCTTCTCCAGGTATGACATCTTTTTTAGCATCATTAAGAAATGATTTAGCTATACAGGCTACAGATGCAACATATATACCATCGGCCATGGGTAAATGTTGTCTTTACGCTTCTTTCAGGAAAATTAACATTAAATTGATATTAACTTTCTCTTATCTTCTTTTCAGGCGAAGATATCTCTGGGGAGGGTGGAGTTGACACAACTTCTGACTTTGTTGCGGATCCGGCTAATGAAACGGCGGTGCCCGACATCGAAGAAGCATGCTTTGAAGATGCCGATCTTTCATCCGCAACATTCTCGGGTGTAATCCCGCCAGTAGCAGTTCAAATAACATCAGAGGAGGATGAGCCCATTATCTTGACTATGCCTCCTTTGTTGAGTATGCCATTAACTTCAACCGTTGCTGGTGTCCCTTCTTTTGTCGCACCATTCGTTGAAGCAACGACTATGACAACATCCTCCGCAGTCATTCCAGAAAGGAGATCTACCAGTATTGCAGCTACTCCCTGCGTACATCCGATCTTTGTTATGCTAGTTGAACAATATACTAGCATATTCTACCGCACTTTGTAAGAACTGATATCCATGGTGCTGGAGAAGAACCTAGGCTTTGATGCTCTGAAGACGTCCTACCAGCTTACTATAGCGCCGATTAAAAATTTCAATAACGCTGAAAGAGCTGATACGCTAGAGCAAATAGTTAATGGTTTAGAACAACCCACTAACAAATATTTGAAACTCTCCCGAGGCAGTATCGACGATCTGGTTCTGGCTGAGTATGACTCCCTAACTGCGGAACTTGCTCAGCAGATAGAATCTCTAAACAAATCCATCCAGGAACAGCAGCAAGAGATGGATAAAGAGCAAGCTGTCTTGGTGGAGGTTATTCCTTAGCTAGCTAAGTGCCAGGCTGAATATGAGGGAAATGAAGCGAGGGTTCAAGAATTGGAAGCTGAACTCGCGCAGGCAAGGGAGAGGCTTCTCAAGACACCGGTAGTTCGTGATGTATTTGAGGGCCAAATGAAGACAGCTCAGCAGAACTTGGCACATGCGGGTGTCATCCACGCAAGTTTTGTTGATTCTCTGTCTGAACTATCTCACTTGAGCAATGACAAGACAAGGCTGGAATGGGCTTGCGCTAATATTTTGAACTCCAGGAATGAGAGGATGGTTGCTTTGGCGCAACAGATCCGCGATTTAACTACTCCTCCCCAATGATGTACCTTTTTGCTTCTTCTGTAATTTGCTATTCCCAGAAAAAATAAAAATACTTCTTCTGAATTTGTGGACCCATCATTTTAGACTGCAAATGATAGGCTAGGGTGAAAGTGATATCAGAGGTAATATGAACATGATATACTTTCGGTAAGGTTTGGCTGAATGTAAATCTATTCAGAGGTAAGATGAACCCGATAGAATATAATCCAACTAAATTTGATACAAAACACTATCAGAGGTAATATGAACATGATAGGTTTCAAACTAGTTAAACATATCTATTCGGAGGTCATATGAACCTGATAGAATGTGATTCAGCTAACCTTGGTATTTAGTATTGTCAGAATAAGATCTTCATCATACTCCGTTAAGCAAAGGAGATCAAATATAGTACTTCTTCAGGAATTTGTTGTTGATAGGAGCCATTATAGAATTTCCATTTAGGCTTGGCTCATCTGTAAGCACCATTTGAGAATGTTGTTTATCATATAATGGCCTTTTATTTATTTACGATTGTGTGAACTTCGGATGTTGTACTAGAGGTAGTATGGACGTAGTACAATATCGTGTTTGTTGAGGATATCCCACTGGGGATCTTTGGTGGACCTATTATTTGTTGCACACGTTGAATGCAAATAATAAGTTCGAAACAAGTCCAATCAGAAATTTGGATGTGATAGGTTTTGAGGCTAGTAAAGACATCCTGCTAGGGGATTTTTTTGTGGATCATTACTTTTTTGCGCACGTTAGTACAATTAATAAGTTTGAGATAAGTCATGACAGAGGTCATATAGACGTGACAGTTTTTGTGGACCCACTATTTTTTGCGCACGTTAGTGCAAGTAATAGGTTTGGAACAGGCTCTGACGGATGCTTGTAAAATATGACTCTGTGGGGATGAACATGGACTGAATATTTTTATTTTTTTTGCTGGAAAAATGAGAATAGTTCAGAGGTAATATGGACATGAACAATTCGCTTCTATTGGACCTATTACTTTTTGTGAATAATAGTACAAGTAATAAGTTTAAGACAAGCCCTGCCAGAGGTAATATGGACATGGCAGTTTTTGTGGACTTAACACTACTGGCGTACTTAGAGTTTAAGTACGGGTGCTAAGTTGAGATGACTATTGGTATCAGAGGTAATATGGACATGATAATCAATAGCCGACTCTGGAAGGTTTGTTAAGAGGTAATATGGACATAACAAACTCAGCCGAAAAAAATTATGACAGCAGTTCAGAGGTAATATGAACGTAAACTAATATCCGAAAGACTCATTGAGGAGTGATTCGTCTAGTCCTGGTCTATCAAAATATGAAGATAGACCTAAAGATCGTTCCGCTGGGGAGATTGATGGGGCGATAGCTCAGAGGTAGTATGAACATGGCTAGCGTCTAGCGAGATTGGTTGTGAATAGTCACTGCGGGAGTGTGCGAGTAGACCTAAGGATTACTTCACTGGAGAAATTTTGAGGATCCATCATTCATTGCGTATCCGAGACTCTTGGACACGGATGGTGGCCTTTTGCAAGAATTTGTAGCGAAGGAGAAAATATCGCACATAGGCACTTGCTGGGGATAAAAAACCAAGAGTTGATTTGTTCATCTGGGTTGTGGACTTATTACCTATGGCGTACCTTAAGTATAGGTAATAAGCTGAAATGACTAACACTACCAGGGGTTATGCGAACATGATAGTAGAAAGTCGAAGAGAAGAACTGTACTCAGAGGTAATATGGATATGAAAAAGTTCTGAAAATATCTTACTCAGAGGTAATATGGACGTGGTAAGATATGGCCTGGTGGGGATAAAAAAATAGGACATAGGTAATATGAAAGTGACCATTTTTTTGGTGATAGATTTACTCTGCCGGAGAAAGTGGAGAGACGTAGTTCAGAGGTAATATGGACGTGAACTGATCGATAGCAACAACCTGGGAGGTTTGCTCAGAGGTCACTTGGACATGGAAAACTCAGCTGGGAAAAAAGAAAATATTTGGACAACAATTCAGAGGTAATATGAACATGAACCGATATCCAAAAAATTCACTTGGATAGTAATTTACTGGGTGGGGATAGGCCTGAAGGTTGCTCCTCTGGAGAGATTTTAGGGACTAATTATCCGGTACCTCTTGAGGAGCAAATTGACACGTTGGAGTGAGATCAATTTGCCGTGACCGTCATCTTGTTTATAAATGCAAAGTGATGACTTTGGCGTCGATCAACTCCTGGATTCTCCTTTTTAGTACATAGCACGCCTTTGTGGGGTGATGAATGTACTGATAAAAGAGGCAATATTCTGGGTCATCGATCTTGCCAGCCCTTTCAGGGTATCTGATGTTGGATAGCCAAAGTTTGTTTTCCCTCATCAATATTTAAAAGATTTTCGTGATGTCATCCTCATTGAATGAGAAAGTCCTCTTTGGCTTTCGGGATTCTGATACCTGAGTTGTACGGTCCTCAGAGAAAATGGTCATAGTTGCATCACCTTCGGACACAGAGGGAATTCTACCCCCAGCTTTGGATGCTGCCCTATTTTATCGAGGGAGACTACCCCCAGACATGTCGTTGTCTGGTTCTTCTTTGTCCACAGAAGTTGATTTAGAAGGTCTTGCCTCTGGTATTACAGGATCAGACTCTGGAGGTTTGGAGTTTGTAAGAGATGTTGTATACCCTAACCCAAAACGAGTTCGTTGACAGTAAGGATCACCATGCAATGATATTCGTCTGCCTTTTCCATGATTGAGGCCTTGTTTCAACTTCAAATTATAACCCATGTTTTGCATAATCTTTAAAGCCTGTGGGCTATATCTGTGGATTTGTATTTCCCAACATCAGAATCGTGAGATCCTTCTTGTACAATCGGTCTAGTCCGCATTCGACCGAAGATTATTTGATGCTGATCGTCGCGAGTAGGTGGAACAATAAAGACAGATTCTTTATATGGTCCATATGTCATGACGATATTAGATGTTGATGCTACTTTCCACATGACCTCCCCACGCTTGGTAGTTAGGGTCACTAAATCTTGATTTTGACCCTTGTCTCTGCTTTTCTGGATCAAGAAATTATGCAAATCAGGAAGATTACCAGAAGAAGAAGAAGAAGGCTTATTCTGCCTTTTTATATCAATAGGGGCGGGGAGATTTGGAACCATGACCCTCTCTCTGCCATAAGAATACAGCAGTTTAGCCATGTGAGTAGCATACAATCCATCGTCCGTCTGAGGAGCGTATTTTCCCGTGAAACGGGTATTCTTTACGCGGACCAACTTATCCTGGCATAATTTGGAGTTTTGCACAGGTTCGCGTAAAACGGGAAAAGTCCTCAATCGGCCTCCAGCGTCACGCGTAATCTGAAGAGTGGGTAACTTCTTCTTTTGGGGGCGTACAACTCTAGAGGTTGGAAGATTCGCCACTTGTTTTCCCTTGATGTGATACAAGGGTCCATCTGCCTCGTTATAGATGGGAGATATATTTTTACGCACAGGGCGCATTTTAAATTTTTGAATTGGCGCTGAGGCCTTGTCAGAAATTTTGTCTGCTATGTCACAAATGGGAGACGAAGTTTTACGCGCAGGGCACGTTTGAATTTTCTGAATTGGCGCTGAGGCCTTGTCAGAAATTTTGTCTGCCACATCACAAACGGGAGACGGATTTTTACGCGCAGGGCGCGTTCTAGACTTCTGGATTTGCACTGAGGCATTGCCAGAAGGTTTGTCTGCCATGTCGCAGACGGGAGACAAAATTTTACGTACAGGACGTGTTTTAGACTTCTGGATTGGCACTGAGGCAATGCCAGAAGCTTTGTCTGCCATATCACAGACGGGAGACAAAGTTTTACGCACAAGGCGTATAGGTTGTGATGTTACAACCTTGTTGATCGGAGAGAGAAAACCTGTAGGAAGGGTAGAGGATGTCTGGGGGATCCATACTTTACGCAGCTTCATGTAGTCTTGGACAGAGAGGGAATGAGAGCTATACCCTGCGCGAAGCATGTATTCATAAGCAGATTGATCGAATTGGACGACCAAAGTCTTCTTCGTCGATCCGACGGATACAATATCGTGTTGAGCAATGGCTTTCTCGTCAGATGAGAAAGTAGTCCCTAGCAGAGTCATCATCTTGTGTTTGATGATAAACAAAAGAATGAAATTAGGTTTATACGAAACCTTTTCTTTGTTTACAAACAAGAAAAAGAAGTACAATTAATCTTATACGAAGATGTTAAGTACAATAAAAATAATTTTGGGGAAAAATTGATATAGGAGTCTGATCCACTTTGTCCCTTGGACCACACGATGACGAAGAAGTGCTGTAGAAGAAGAAGAAGCTTCAAAGGTTGCAAGAGGGATTGAATTCTCGTTGTCGAAGTTGTCAATCAACACTCTCTGTCTGTGCTCTCTGCTCCTCTTTTTTTTTGATCTTCTGGATTATCCTCCTTGATTCTTACTTTTTCTCCTGTAACCGGAAGTCTCTATTTATAGAGCTCAGTCACAGTAACTGTCCAGTCGGCATAGAAGCCAAACTATGAAGAGAGTTGCACTATTTATGCGGCGGTTATAATAACTGCTACCCACGTCTGAATGATCTCCTAAATCCGCGTGTGACGCGTGTCCCATTATGAGGTAATGCGTATAATCACTCATCGAAGATCACGGCTTGCAAGCCATGTAGATAACTGACCATCGCGTAAATATGGTTGGCATAAAAGCCAAATAACTGTCTTGTTGGCGTAAAAGCCAAGTAGCTATCTTGTTGGCGTAAAAGCCAAGTAGCTGTCTTGTTGGCGTAAAAGCCAAATAGCTGTCTTGTTGGCGTAAAAGCCAAGTTCTGTCTTGTTGGCGTAAAAGCCAAGTTCTGTGTAAAGCTTGATGCTGCATAGGTAGGTAACCGGCGTAAACTAGCCAATTATCCTTCCTGACTGAGATCTTGAGCGTATTCTGGGCTAAATAGCCTTATCACGTACCTTTGCAAATATAGCCTAAGTTGGCGTATTTCGA
Organism: Iris macrosiphon; assembly: GCA_036927795.1. Taxonomy (NCBI): domain Eukaryota; kingdom Viridiplantae; phylum Streptophyta; class Magnoliopsida; order Asparagales; family Iridaceae; genus Iris; species Iris macrosiphon. The sequence continues at coordinate 207,952,019 of JAYESA010000002.1, read as the reverse complement.
GGAGATAGCATACAGCATGCTCCTATAGTTGAAAATAGCCTGGTTGGCGTATTTCGAGGAGATAGCATACGGCGTACTCCTATAGTTAAAAATAGCCTGGTTGGCGTAAAATGCCAGGATGGTGATGTGAGCGTATTAGTCCTAGTTTTAGCTCTCACAGTCATTAAAAATAGAACAAAATTTTATGCATTAAATGCAGAGATCTGCCCCCATCTCGCGCATTAACTGCAGAGATATGCCTCGAGTTCTGTACGAAGAACAGCTTTTGATGTGGCGTCTGATTTCGTCTTATCTTGAGCGTAAAAACTCATCTCTACCTATGTAGAATAGATAGCGTATTCATTGAATGCGTAAAAAATGACTTCTATCAAGGATATGTTACTAAACGACAGTCTGGGTTTCTGTACAAAATCATTATCATAGCCGTCCTCTCGATCGTCGTGCAGTACTCTTTGTTAGGAGTCAGGTTCACTGTTTTGTCTGACAGGTTCATTCGAGGAATACGAAGAGTTCCTCAAACAACTTCATACTGCATTAAATGCAGACAGATTTTACGCCGGAAGGAGGTGTAGCAACCTTTTTATGCCAAAACATCCTGGAAGTGTTTACCTTACGCGGGCTATTCTGGAGCTCTATTTTACGCTAAATAGCGTTGAAGCTCTGTTGTACGCCAAATATTTCTGAAGTCATATTTTATGCCACATAACGCTGAAGCTCTGTTTTACGCGGGCTTCATGCATGTTGGGAGTTTTACGCGTATAATTCTCCAGCGTATTTTCATGCTTCTACATGGGGTACTTAGAGATAAGGGGGTCGGGCAGACTGCTTTGAGGCAACAACAGCAGTATTTGCTGTTGTGTTTAACGCAGCAGCATGTTGGAAGTATCAGTAGCAGTAATAGGTGCAGGTGAGACCTGCAAGTGCGAGTGAGAAAAGGATTTTCTATGCCTAACAGCAGCAACCTCAACTGTATTATTGCTATGACTGTAGACAATAGGTAAGTCGAGGGTTCAGGTAGAAAGGGTTACAGCAAGGTTAGACAGTAGGGTTTCTACACTGCACGAAGCATGTGATTGTGTCTGCAGGTTCCACTGCAATGAGGTTTTGTCTTAGACTTTATGCCAGGTTGGCTTGCATCAGTTGCAAACATAGTGATGTAGTACTGAAGGGCAGTGAATTGGTTAGTATAGGTGGTTAGGAGAGTTCGTGTGAGTAGCTATATGTAATGTCAGGGTGTGTATCAGTCCTAGGAACTGAGCTAGTATTTAGTTGTGTTTGATACCATATTACCTAGTGACTAGTATGGGAGTGTTATATTTTGGTAAGATAGGATAGAGGTTAATTTAGGTATGTATCAAGTGAGATTAGTGGATACCAATGTGGTGTAATAGATATTAAGTTGAGGGTTAGAATGAGATATCAAGAGTAGGTATGTTCGATATTTATATCGCCATAGTAATAGATACCTGTATCCTATGAGACACCAAGGTAATGTTAAGGTTGTTGGTCATGTCATTAGAAGTAGGTACTGGGCATTGGATACTTAGAGAGGGTAGTAGGTAGTATGATACCTATATGGCTCAAAGCCAAGGTATCCATCTAGTGTTAGTTTAGTTAGGAGATACTAGTATATATTATACTTGTAATATTATATAATATATAGTACATGTTGTATATAGTATTTTGAGTATCTTATGATACTATATAGTTATGTTATTCTAGTATCCTAATATAGCTAGTATATCATAGATGAGTAGTGTATGGACCCAATATTCTAGAGATGGACTCATACAACTTAGAAGTAGCTAGTTTGACCTAGAATTGAACTAGTATACTTGTTATCATTCCAAAACCTTGTATTGATGTAATATTTCATATATAGGTTATGACACACCAGTTTGGATACTGTCTAACATCCATTGCTCTGGATCACATGCGGGTATATTCTCTGATAGTTTTCTTATTTGATAAAATCTATATTTCATGTATCTAGTATTAAGATATTTGATTCCTGACATGATGGTCACACGGACTGGTATATGTGGATCCTTGTCATGAGATGTTATTGTCGTGACTATTCAGTGATCGCCGTGTCATAATTTATTATTACTCTGTGATTACCGTGATATCTTCATGATTATATAGACCGTGATCATAGTTCATGATATTATAGATCGTGCATCGTGATATACATATTATAACGTATCGTAATTCAAATCCGTGTACTAGTCGGGGGGGTGGGGAGATATTAGTGGATATGTGATCATACCTTATAGCCCGTGTTATAGTGTAACCCGTGATAGCTAACAAATCATGCAACTTACGTGTGGTCACACTAGCTCCCATTTATTTATATAGCCTGTGTTAGGTCCAAGCCGATCACATATTTTGCTAATATTTTAAGTCACAAGTTATTATTTTATTTATTTTATTCCAGTTCATTACATTGATGTTCATCACCATATTGTTCTCAGTTTATTGTCATTATTTACCATGATTCTCTTTCTCGTGATATATGCTAGTTCAGTTACTTCTATTATTTATTTTTATTGCTATTATTGTTTCATAGCTTCTGGAAACTGTGTTTTCCAACGGTGCATACCGGCTAGAAAAATCTAACGGCGACTTGCTCATTATGCCTATCAACGGCAAGTTCCTAAAATAAAGTACTATGTCTAAACTAGACTTGTACTCTCCCATCCCCAGCGGAACAACCCAGGGGAGTCTCGGATATGCAATTGATGATGGATCCTCAAAATCTCCCCAGTGGAGCAGTCCTTAGGTCTACTCGCACACTCCCGCAGTGAATACTCAAAAACCAATCTCTTTAGACGCTAGCAATGTCCATATCACCTCTGAGCTATCATCCCATAAATCTCCCCAGTGGAACAACCTTCAGGTCTGTCTTCATATTCGGATAGTCCACACTCAATAAATTACTCTCCAGTAAGTTTTTTGGACATTAGTTCACGTCCATATTACCTCTGAACTACTGTCTTAGCATTTCTCTCCGGCTGAGTTTGCCATGTCCAAGTGACCTCAGAAAAAAAAATATTCCTGGTTTTGTCTATCGATCATCGCATCCATATTACCTCTGATATCGATTATCTTCCAACTTATCACCCGTATCCAATCTAGAGTATGCACGCGGTGTTAAGTCCACAAAGACTGCCACGTCCATATTATCTCTGGCAGGGCTTGTCTCAAATATATTACTTGCACTAACGTGCACAAAAAAATAATGGGCCTACAAAATCTATCATGACCCTATTACCTTTGATAGGGTTTTATCTTGAACTTATTACTTGCACTCTCATGCACAAAAAATAATAGGTCCACCACGCCCCCCGGAGGGATGCCCACAATGGAAACGAATAGTTCAAGCCCGTATTACCTCTTAACTACTTTCCTTTTGCCCCAGAAGAGAAAAAGTCAGTTCATGTTCATATTACCTCGGAACTACGTCTCTCCACTATCTCCATAGAATCATATCTTACCATTTCTATAATACCTCTGAGTAGGATATTTGCAGAACTTTTCCATGTCCATACCACCTATGAGTAAAGTTTCGTACTTCGAATTTGCGGCTATCACATTTACATAACCTATGATAGTTCTAGTCATTTCAGTTTATTATCCATACTTAAGGTACGCCATAGGTAATAAGTCCATAACCCAAGAGTCTGTCATGTCCATATTACCTCTGAACAAACCTTTTTGGCCTTTACCATCGATCATCACGTCCATATTACCTCTGATATCGATTGTCTTCCAACTTATCACCCGTACCCAATCCGGAGTATGTCTGCAGTGTTAAGTTCACAAAAACTGTCACGTCCATATTACCTCTTGTAGGGCTTGTCTCAAACCTATTTAACGTGTGCAAAAAGTAATGGGTCCACAAAACATATCACGTCCATATTACCTCTTGTAGGGCTTGTCTCAAACCTATTAAACGTGTGCAAAAAGTAATGGGTCCACAAAACATATCACGTCCATATTACCTCTGATAGGGTTTATTTCGAATCTATTACTCGTACCACAAGTGCACAAAAGGGTAAGGTTCACCAAAAATCCCCCAGTAGGATATCCTTAAAATCCACAAAACCTATCACGTCCATATTAGTTAAAACCTATCATGTCCATATTAGTTATGATAGGGTTTATTTTGAATCTATTACTCGCATCCCAAGTGCGCAACAGGGTAATAGGTCCAACAAAAATCCTCCAGCGGGATATCCTTAAAATCCATAAAACCTATTACGTCCATATTTCCTCTGATAGGGTTTGTTTTGAATCTATTACTCGCACCCCAAGTGCACAACATGGTAATTGGTCTACCAAAAATCTCCTAGTAGGATATCCTCAGGACCGTACCTAACCTTTCGGTATAGCCATTGATCAGTTCACGTCTACGTCACCTCTGAGCAATCATCCTCACATCCTCCCCCGAGGGTCCGCCATGTCCTTCGTACCTCTGAGCAACTCTTTCGGGTTGGCTATCGATCATCATGTCTATAGTACCTCTGATATCGATTGCCGTCTCAACTTATCACCTGTACCTAAATTTAAGTACGCCAATGGTGTTAAGTCCACCAAACTTGTTACCAATGGCAAGGCCTAGTTTAAACTAATTACTTGCACTCTCGTGCATAAGAAGTAATAAGTCTACAAAAAATTCTCCAGTAGGATTTGCCATGTCCATCGCACCTCTGAGCAAACCTTTTGGGTTGGCTATTGATCATCACGTCCACCGAACCTCTAATATCGATAACCGTCTCAACTTATCACCTCTACTTAAATTTAAGTACGCCAATGGTGTTAAGTCCACCAAATTTGCCACCTCTGGCAAACCCTATTTTTGAACTTATTACTTGCACCCTAGTGTGCAGGAAGTAATAAGTCCACCAGAGATTCCCCGACGGGATATCATTAAAAAGCTACGGTATTGTACTATATTCACATTACCTCAGGTATGATACCCAAAGCTAACACAAATGAATAGGAAAACAGAGAAGGTAGCTTTTATTTTTCTCCATAAGGAGAGATTAAAAACAAAATAATATTTTCGGGGATTATCAAGACCCAAAGCCCGAGGGCAAAATGGAGGTACAAAAAAGCAAAAAAACTACTGGTGCTATGACTCGAAGCATAACTCTGCTATCCGCTCACGGAGACGAGCAAAGTGGCCGTCCAGGCACCTCCGAGCCCGATACTCAACTTCTTGGGCCATAACCTTCGGATCCTTGTAGCAAGCATAGTGCTCGTGTCTGTACTCTAGTTGTTGCACCAGAACCTCAACGCTAGCAGTGTTCTGTGTCGTTTGGCGTGCCTCAGTACGGATGGCCTTATCTTCTTGCTGGGTCTCTCACAGCCTATTTTTTGTTGCATCAAGCTCAATCTGGAGCCTTCTAATCTGCTCGATCAGTTCCTTTTGTCGAGAAAGACACTCCTCTCTGAGATCGCCCAGTCGGTCATGCCTCTCCCAAAAAATTTGGAGATCACGCTACAGGCACTCCATAAACGAAGCAAAGAAGGACTTCTTTGTCTCCACCTTCTTTGAAAACTTGTTATATTCAAGGGAGATCAACATTTCCATATGCCCCTGTTGATACTACTGCAGCTCTGTTAGGCATTGCATTACCTCCTACAGTTTATGGCCAAGAAAGTTGGCCATCTGCTCAAAGCCAGGGATATCCCTCAGAGAATGGACCAGGCCCTCATCAAAGTGCCTTGCCCAGGCGAAGGATTTATTGTGCTCCAACACACCCTCGATCCCCTTCTTCAAGAATAGGTGGAAGCTCCGGACAGAAAGTTTGACGGTCTCATCAATCTCCTCCAATTTGGCCATAGTCAAGGGCGACGGGATTGAAGAAGAGGCCACAGGCGCAGCAGGCGGCACAACGGTGCTCAAAAACCTTAAAGTAGAAACAACCATTGTAATCCCCTGATTTTTAAAAAAAATTAATTTGGATTTTTCACAATTTTCTATAATTTTCTAGGATTTTCAAGAATTTATTTTAGATTCAAGAATTTATTTTTCACAACCTTTAGTGTAGCTTTCTTCTAGAATATAGAAGTCCCTATTGATAGAATGATAGGTAGGGTAACCTTCCTACTAAAAGTATAACTAGGATATTGACACACCCCTAAGTAGAACGCTTAATGAACCCTAGCGTCCCTTACCTATAGAATAATTTACCATTATTTCTTGTTATAGTCATGAATGACCTAAGAGTAGTATAGGCACTGCTAAGAGCTAGTTAGAGATTGGACCCTAATGTTTGACCCTAGTGGTTGACCCCAGTTTTGAGGAACCAATAGAAATATGAGATCGAATGTTAGAACAGAACCTAGTGTGCATAGTGAGATAGTGTTAGGATATAGGTTCTTGTCGTGATATTAGCAGACGGTACCTCAGAAAGTCCAGAGCAACGAGTATGACATTCCCCATGAGATCATACCTCAAACACGGAGAATTGCTCGCCACCTTCACCTTAGGAAACTATGATATTATCTAGAGCCTCATATTTTAATTTCATACGTTGTTCATCTGCGACCTTAACGTTCGCTAATGCGCAACGACTAAAATATGTTCTTCTTTTCTCCGTCTTTCAATTCGTGCCACCTGACACTTCTAATAGTAGGCCAAGTAATTTTATTCCTTGTTAAGGACCTATAGTTTGCTAGGATTATAGTTGTAGTCTTGAATTTGAAAATTTTGTGTTTTGTAGTTAGAGTTCGATAAGTTTGAGTTAATCTTGTAGATTGTGACCCGATGATTATCCCTTAGTGTTAAATCACGTAATTTGTACCCCCACCTCGATACAAGTTATATTCTCTTTCCCTAGAGACTAGTACCACATAGTCCACTTGACCCATCAAGGCGGTGTAACTGAATGACAATAATTGTATGCTAGCATAAGATGACAGTGTTTATTCAGACAATAGAATTTAGAGGTTCATGCCCTATTGGGTCAACTAGCAACTTAGATAAGGAGGTTGTATGATAACTGTAGAGATTGTAGAGTCTTTTATTATTGTTGCTCATTTTTGTTCGTTTTGTGAACTTGAATAATTTGTACCTCCTTTCATCATCATCTAGCGTGCTTATATTTCATATACTACCTTGACTTATTATGCTATTTTATAGCCTAGTTTTGCAAGCTTATTCTTTATCGAGCTTGTTCATGACATATGTATTATTGGGGAGGCCCACAATAATACATTTCAGAATCAGTGTATTACGGTCTGATCAACCATAGTGCGCTTGATTCGCCCTCGCAATAATACCTTACGTGGATTAAGATATGTAGTTATTAGTAGACGAATATACTTGTCCTAGATATGTCTGACATATCGTATCGGTTACATAACTGTACTAATACGAGCAGGCGAACAAAGGATTACCAAAATATGATTTCAATCCACAACTGCTTTGACAATTCCCAATTGAATTCTTTAAACGCCTCGATCCCAATACTTCTATTCTATTACGCTGCCCTTGAACTCTTTATTATTGGTCTCCGTCTTCCCTTATTTCAGAAAGACGAAATATCGTGCTTGGTATAAATTGATACACAGAGAATACTAGATATACCCCATAGGCCGATCACATACTTGAGGATTATTCTTCGTAATTAAGGACATATCATATGTGATATAATCGGCATTGAAGTTCGAGGATTGAATGACATGAGTAAACATATTAAGGAATATTCTCTTAAGGTATATAGCCTTATGTGATAGATGAGTAAATTCTGTCACGACCCGTACCCGGAATTTGGGCATGAGTCGTGGGTACGTCCAGCCTACGCCGCAGCATCGGCGGTAGAACGCAGTCTAGGTCTCAACATATAATATATCCTGTCAATAGTCTCAACTCCGCACGGAGGACAATGATAATAATCCACAGTTCTATAATATACTCAATCACAAGCTATAAAAAATAATGGCACGATGGGAATAGAAAAGAATTCAAATAAAAACAACCACAATAATCCAACTCAAATCCTGGTCTAAACGACCTCACCAAGTCACAAAATAATAAATACAACTCAGTCTCAGTCTAAAACAATAAATACAGAAAAATCTAAGAACAGCCAGGTAAATTCTCCTCTGGGCTAGGCAACTCCTCTGGGGTTTCTGGAGTGAAATTACCCTCTAATCCTGGGCCGTAATGAGTGGGGCAAAGATCCTCCAGGTCCTCTGAAAAATGTTATCCAGTCAGGATTGGAGCGAAGCACAAGCACTAACAGCAGTTTTATTAAATTGACAAAGTCTATAAACAGTGTAAGAAATACAAGATGAGAATAAAAGCTGAAAATGTGAAGTACTGGAGAAATGAAATAGGCAATAGAGCATCTAGCAATGAACAATAAATAGTGAATGCTAGAACAAGTGAATCTGAATAAAAATGAACATCTAGCTAAGTGTTTGAAATATTAATATATCATGTGATCGGCTTGGGACTAGATCAGGCTGGTTATATATGATTAGCTATGATTCTTGAAAGTCAGGCAAACCATATGGTTAGCTATGATGCATGATAATGGTCAGGCTAATCACATATAACAGCTATGAAGCATGATAATGGTCAGGCTGCACCCGACGTGAGAAGTGGGGTGAGCTATGATGCATGGCAAGTTTGGATATGATCACATAATCTACTAATAATTCCCCATCCCCCAGCTAGCACGATGGATTCCAATCACGACTCCTCATGATGGGGATCTAGGGTGCTAACTCGTGTATCCACAGTGTCGGAATCAAGTATGTAATACACTACAATTTATAGAAGTAATCAACAATGAAAACTGTCAGAGAATGTACTCGCCTGTGGTCCTGAGCAAAATGTGAGGATCGATGTCCAAAGTGGGATCACAATGACCTAATTATGGAATTTTATGTCAAAATACTGAAATAAGGAAATAAACATGTTTAACTAATTAAATATGAGGCCTCTAGGTAAATTTTGAGGTTTACTGGTCAAAATTAGGTTAACTAGTTAATACTAGTCCATATATATCATAATAGTCCATATTGGACAAAACCTAACTAAACTAGTCAACTTCTTTGTCATACCAAGGTATCTAGTTTAATGCTAGCTACTATTATATACTATATGCCATTGATACTAGGGTACCCACCTATACTAGCTAGTATTTATAATTTGTTCTATTTTAGTAATAATATAGTTCTAACCCATTTCACCTTAGTTATATAACTATAGGTGGTATACACACAGGTAAACTGAAATCTGAAATACACCTAGGACACACACATAGTCAAACTATCACCTAACTGATACACATACATAGGCACACATTGGTAGGAACACACAGTTGTAACTCACAGTCATATTTACACAGCCACACTGACACAGGTTCCTCACAACTACATCTACACACACTGATACTCATACCCTCACTGCAATCATACAGGTTCTGAACACTGAACACCAACACACTGAGACATAAACACATAGTTAGGAACTGGTACTCCTACAACATTGATTCTAGATTTGATTCAATGACCCATCCACAGTATCTCAGTCTAGAATTGGTATTCAGATTAGTACAGGCATTTGCTAAGTTCTAAGACAGTGTATAACTACTGGTAGGATCAATAGGTAGTTTCCCCTCGCTGCTCACATAGAGAACTTACTCACATAACTACTGCACACCACATTCTCACTCATACACAGCTATATACTGATACACATTCATCTCACAGTAACTTACCTGTCTGTTGGGGCTATAGATGCCTAACACTTGAGCCACTGAGGTTATCCCTACTGACCCCCAGTATCAGTCCTCCTACCACACACAGACACACTGATGCAACACACAAGCACACATATTCATACACTGTCATTTACTGATATATAATCTCCCCTATGCACAAACACACTGATCAGGGTCATCACTGCACACACATACTCAGATTTCTGGAAAAATCTGAGACACACTCTAAGTTCTGAACTGACACACAGGTTGCACTCACTGATACTCAAGATGCTGGGGTTCTAGGATATATGCTGGATAGACTACACAGCATCAGTTAACACACACACATATGTGCACACGGCACAGCACAGCACAGTTTCCCTTTACTGATACACATCCAGTTAATCTAATTTGCACAGCATACTGATACATACACACAGTTCACAGTTCAAATACTGAACATAAAACCTTACACACACACTCTAAATTAAATGCCCAGTTATGTTCAATACTCAGAAATCTTAATCCTAACCACACTCAAACATAGGTTGACACAAGGCTACACTCTCAGAATTCATATACTGGCACATAGGGATCACTAGATACACTCACGGTTTCTAACATACTGAATCACTAACCTACAATCTGCACAGTTCACACACAAGAAAATCACTCACACACAGATTTCTGATACTCGACACAGTATACTGCTACTGATGAATAAAAACTTGGGACACTCTTAAAACAGGGTCACACATACTCACAGAATTTCCAGAGGCACACATGCCCAGATACACCCAACCCGACTATGCACAGGAATTCTTCCCATCGATGTATTCCCTCTTCAAATCACACACACATCTACATACATAGATATATATATAAACACACATCAAATTGGGTGATGTAGAGTAGATTAGATGGGTAATTCCTCCTGTGAAGCATTTTATCATACATATAATGTGCAAAACAAAAATCACACTAAGAACTCCTGAAAACCCAAAACAAAACCCTAAAATCAATATCTAACCTACACGTAGGAGGTGAATCCAGTCTACATGCAAACCCCTAGGGTTAGGGTTCACAAAAATTGGGGAAACCAGTGTAGGGACACCTAAACCTTAATTCTAAACCCTAAAACGAAAACTAAATAATAGGGGGTTTCCTAATGGCAGTTTAAAACAGAAAAACAGAAATTAATAGGGTAGAAATTGGGATTTTACCTATAGGGAGATGGTTTCTCTATGAAAGTTCTTCTTCCCCAAGGTTCCTTAACCCAAACTCCCTGCTTTCCTTGCTTTGGAGAAGGAAGATGGAAACCTAGGATTTTAATTTCGAATTTGGGGTGGGGAGATGGCTTTCTTGATGGAGGCTAGAGTTTTCTTCCTTCATGAAGGAAGAGGTGGCTCCCTTTTATATTAAAACTAGTTTAGGGTTTCCAATGCATAGTTTAGGTTAAATCCCTTATGTTAGGTCATGTAGAACCTAATTAACTCAGGCTTAGTCATTCTAGGGTTTCTCTAGAATTAGGTTTACAAATTAGGGTTTACTCATTAGGGTTTGTCCTAATGGGTTCTAGGGTTTGACCTAAAACCAAACATCACCAACAATATATAATTAGTTTTAAAAAATCTCAGCAGGTTAATTAAACACATAATTATCCCAAAATAGTGAAATTACCCAAATGCCCTTATCTGGAAAAGTGGTAGTGACAAATTCTAAGTTGGGTAGTAGTGCATTGTCAACTCGAGAGGAATTTTTTTTAGATTGTGATCGAGTAAGATTAAATTGGGAGAGGTTCAAGCCATTTTAATTTTGAGAATTTTAGAAGAATGACTAAGATGATGAGGATTAATGAATTGATATTAAGGACCCAATATTTATACCATAAGTACATGATTTAAACAATGAAGGTAAAATTATCAACTTAAAATTTAGAGGATAAAAAGAAGGAATTTCAGACTTGAACAATGGTGGACTGCATTTAAATTATTTTTTCAAGTTGATGATTTGAGTTAAAATAAAAAACTTGATGGTTGGACTACCTATTTGAAATATTAAGGATGTGAATGGAATTTAAGAAGTTGAAGCATACAAAAATTTATAAGTAAAAATAGGAATAATAATGGACTCGAATTACTTCTAGAGGAGATTATGATAATTGGAGATCGTGAGGTAAAATTGATATGCATATTTAAATCTTGAAGATGATATATGGATTTAATTTAAATTTAGATATGGATAATTTGAAAAAGCGAGAAGAGATAACCATAGGTTGAATTTGATTGGATCAGTGGTCATCTTAACCTAGAAATGATTGCAATGGATATGATTAGGATTTTAATTGTCGCAAGGAGATTATGATTGACTTGTCTTATGTACACGAAGGATTAACAAATTATGTCTTATTTTAATTTTGAGGACGACATTGTCTTAAGTTGGCTGGATTGTGAAACCCCCTCACCTAAGAAGTAGACCTACTTGGCTTAGATAGTGAGACTGAGGTTAGCTCGAATCTACTTAGGAATAGAACACGACATTTTTTATTTAGTTTTACAATATAGTATCCCTCGGCGCGCCTTACCATTGCTTCGATAATTGGAGCACTTCCCTAGTCACTGCCTTCCTACAAATTTCACACCTTGTCCTAGACATGCCCATCCTCCAATTTCCATCTTTATGCAACATTTCAATTGTTGGGCGCTTTTATACAAAAGAGCATTTAGGTGTCCACACTATTGGACATGACACACGAAGAAACCTATTTTCATTCATGTGAATTTCTTCCATGATTTTCGGAATGTGCAACGTGTGACATCGTCCACTCCGTTAAACCTAGCCTTGCATTTTAACCAATACAAATCTTAGACCATCATTGACATCTACCATGGCTTAATTTTAATTTCGAGGACAAATTTTTTATAAGTTGGGTAGATTGTAACCCCCTGATTTTTCAAAAAATTTTAATTTGGATTTTTCCCAATTTTCTATAATTTTTTAGGATTTTTAAGAATTTATTTTAGATTCAAATATAATTAAAAATATCCCAAACTTTTATTTTAGGTTCTAAATAATAAAATATATTTTCTAGAAGTTTTTGGGAATTTTCTGAGTATTTTTAGTATTTATTGGGAGTTATTTAGGCTAATAACTAATTTTTAGGACTTGTAGAATTTATGGTGCAAGCCCAGGAATATAGAATGGACCCACGTTATTTTTTAAGGTTTATAATATTATTATATATTTTTTGGAATTATTTCAGAATTTTTAGAATAATGTTAGTATTTATTTTTAGTTTTATGGCAAAACTAATTTTTAGAGCTTCTCCTAATTATAGTAGGAAATATATAAATATATAATTATCCCAAATATTTTTCTAGGGTTTTTAGGTTCAAAATATATTTTCTGTAATTTTTTTAGATTTTTATGATTATTTTTAATGTTTATTTTGAGTTATTTAGATTTAAAATGACTTAAATAATGTTTTGATAAAGGCAAATCAAAACAATAAATAATATAACCAAAACCATCCAATCAAATCATGACACGTGTCACCCTATCAACTTTCATTCAGCCTCTCAACATCCCTATATATATATATATATATATACATATATATATATATATATATATATATGTAAACCCCCTCGACCAGATTTCAGTATTTCTAGGATTATTTTAACAATTTAGGATTTATGGCAAAACTTTAATTTATTTTGCCTACATATCCTGTTGACTTGTGCACCTGTCCGTCACCGAATTATTTGGAGCTTTACCTTGACTGTTATCCCCGAACAAAGTCACATACCTGTTCTAGACATGTTAGACTATTTTTCTAAATTTTGTGCAACTCCCAGATGCTTTATTTTGAGCCTCGTTTGAGACGCACAACTATCGTTACAAAAGACCGTAATTATTTCCTATTTAATTTCCTGCTCTTTACCCACCTCTGTACCAATAGAGATTTGAGGTCCAACATGCACCTGTTTTGCCCAAACAAAAATACGTTAATTTTCTACACTGAGTATACTACATTTAGTGTATTGACACCGTAGAAAAATTATGACCCTATCTGCCTCTAAATAATTAGAGAACACCGTGCGCAGTATTTATTAATTAATTAAATACGATGACCCGTATCGTCCAGAAACCAGGTCCAATCCCTGCCCAGACTCACCCCCATTCCCCCAGGGCCCTCACATAACAATTTCCCTCAGTTCTGTGCATTTTAGAATTTTCAGGAATCGGGTGTTTTCCCAGACAATTTCGTAATTGCGCAATCTCCCCAAAATAGGACATTTACGCAATTTATGAAACTACAGGGACTTTCCTGCAAATTACAGTACGAGGTGTCACCCCTCACTGGCCGGTGAACCTGCACCGTCCATTTGGACGCGGGACCCACCCGGAAAGATTCCGAAAATATCCCAAAAATATCCCAAAAATATCCCAAAATATCTCTAGATATTTTCTTATTTAATTAATATATTTTTTTTATAAAAGAAAAAGAAAAAGAAAAAGAGAATGAAAATAAAAAAAAGAAAACCCAATCCCCCCCTACAGTCGACCCCCCCCCCCCCGGCCGCCGGCGGCTCCGCCACCCCTGGCCGGAGAGCTCCGCCGCCACCCCCTGGCCCCTCCCCGCTGGCCCTCTTCTCCCCGCGCCTCCCCTCTCTCTCAGCAGCCTCCGCCTTTTTCCCCCCCGACCTCTGCCTCCCCTCCCCGCGGAGAGCTCCGCCGGAGCAACACCCCGCGGCGGAGCCAGCCCTCCGCCCGCCGCCGCTCCTCCTATTCTCCTCCTCCTCCTCCCCTCTCTCAGCCGCTCACAACCACCCTCCACCACCATTATCATCACCATCACCATCACCGCCACCCGTCGGCCGACCTCCCACTCCTCCCCGAGCGCCGCCTCCGCCACGGCCTCCCCTCGCCGGAGCCCCGCCTCCGCCACCCGACCCCTCGGCCATCTCCTTCTTCCCCGACGCAGCGGCCTCCTCGAGAAGCAGCAGCAGCGGGCCAGAGCTCCGCCGAGCCCCGACCAGCCTCGACCCGGTCGCCGAGCGCCGCCTCCGGCCTGGGTACGCCCCGCCAAACGGGACGACTTGGTCGCACGCGGTCTTTACCAAAACGTGCGCAACGTTGATACGGACGTGTAGGAATTCGGAGAAGTTGATTTGGATGTGCATGCACACCGGAATCAACGCGTATCCGCCGACACTGCCCCGTATCCGTCAGTTCTGGAACACGCTGCAACTTTGTGTACACACGTCGGATCGAGACGAAACTTGCGCCATCGGACTCGTAGCAATACGCTGGTCCTGTGAGCCAAGTTTGGTTCGATTCTGAGAACGTTGACAAAATTCCGTATCGTGGGCCCCACCGGCTCCACTTAACGGGCGATTTTGTGATCGGCTCACCGGAATCCAATTCTGGAAGTTCCGTTGGGTTCGTATCGACGTTCTGGACTTGTGGACACTAAGTTTGGCGAATTTGGAGACCTTTGACCCTGACACATTTTTCGGTGCAAAGTGGGCCACATATGGACCCCACTTTGACCGGAAACTGTCATTTTTGTCCCTGTGTCCAAATTGGACTTAAGGACAGGCGTTTCTAGCTATTTGATATTTTCTGAGACTGTTAGTGATATTTATTTCAGCATCCGGAGACATTTATTCTGAGGCCATTATTTCTGACTTTTGACACTTGACATCTGGATATTACATTTACAGCTCTCCTGCCAGGCAAGTATACCTTGCCTTGTTGTACTGTTTAAATTTAGTTATTGTTAGTTATATGTTTATCTATTTTAATATTATATAAATGTGCGCGTCCGAGCAGACTCGGGTGCAGTCAACGATGGCGTTGACGTTAGGACTTGTGTCTGACCTAGTGTCTAGTAGACCCACCTAAAGTTGTGAAGTTATTGATATAACTTCCCAGGCCTTGACACGTATCATTACACGTCACAGAGTGAGTACATGTAGGGACGCGTGCCTCATGCGCGACTGGCCATCAGTGTGAGCAACACGTGTAGTGGTATTTAGCTCAGTTGTTTATTTTATTGAGACTTGCATCATAGTAGGAGGTGTCCACGTCGTTTTCACGACTTGTACATCTATATTGGGCGGGAAAGACACTTAGTAGGCGTATGGGACACCCCCTCCTTGAGTCTTTTATCCTTCGATCCATGCTCCTCGGAGATGGACGATTGCAGAGTTCCCTGAGTCGGGGGCATATGACACATATACTAGCCAGTCCCGACGATTGGTGAATTACGTCAGCATATGTCTAGCCACACATTCCCATGCGTACTACAAGGTCTTTAAATTGCATTCACTTAGATGGTTAGCACACCCCTTTATTTATTCAGTATTTACATTATGGCATGTCATTTTTCTGTATCTTGCTATGTCCCTCTGAGGACCTGGTCTCCTGCCAGGTGTGTATGTTCTTGAGTATTCACAGGAGCACTGATCCGGACAGGTTTCGTATTTTTCCGAGGAGGTCTTCTCTTCGAGCCTCGGGATGTTCAGATGTTCTTTTATGGTGTGTATTCTGGTTCCTTTTATATTCCATTTCGGCAGTGGATTTGTTTTCATCCGACTGTCGTTCTTTAGCTATTTTTTTTATTGAGTTTTAGTTACCAGATTATTGGTTATTCATGTCTATGTGATATTCTGTGGATGAGATTTAGATATTACCCTGTGACTTGTGATTATTTATACCACTGGTGAACTATTGTTCATTATACGGCGTACGCACGTATATATGGTTTCCATATATTGGAGTTGCCATATATACGGGCGGCTGGCACGGTTACGTATCATAGTCCTACGTATTTTGGGACTGGGGCGTGACAGTGTTTTTAGTGGTGGCCCATGCAGGTCGAGAGCATATTGTCTCGGTTACGTTACTGTACCGAGCAAGCCTGCGTCTCAGAGCATATTGTCTCGGTTACGTTACTGTACCGAGCAAGCCTGCACCTAGGATTAGAGGATAGAATCTCATCCATAATTAACTATGACTTATCTTCCTTCCAGTCTGTCCTACTTACATAATTGCATCCTGCTTGATTCATGTGCTTCCCTGATAATTCCTTAAGTATAGCCCCTGCTAAAATATAGGAATCCCTGTTGATAGAAAGATAATTAGGGTAGTATTCCTATTAAGAACACAACTAGGGCATTGACATATCATTAAGTTCAGATTACTTAAATGAACCCTAGTCTCCCATATTACCTAATGAATCCTAGTCTTTCATATTACCTAATGAACCCTAGCATCACTACCTATAGATTAACTTACCATTGTCCCTTGACATATTTTTTTTATGACTTGAGTGTAGTAAAATACTACTAGGATTAGTTAGAGAATTAACCATAGTGTTGACCCTAGTCTTGAGGATCCAATAGAAATCTAAAGTGGAATACTAGGACTAAACCTCATCCTATGTTTAGATAAACCCAGTGTTACGCCAGAAACTTTTTACCCTTGTTGGCGTAAAAGCCAATTGACTCTTGGTGGAGTAGAAACCAAACAAACTGCCTAGTTGGCGTAAAAGCCAAATGACTTTCTTGTTGGCGTAAAAAAAAAAACCAAATTATGCGGGAGATTATCTCCTTTACGCCGCAGTTATGACGACTGCTACCCTCGATCCCTTAGTCTTCCTTATCCTGCGTCCTGGAAGCCACGTAGGTAACTGCCCTGCGTAAACTTGATGATTCTTGAATAATAGATGACCAACGTAGAGTAACCTGATTAGGCGTAAAATATAAGGATAGGATGTGAGCGTGATTGTTACAGCCTTAGCTTTCCCCAGTTGATCCAATCTTGTGCATTAAAGGCAGAGATACGCCTCGAGACCTGTGCAAAAAGAAACAGCTTTCTGACAGGACATCTGATTTTGTCTCATCTCAAGCGTTTATGACTAGTATCCAATCAGTCACTAGACGACAACCTGGGTCACCCGTGCAAATTCATCATCATAACCGACCACTCGATCGTTGTACAAGTACTTTTGTCAGATATCAGGATTCACTAATTTGACTGACAAACTCATAAGTTTCTCGTACTACTTTACGCTACGACGAATGTTAGACTTTACGCAGGCAGACTTCTATACAAACTTTACGTCCGCTAATTTTTGCGCAGATTTTAGCGCAAAACCTTTACGCTCAGACTTTCACCCAGACTTTTACGCGCAGACTGTTACGCACAGACTTTTTACGCGGACAACTCTGAAGCTCTACCTTACGCTTCTCTGTTTTACGCGGATAGTTCTGAAGCCATGTGTCACGCCAAATTATTTTGTCTTGGCTTTACGCAGACAACCTCGAACCCCTACTTTACGCGGACTTTCTTGAAATCTCTGTTTTAGACAGACAACCTATAATGTATATTAAGATTATAGAACTTAGAAGGCCATACCTCTTTTAGGTCAACTAGCGACTTAGACAAGGCATTAGAATAATAACTGTAGAGATTATAGTCTTATCTTTTTGTGATTGTGAATTATGTTGTAATTTCTCTCATCATAATCTAGCATACTTAAAATTGCTGTCCTACCTTGACTTATACTGCTATTATAGCTTAGTTTTGCAAGCTTATTCTTTATCGAGCTTGTTCATGACACATGTGTTATTGGGGCCTGATCCACTCCACTAATACAATTGTCTATTCAGAATCAGTGTATTACGGTCTGATCAACCTTAGTGCATTTTGATTCGCCCTTCGCATAACTACTTTAGGTGGATTGAGATATATAGTGATTAGTAGACAGATGTACTTGCCCTCTAGATATGTCTGAGCATATCGTATCAGCTACACGACTGTACTGATACGAGCATGTGAATAGGAAATTACCAAAAATAATATTTTAATCCACAACTGCTTTGACAAATTCCATTGAATTCTTTAAACGCCTTGATCCCCATACTTCTAATATATTACCTCCCCCTTAAACTCTGGATTACTGTTTTCCGTCTTCCCTTATTTCGGAAGAACGAAACCTCGTGCTTAGTATAAATACGAAAGTGTATTGTTTCTGTAGCCATTTCTGTTTGTTTCTTGGGTAATTACCAATACCTATTATTAGATTAGATTGCAGTTTAAAACTGTACTATTTTTAGAATGACCTTCGCTACCTACCTAACATTTTATTACGTTCCTGATACGTGCATCCCTATAACAGCATTAAATTTTTATTTTGCCTCGTAACTTGGGTTAAGTTCAGAACTCAAGTATTACGATGAAGAATATATCAGTTTGCTGTCAGGAGCCTAAAAGGATTTCACCGAAGGAACAATGGATTGACTCCTGAATGGATAGCAGTACCTATGACTTGGTTGACTTATAAGGATTAAGAATTCCTATGGACCAACGAGTGTCAAGCCGCTTTCGAGGAGTTGAAGAAGCGACTGACCACAACACCCGTATTGACTATTCCATCCGTATCAGGCGGTTGTGATCTACAGACGCATCAGAAAAAAAAAAAGTTTGGGATGCGTATTAATACAGGATGGCAAGGTAATGACATATGCATCTAGACAATTATGAGTACATGAGAAGAATTTGGAACTTGCAACCGTCGTAATTACTCTGAAGCTTTGAAGACATTACTTATATGAGATAAATCGTAAGATTGTACGGCATACCAGTCAGCATTGTACGAGACAAGGATTCACGTGACCAGAGTTGGTGGTCAACCCCGTAGAGACAGTTAAGTAATACGAGAACACTTGCGAGCAGTGCAAGACAGACAGAAGTAGTGGACAGAACGTCATCATCGTCCCTTGGAATTCAAAGAGGACGATCATGTCATCTTGAGGATATCACCTACTAGAGACACCATTTGATTCAGAGGACACAGCAAGTTGAGTCCAAGGTATATTGGACCATTGACGTGCTAAAAAGAGTGGGAGTAGTGGCATATCAACCTGCGCAACCACCTTCACTTGAGGAAGTACTTGATGTATTCCACGTGTCACAACTCAGGCGATATGTGACAGACAGCAGTCAGGTTCTCAACCATTCGTAGTTCGCCATTAAGCCGAGCGTGTCGTATCAAGAGCAACCCGTGGGAATCCTTGATTATCGAAAAAAAGGTATTAAGAAATCAGTCTATTCCCTTGGTCCGTATGGCATGGAAGCATGGCGCGCCAGGAGAATCTACTTGGAAGAGTGTGGACGACATGCGTAAACGTTTTCGAACCTATTCGTAAACCAAGATATAATTTACTTTGTTAAATTATATCTTATGCCGTCTTTGACTTCTATTCCGGCTTAGTTTTAATTTCGAGGACGAAATTTTTATAAGTTGGGTAGATTGTAAACCCCCTCGACCAGATTTCAGTATTTCTAGGATTATTTTAACAATTTAGGATTTATGGCAAAACTTTAATTTATTTTGCCTACATATCCTGTTGACTTGTGCACCTGTCCGTCACCGAATTATTTGGAGCTTTACCTTGACTGTTATCCCCGAACAAAGTCACATACCTGTTCTAGACATGTTAGACTATTTTTCTAAATTTTGTGCAACTCCCAGATGCTTTATTTTGAGCCTCGTTTGAGACGCACAACTATCGTTACAAAAGACCGTAATTATTTCCTATTTAATTTCCTGCTCTTTACCCATCTCTGTACCAATAGAGATTTGAGGCCCAACATGCACCTGTTTTGCCCAAACAAAAATACGTTAATTTTCTACACTGAGTATACTACATTTAGTGTATTGACACCGTAGAAAAATTATGACCCTATCTGCCTCTAAATAATTAGAGAACACCGTGCGCAGTATTTATTAATTAATTAAATACGATGACCCGTATCGTCCAGAAACCAGGTCCAATCCCTGCCCAGACTCACCCCCATTCCCCCAGGGCCCTCACATAACAATTTCCCTCAGTTCTGTGCATTTTAGAATTTTCAGGAATCGGGTGTTTTCTCAGACAATTTCGTAATTGCGCAATCTCCCCAAAATAGGACATTTACGCAATTTATGAAACTACAGGGACTTTCCTGCAAATTACAGTGCGAGGTGTCACCCCTCACTGGCCGGTGAACCTGCACCGTCCATTTGGACGCGGGACCCACCCGGAAAGATCCCGAAAATATCCCAAAAATATCCCAAAAATATCCCAAAATATCTCTAGATATTTTCTTATTTAATTAATATATTTTTTTTATAAAAGAAAAAGAAAAAGAAAAAGAGAATGAAAATAAAAAAAAGCAAACCCGATCCACCCCTACAGTCGACCCCCCCCCCCCGGCCGCCGGCGGCTCCGCCACCCCTGGCCGGAGAGCTCCGCCGCCACCCCCTGGCCCCTCCCCGCTGGCCCTCTTCTCCCCGCGCCTCCCCTCTCTCTCAGCAGCCTCCGCCTTTTTCCCCCCCGACCTCCGCCTCCCCTCCCCGCGGAGAGCTCCGCCGTAGCAACACCCCGCGGCGGAGCCAGCCCTCCGCCCGCCGCCGCTCCTCCTATTCTCCTCCTCCTCCTCCCCTCTCTCAGCCGCTCACAACCACCCTCCACCACCATTATCATCACCATCACCGCCACCCGTCGGCCGACCTCCCACTCCTCCCCGAGCGCCGCCTCCGCCACGGCCTCCCCTCGCCGGAGCCCCGCCTCCGCCACCCGACCCCTCGGCCATCTCCTCCTTCTTCCCCGACGCAGCGGCCTCCTCGAGAAGCAGCAGCAGCGGGCCAGAGCTCCGCCGAGCCCCGGCCAGCCTCGACCCGGTCGCCGAGCGCCGCCTCCGGCCTGCCCTCGCCGTCCTCCGGCGACGTCCCCAGCAGGCCGAAACCCTAACCCTAGGTGGGATCCGACTCGGACACGCCGTGTCGTGTCGGACACGAAGAAATTCATTTTACGGAGCCCTGTTCAGGTATATTTATCTCTCTCCTCGTAATTCCAATTTCAATTCCGCCAGTTGCGTCGTGTAGACTGTGTAACCATCTTGGTGCCCGTGCAACCCGCTCGGAGCATCGCGTCCTGTGGCGATCGCGGCACGCGATCCAAAAACAGGAAAAACAACGACCCGATTCACCCCGGAACTGGGTACGCCCCGCCAAACGGGACGACTTGGTCGCACGCGGTCTTTACCAAAACGTGCGCAACGTTGATACGGACGTGTAGGAATTCGGAGAAGTTGATTTGGATGTGCATGCACACCGGAATCAACGCGTATCCGCCGACACTGCCCCGTATCCGTCAGTTCTGGAACACGCTGCAACTTTGTGTACACACGTCGGATCGAGACGAAACTTGCGCCATCGGACTCGTAGCAATACGCTGGTCCTGTGAGCCAAGTTTGGTTCGATTCTGAGAACGTTGACAAAATTCCGTATCGTGGGCCCCACCGGCTCCACTTAACGGGCGATTTTGTGATCGGCTCACCGGAATCCAATTCTGGAAGTTCCGTTGGGTTCGTATCGACGTTCTGGACTTGTGGACACTAAGTTTGGCGAATTTGGAGACCTTTGACCCTGACACGTTTTTCGGTGCAAAGTGGGCCACATATGGACCCCACTTTGACCGGAAACTGTCATTTTTGTCCCTGTGTCCAAATTGGACTTAAGGACAGGCGTTTCTAGCTATTTGATATTTTCTGAGACTGTTAGTGATATTTATTTCAGCATCCGGAGACATTTATTCTGAGGCCATTATTTCTGACTTTTGACACTTGACATCTGGATATTACATTTACAGCTCTCCTGCCAGGCAAGTATACCTTGCCTTGTTGTACTGTTTAAATTCAGTTATTGTTAGTTATATGTTTATCTATTTTAATATTATATAAATGTGCGCGTCCGAGCAGACTCGGGTGCAGTCAACGATGGCGTTGACGTTAGGACTTGTGTCTGACCTAGTGTCTAGTAGACCCACCTAAAGTTGTGAAGTTATTGATATAACTTCCCAGGCCTTGACACGTATCATTACACGTCACAGAGTGAGTACATGTAGGGATGCGTGCCTCATGCGCGACTGGCCATCAGTGTGAGCAACACGTGTAGTGGTATTTAGCTCAGTTGTTTATTTTATTGAGACTTGCATCATAGTAGGAGGTGTCCACGTCGTTTTCACGACTTGTACATCTATATTGGGCGGGAAAGACACTTAGTAGGCGTATGGGACACCCCCTCCTTGAGTCTTTTATCCTTCGATCCATGCTCCTCGGAGATGGACGATTGCAGAGTTCCCTGAGTCGGGGGCATATGACACATATACTAGCCAGTCCCGACGATTGGTGAATTACGTCAGCATATGTCTAGCCACACATTCCCATGCGTACTACAAGGTCTTTAAATTGCATTCACTTAGATGGTTAGCACACCCCTTTATTTATTCAGTATTTACATTATGGCATGTCATTTTTCTGTATCTTGCTATGTCCCTCTGAGGACCTGGTCTCCTGCCAGGTGTGTATGTTCTTGAGTATTCACAGGAGCACTGATCCGGACAGGTTTCGTATTTTTCCGAGGAGGTCTTCTCTTCGAGCCTCGGGATGTTCAGATGTTCTTTTATGGTGTGTATTCTGGTTCCTTTTATATTCCATTTCGGCAGTGGATTTGTTTCCATCCGACTGTCGTTCTTTAGCTATTTTTTTTATTGAGTTTTAGTTACCAGATTATTGGTTATTCATGTCTATGTGATATTCTGTGGATGAGATTTAGATATTACCCTGTGACTTGTGATTATTTATACCACTGGTGAACTATTGTTCATTATACGGCGTACGCACGTATATATGGTTTCCATATATTGGAGTTGCCATATATACGGGCGGCTGGCACGGTTACGTATCTTAGTCCTACGTATTTTGGGACTGGGGCGTGACAATATATATATATATTATTGTTATTATAACCCTAATTATCCCATTATTTTTAGAGAGAGAGATTTTGGAGAATTGCCATCTAGGGTTCCTTCATCTTCCAAAAATTATTGCGCATAGCTCCGGACTCCAAACGAGGCCTAATTTCTTGCGTTAGACTGATATTGAGGTTAGATTTATGATTATATAATTTTTTTTACAAAATCATGAGTATAAAATTCTGGAAAATTCGTAGAGCACAGCATGTCCGAAAATAGACGTGTTTCAATGTTTTCGCGGTTTCGGGAGAACCAGGATTCAGAATCATGAACCGTTTAAAGTTTCGGAAAGCTAATGTCGAGATCATTGACATATGTTTTTTCCAGAATTTAATTCGATGTATTTTCATACTGTTAATTCTGTAGAACTTCTAGGTTAGAATTTAACCATCGGTGCACAATACAAAATTTGTATGTGCCATAATTCCCAAACGAATTTGAATTCGGACGAGACGTAAATTCTAATATGTTTTTTATGCTAAAATCTACAGGAAATCATGCATGAAAGTCAAGTTTGTGTCGGTTGACTTTTTGGTCAACCGATCGCCTCGATTTGCGTGCCATGAGTCTCGAGTTAATAAAATTCAGTTTCTTTGGACAAAATTTAGGAATTAACATAAAAATCAGAATAATAAGATTAAAATAGGATTTTAGAGTAATTATTCTAGAATTAAATAAATTAAAATAAATTATCTTTTGACATGATAAATTTGTAATACATAGGCTATTTGGACTGTGACTTGGACTCTGATTCCTACCAGCAACAGGCCCCTAGGCAAGTGTACCTTGCCAAACTCTGCAGTATTGTTACATATTTTCCTTGCTTTATTATAATATTGTGCATGCTTAACCTAGGACCGTGTGACGTACTTAGCGTCCGATTATTAGTCGGGTGCCAACACTGTACGCGGTGTTGGGTACTGTCATCTAGAGATGGACATTCGTGACACTTTATATTCTCGTACTTATCTTACCAAGTACACTATGACCCAGGATACTTGACACTATTCATGAGACAGGATCTTTCTGAGATATTCATGGTAATTCTGTATAGGATACAGGACTTGACATGGACATTATATTCTTAGATATTGTATGACTTGTTGCATTAGCTATGATCCCGCTTGACATGGACATGAGATGTTATGGTTATGATATGCGTGGTTACATTGGGTGGGGAGAGACACACAGGCTACAGGCTATTCCATATATATATACATCCATTATTATTGAGAGGTCGTAGACTCTCGGAGCAGAGCTAGACCCACTACCGGTTATTACCGCTACCGGCTCCCCGACACAGAGCTTGTAGTGGCTCAGCCTGAGTACTCATGTTGCTCTCATCTTGCATTTCACATAGATGGTTACATACTTACCTGTCACGCCCCAGTCCCAGAATACGTAGGACTAGGTCACGTAACAATGCCAGCTGGCCCGTATATATGGAAACTCCAATATATGGAAACCATATATACGTGCGTACGCTGTATAATGAACAATAATTCATAAGTGGTAAAAATTACAAGTCACAGGGTTATATCTAAATCTCATCCACAGAAATCACATAAAGATAACCAATAACCATGTAAATAGATCTCAATACAGATATCTAAGAATGACAATCAGATGAAATCAAATCTACTGCCGAAATAGAATATAAAAAGGAACCAGATACACACCATATAAGAACAACATCTGACAATCACGAGGCTCAAAGAGAAGACCTCCTCGGGATAAACGTAACATGTCCAGATCTGTGCTCCTGCGAATACCCAAGAAAATATACACCTGGCAGGGGACCAGGTCCTCAGAGGGACATAGCAAGATACAGAAAAACAATATGCCATGTATGTAAATACTGAATAAATAAATGGGGGTGTGCTAACCATCTAAGTGAATGCAATTTAAAGACCTTGTAGTACGCATGAGAATGTGTAGGCTTGACATATGCTGACGTGATTCACCAATCGTCATGACTGGCTAGTATATGTGTCATATGCCCCCGGACACACGGGTAGCTCTGCAATCGACCATCTCCGAGGAGCATGGTACGAAGGATAAAAGACTCAAGAAGGGGGTGTCCCATACGTCTACTAGATATCTTCCCCACCCAAGGATATACAAGTCGTGAAAACGACGTGGACATCTCGTATAATGATGCAAGTCTCCATAAAAATAAACTAAGCTAAATACCGTTACACATGTTGCTCACTGTCACTACCCAATTCTAGAAAATAGGGTATATTTTTTTTTATTTGATAAATAGTGTATTGTATTTAATTATTTATATTTATATTTATTTAGTGCTTGTAGTATTTTTATTTTAATTGTTTTAGGGTTTTGGCTAGCCTGGACCCATGTCAGACCCTAGTGGACCCATGTCCGACCCAGCCCACACCCTTGTGAGAATTATTTTGGGGCTTAGATTTATTATTTTATTTTTAGGAGGTTAGTGGGAGAGATTTGGAGCTAGTTTGAGTGCATTTGGAGACCCGAAACCCAAAACCCAAAACCATTTTACGGGAGGGCATTTTGGACCTTTGTACATGTAAACCCCCATTTTCTACATGTGGCCGGCTCCTACCTACCCACCCGTGAGAAAGCCAGCAGCAGCCCCCCCCCCTTCTTTCTTCATTCCTCTTCATTTTCCATTTCTTCTTCTTCTTCTCCACTTCTTCTTTCTTCTCCTTCTTCCTCCAAAGTAAGTTTTCTTCCACTTTTCTTCTTTCTTTCTTTCATTCCTTCTTCCTTAAGCTAACCCTCACCTTGAATTTTCTCTAACCTAGGTGTGAGGAGTTTAGATCTAGTGTGGGAGCTAGAGTTGGTGGCTTGGAGCTTGAGGGAGGTAATTTCTAGGAGATCGGAGACCTTGGCCTTGGGATTCCAACTCCCAAGAGGTAAAACCTAACTTTCTCCTTCCTAATTATTTTTGTGTAGTGTAATTAGTGTTGTAGAACCCTCCTAGACCCTAACCCTACCCGTAGGAGGAAGTTGGAACTAGTTTGGGTGAGTTTAGAAACTTTGACATTAGGTTTTGTGTCGAATTCGGGTGGAATCCGAATTTGGTCCAATTTTGGGTGATGCCCTAGGTTAGATGGACCTAGGTAGACGTTGTCGGGTGTCTAGAGGGTGAGTGCGTGTCTCCGTTCGGACACGGGAAGCCGTGTCACGGAGAAACGGGCGTTTCGGGCGAAATTGGGGCTTTTCGTCGTCGCCGATTCTAAGTGCGTGTGCGTTTCCGCCACGGGCCTAGAATCGACGTGGGAGCGCATTTTCTAGGATCTAGACATCGTATAGAGCGCGTGGGTAAATTTTGGGCCGATTCCGAGTTCGTTTGGTGTGCGTTTCAGGAGGTTTTCCGAGCCGCGCACCACGTGTTCGTCGAAATGACCGAACGGCCATTTCGACTTGGTTTCCTCGTTTCGGCTTTGTGCGCGCGTTGGGTTAGTATCGGAGAGTGTGTGCTAGAGTTTTCGGGCTATATTATATATATTTTAGGGTATTGGTGAGTGTCGGGGTCGTTGGGCGTGAGTAGGGCGTGTGGTTTGAGTGTTGTGTGCGTGGTTGTGTTTGTATTGATATGTGTCTATATATATATATATATTTATATATATGTATGTGTGTTTATGTATATATATTTATATATATATGTATGTGTGTGTATTTATATTTATGTACTTGTATATGTATATGTCTATGTGTATATATATATATATGTATATGTGTAAGTGTGCTTGTGTGTGTATATGTGTATATATATATATAGGTATATGTATATATATATAGTTGAGAGTGTGTGTAGATATATATATATAGTTGAGAGTGTGTGTAGATATATATATATTAAGTGTATATATATATATGTAGCTATGTATATATATATTTATGTGTGTGTGTGTGTGTGTATGTGAGATGGAGGGGGGGGAACCTGAAGTGCAGCAGCAGCAGTTCAGCTGCAACAGCAGCAGCTAGCTGCTGCTAGGCAGAGCAGCAGCAGCAGTATGAAGAGGGAGCAGCAGCAACAGCTCCAAGAGGCAGCAGCAGCAGCATCAGCACAAGCAGCAGCAGCAGCTAGCATAGCAGGTAGCAGCGGGTAGTAGCTAGCGAGGGAGGAAGAGAGTTTGATATATAGATATATATATATGTTGATAGATAGGTAATAGATAATAAGTTAGATAGATAGATAGTAGGATAAATAGATAGATAGCTAGGTATTTAGATAGATAGATACTAGATAGGTAGATAGATAGTTTTATCTATCTAAGAGATAGATATCTATATACCTATAGTTATATATATATATATATATAGATATCTTGATAGGTATATATATATATATATGTTATGATTAGGTAAGGTAATGGGTAATGGGTATATGTGTGTGTGGATATATATATGTATATAGGTAGATACCTACTTAGATGTTTTAATAGATAGTAGATATCTATATTACCTAGCCTAGATTAATAACTAGGTGCATAATTAATACCTAGATAGCTAGTTAGAGGGCCTTAGGGCGAAACTTCAATACCTTGAGATACCGAGGTATCTCGATACCTTGAGATATTCAAGGTATTGAGTTTCGAGCGGGGTATTTGAGCATTAGCCTAGGAAATGCTTTGGAGTAATTTTTGTATGTTTATATATATATATTTACGCGTGCTAGCATAGGTTTTAGCGGGTTTAGGCGGGGTGCGTGGCCTAGGGCGAGGTATCGGATACCGAGGGTATCCCGGTATCTCGATTAGGCGAGTTTGTGAGTTTAGTAGCTTTATGAGCTCGGTTTGACCTAGAATTTCAGGGGCACCCTAGTTTGACCTAACTTTGACCATAATTGTCCCCGTTGACCGTAAAAGTCAATATTTGACCTAGTTTTGACCTAGAGTTGACTTTTTAGACCCCGGGTTGACTTTTTGACCCGATTTTCACCGGTTTGACCCGTTCGACCTAGAATAGCCCTAGAAGTCTGTTTTTAATTATTTTATATCAGTTTAAATGCTTAGAACCCTGTTTAATTCTGTTTTTCGCATTAGGTCCTTGCGACACCGGTCCGGATCTCGATCCTCATCAGTTGCTCAGGACATCAGGCGAGTACCTACCTCTGATAGTTTCCATTTCATGATAGCGTTTATATCACCTGTTCTAGAACTGTAATACTTGATTCTGACACTTTATTACATGAGCTGGTACTAGTGGATCCCGTCATGAGGTGCTATCCCCCTTACCGTGTTTAGCGGGTACTCTATCACGTGTATTTCATCATGTGCTTCGGGTATTGATTATCATGTGCTATCATGTGCTTCTTGTGCTCTCGCCTTCGTGTGCGCGAGCTATTATCATGTACGTAGCGTGTTGTGGTTGGATCCAATGGTATTAGTGGGGGAGGGGAGTAGTGAGTTGGTTATATGATCAAAGCCAAACAGTATTCATGTGTATGTCGGTTATGCAACTCACGCATAACGGAGTTATCGTAGTGACTTTCATGTGCAACCTAAGTCGATCATATAACGAACTTGTGCTCAAGGCACTTAGCTAGTATTCATGTTTCTCATCTGCAGTTACTTTTCCACTACTTGTATTGTTCTCCAGTTTACATTGCAGCTACTTATTGTGCTCCAGCATATATTTATTTTCTGTGCATCTTGATTACTTTTCTATTGCTCGTCATATACACCTTACCATGCATTTGGAGTTGCTTTCAGAGTTATGTACTTCGCTCTAGTCCTGACTGGGCATATTTTTTCCAGAGGATCCTGAGGACTATTGCCCTACGTTCTACGGGCCTGGTATTGACGACTGTTGTGACCCCGAGGAGGAGTGCGCCGAGGAGACGCCGATAGCACCCTAGTTAGCTAGGTGGGTTTCCTGGGTTTTCCAGTGGTTTGTATTTTGGATGACTGTACTTATTCTTTTGTGCTTCTGTGAGATGTTGTAGCTTTTAGACTTGGACTGTATTATTTTGGATTGTCTTACTCTCTTGGTTCTGGTTTTCTTTGTTTATATCATATCGTGCTTATTTCTTCCCCTAGATTTTGTGATTGAGATTCATATATATATTGCGTGGTTGCCCTCCTTCGGGAGAAGATTATTTTGATATATATATTGCGTGGTTTTGCCCTCCTTTTGGAGAGGTCATGCCGTATTTTTCAGTGAGATATAGATAGATATGGTTGACCTAGAACGGACCTTCACAGCGTTCTACTACCGATTCTGCGGCGTAGGCTGGACGTACCCACGGCTCATGTCCGATTTTCGGGTGCGGGTCGTGACACTCACACTGATGGCCAGTCGAATATGAGGCACGCGTCCCTACATGAACTCACTTTGTGACGTGTAATGATACGTGTCAAGGCCTGGAAGTCATATCAATAACTTCACAACTTTAGGTGGGTCTACTAGACACTAGGTCAGATACAATCCTAACGTCAACGCCTTCGTTGACTGCACCCGAGTGTTCTCGGACGCGCATATTTATATAATAAATAAACATGTAACTAACAATAACTGAATTTAAACAGTACAACAAGGCAAGGTATACTTGCCTGGCGGGAGAGCTGCAAATATAATGTCCAGATGTCAAATGCCAAAAGTCAGAACTATGGCCTCAGAATAAATGTCTCCGGATACTGAAATAAACATCACTAACAGTCTCAGAAAATATCAAATAGCTAAAAACGCCTGTCTTTAAGTCCAATTTGGACACAGGGGCAAAAATGACAGTTTCTGGTCAAAGTGGGGTCCACATGTGGGCCCACTTTGCACCAAAAATGTGTCAGGGTCAAAGGTCTCCAAATTCGCCAAACTTAGTGTCAACAAGTCAGAAACGATGATACAAACCCAACGGAACTTCCAGAATTGGATTCTGATGAGCCGGTTACAAAATTGCCCGTCAAGTGGAGCCTGTGGGGCCCACGATACGGAATTTTGCCAACGTTCTCAGAATCGAACCAAACTTGGCTCACAGGACCAGCGTATTGCTACGAGTCCGATGGCGCAAGTTTCGTCTCGATCCGACGTGTGTACACAAAGTTGCAGCGTATTCCAGAACTGACGGATACGGGATGGTGTCGGCGGATACGCGTTGATTCCGGTGTGCACGCACATCCAAATCAACTTCTCCGAATTCCTACACGTCCGTATCAACGTCGCGCACGTTTTGGTAAAGACCGCGTGCGACCAAGTCGTCCCGTTTGGCGGGGCGTACCCAGTTCCGGGGTGAATCGGGTCATTATTTTTCCTGTTTTTGGATCGCGTGTCGCGATCGCCACAGGACGCGACGCTCCGAGCGGATTGCACGGGCACCGAGAGGGTCACATAGCCTACGCGTCACAACTGACGGAAATAAAAACGGAACTACGAGGAGAGAGAAATCGTTACCTGAACAGGGCTCCGTGGATTGAATTTCCCGTGTCCGGGAAGCGATGTGACACGACGCTGATCGTGTCCGGGCTGTGTCCGGGCTCTGAAATGCTGCTATGTCCGGTCTGAGTCCAGGGGAGACTTGCCGGGCTTCGCCCGAGGCGCTCAGGTGGAGCTTGGCGGTCAGCGGGGTGTCCAGACAGGGCACGGCGAGGTGGCTGGGAGTCGACGAGGTCTGGGAGAGGGGAGACTTGATTTGTCGAGCCGGGGTGGCCGCTGCTCGTCTCTGGCGAGATCAAGTTGAGCAGGGAGGAGGGGAGGCTGCTCGCGGTGGTCATGACAGCGAGGGAAGGGGGAGTCTGGACGAGGCCGGTGGCGGTCGTGATGGGTTGGCGGTGGAGATGGGGCCGGAGGAAGGAAGCTGAGGAGAGAGGAAGTGGTCGAGGCTGGCTTAGGGGGGGGTTGCGGCTGTGGGGGAGGGGTCATGGTGAGGAGGAGAAGGAGGAGCTGTGGTGACTGAGGATGGTGGTGGCGACTGATGGTGGTGGTGGCGGTAGGAAGAGGAGCCGGAGGAGAAGGAGAGGAGGAGAAGAAGGGTGGGCGGAGGTCGGGGGGAGTGGCGGCTGTCGTGGAGGAGGAGGGGAATAGGAGGAGGCCGAAGGGGAGCTGAGGCGATAGGGGATGGAAGAGAAGGAGGTGGTGGCGGTGATGGGAGTGGTGGAGAAGAAGAGGAGAGAGGAAGAGCGGCGGCGGTGGGCGGAGCTCACCGGCGGGGTGACTCCGGCGGAGGGGGGAAGAAAGGCTGGGAGAGGAGGAGGAACAGGGAAGGAGGAGCTGGGGAGAGAGGGGGCCAGCGGGGGGTGGGTTCGCCGCGGCCGGGGGCGGCTTGCCGCGGCGGCCGGGGGGGGGGGGAGTCGGCTGAGGGAGGGGGCTCGGGTAGAATTAGGTTTTAGTTTTTATTTTAATTTCTTTTATTAAATAGAAAAATTCATTAGGGGTATAAATGAAATTTACATATAAGATATTTACTTAATGTAAATACATCGAATCCGGACTCCTTTTGGAATGGACGGTGCACGTTTACCGGCCAATCAGGGGGTGACACCTCGCAGGGTAATTTACAGAAAAGTCCCTGTAATTTCGTAAATTGCACAGAGGTCCTATTTTGGAAAATTGCGCAATTACGAAATTGTCTGGGAAAAACACCCAATTCCTGAAAATACTAAAATTCACAGAATTGAGGGAAATTGCTGTGCGAGGGTCCCGAGGGGGTGGGGGTGAGTCTGGGCAGGGACTGGGCCTGGTTTTCTAGGGTGATACGGGCCATCGTATTAATTAATTTATAAATACTGCGCACGATGTTCTCTAATTATTTAGAGGCAGTTAGGACCATAATTTTTCTACGGTGTCAATATACTAAATGTAGTATACTCAATGTAGAAAATTAACATATTTTTGTTTGGGCAAAATAGGTGCATGTTAGGCCTCAAATCGCTATTGGAACAGGGATGGGTACAGGTCTGGGAATTAAAATAGGAATTAAATACGGGCGTTTGTAACGAGATTTGTGCGTCTCATACGAGGCTCAAAACTGAGTATCTGGAAGTTGCACAAAGTGCAAGATAGTAGACTGTCATGTCTAGGAGAGGTATATGAACTTTGTTCAGGGATAACAGTCAAGGTAAAGCTCCAAATAATTAGGTGACGGACAGGTCCACAAGTCAATAGGATATGTAAGCAAAATAATATAAATTATTGCAACAAATCCTAAGTTGTGAAAAATATTCCTAAAATACTGGAATCTGGTCGAGGGGGTTTACAATCTACCCAACTTATAAAAATTTCGTCCTCGAAATTAAAACTAAGCCGGGGTAGAAGTCAAAGTCGGCATAAGATATAATTTAACAAAGTAATTTATATCTTGGTTTACGAATAGGTTCGAAAACGTTTACGCATGTCGTACTCGCGCTTCCAAGTTGTTTTTCCTGGTGTGTCATGCTTCCATGCACGCGGATCAAGGGAATAGACTGATTTCTCAATACCTTTTCCCGATGATCAAGGATTTCTACGGGTTATTCTTGATACGACAGGTCTCAGCCTAATGGTGATATCCTCAAAAGACATGATCGTCCACTTTGAATTCCACGGGACGATGATGACGGTCTCCTACTGCTTCTGTCTGTCTTGCACTGCTTGCTAGTGTCCGTGCATTTACTCAACTGTCTCTATGGTGTTGACCACCAACTCTGGTCACGTGAATCCTTGTCTGGCACAATGCTGACTGGTACGCCGTGCAATATTACGGTTTGTCTCAAATAGGTAATGTCTCTATAGCTAGAGCTTCTGCAGACTAGTCAATTCTATAGGGTAAGAAAAGTGCTGTCTGGTATGTCGGTCCATAAGAATTCCTGATCCTTATAAGTCCATCTAGTCATAGGTGCTGTTATCCATTCAGGAGTCAATCCATTTGTTTATCCAGGTGAAATCCTTTTAGACTCCTGTCAGCAAAATGATACATCCTATCGTAACACTTGAGTTCTGTCTTGATCCAAGTTACGAGGCAAAAATAAAATTTTGCTGTCATAGGGATGTACGTATCAGGATTGTAAGTAGATAGGTAGGTAGGTTCATCCTAAAGGTAGCACAAATTTAAACTGCAAACATATATAATAATAGAGTTTGGTAATTACCCAAGAAACAAATAGAGCTGCTACAGAAACAATACACTCTCGTATTTATACTAAGCACGAGGTTTCGTCTTTCCGAGATAAGGGAAGACGATAAACAATAATCAAGAGTTCAAGGGGGAGGTAGTAGATTAAAAGTGTGGGGATCAATGCGTTTAAAGAATTCAACGGGAATTGTCAAAGCAGTCGTGGATTTGAGATGCTATTTTGGTAATCCTTACTCACATATTCGTATCAGCACGGTTATGTAGCTGGTACGATATGCTCAGACATATCTAGAGGGCAAGTACATCTATCTAAAAATTACTATATATCTCAATCCACGTAAAGTAGTTATGTGAAGGGCGAACCAAGTGCACTATGGTTGATCAGACCATAATACACTGATTCTGAAATGTATTAGTATAGTACTCCAACAATACATCTCTCAAGAACAAGCTTGACAAGGAATAAGCTTGCAAAATTAGGCTATAATAGCGGCATAAGTCAATGTAGTAAGGTAAATATAAGTACGCTAGATTATGATGCGAGAAATACAAAATAATTCATATTCACAAAAAGACAAGACTCTACAAAATCTACAATTATTATTCTAAATCCTTGACTAAGTCGTTAGTTGACCCAAAAGAGGTATGGCCTTCTAAGTTCTATAATCTATATAAACACTATAGGTTGTCCGCCTAAATCAGAGATTCCAAGAAAGTCCACGTAAAGTAGGGGTTCGAGGTTGTCTGCGTAAAACAGAAATTTTTAAGTTGTTTAGCGCAAGATAGGGATCCAAAGTAGTTTGGCGTAAATCAGGGATTCAAACTGTCGGCGTAAAATAGGTTTCAGAGTTATCCGCGTAAAACAGAGAAGCGCAAGGTAGAGCTTCAGAGTTGTCCGCGTAAAAGTCTGTGCGTAACAGTCTGCGCGTAAATATGATTTTGTCAGCCAAGTTAATGAATCTGTCTTCTGACAAAAGTACTTGCACAATGATCGAGGGGATGGTTGATGATGGTTTGCACGGAGTTCCAGGTTTGTCGTTTAGGGACTTATTGGATACAAGTCATCATTACACTCGAGGGGAGACAAAACCAGATGTTCCGTCAAAAGCTGTTTCCTTTTGCACAGGGCTCGAGGTGTATCTCTGCGCAGAATTTGGTCGCGTCTGGGGAAAGCTACGGCAGTAATAATTACTCTTAAATCCTATCCTTACATTACGCCTAATCAGGTTACTCTACGCTGGTTATCTATGAATTATCAGGTTTACGCAGGGCATTTACCTAAGTGGCTGGCATGATACAGGATAAGGAAGACTAAGGGATAGTGGGTTGTTATCATAAAGGGGACAAGCTTCTGAATAATTTGGTTTCTACGCCAATAAGAGTAAAGGGTCTCTGGCGCAAAACTCTGGTTATTCAAACATAGGTTGAGGTTTCAGTCCTAGTATTCAATCTTAGATTTCTATTGGTTTCTTAAGACTAGGGTTAACACTATGGTCAAATCTCTAACTAATCCTAGTAGGGTTTATTCAAGTCTTAAATAAATAT
This sequence comes from Iris macrosiphon, assembly GCA_036927795.1. Classification (NCBI taxonomy): domain Eukaryota; kingdom Viridiplantae; phylum Streptophyta; class Magnoliopsida; order Asparagales; family Iridaceae; genus Iris; species Iris macrosiphon. Next base: position 207,916,842 of record JAYESA010000002.1, on the reverse strand, counting down.
GTCATGGCAATGGTAAGTTGATCTACAGATAGTGATGCTAGGGTTCATTAGGTAATATGGAAGACTAGGGTTTATTTAGGAAGTCAGGAAGGCTAGGGTTCACTAAGTAATCCGAACTTAAGGATATGCCAAAGCCCTAGTGGTATTCTGACTAGGAATGCTACCCTAATCATCATCCTATCAACAGGGATTTCTATCTTCTAGCAGGAGCTATACTCGAGGAATTATCAGGGAAGCACAGAAATCAAGCAGGATGCAATTATGTAAGTAGGACGGACTGGAAGGAAGATAAGTCATAGTCAATTATGGATGAGATCCTATGCTCTAATCCTAGGTGCAGGCTTGCTCGGTACAGTAACGTAACCGAGACAATATGCTCTGACCTGCATGGGCCACCACTAAAAACATGTCACGCCCCAGTCCCAGAATACGTAGGACTAGGTCACGTAACCATGCCAGCTGGCCCGTATATATGGAAACTCCAATATATGGAAACCATATATACGTGCGTACGCTGTATAATGAACAATAATTCATAAGTGGTAAAACTGATTACAAGTCACAGGGTTATATCTAAATCTCATCCACAGAAATCACATAAAGATAACCAATAACCATGTAAATAGATCTCAATACATATATCTAAGAATGACAATCAGATGAAATCAAATCTACTGCCGAAATAGAATATAAAAAGGAACCAGATACACACCATATAAGAACAACATCTGACAATCACGAGGCTCGAAGAGAAGACCTCCTCGGGATAAACGTAACATGTCCGGATCTGTGCTCCTGCGAATACCCAAGAAAATATACACCTGGCAGGGGACCAGGTCCTCAGAGGGACATAGCAAGATACAGAAAAACAATATGCCATGTATGTAAATACTGAATAAATAAATGGGGGTGTGCTAACCATCTAAGTGAATGCAATTTAAAGACCTTGTAGTACGCATGAGAATGTGTAGGCTTGACATATGCTGACGTAATTCACCAATCGTCATGACTGGCTAGTATATGTGTCATATGCCCCCGGACACACGGGTAGCTCTGCAATCGACCATCTCCGAGGAGCATGGTATGAAGGATAAAAGACTCAAGAAGGGGGTGTCCCATACGTCTACTAGATATCTTCCCCACCCAAGGATATACAAGTCGTGAAAACGACGTGGACATCTCGTATAATGATGCAAGTCTCCATAGAAATAAACTAAGCTAAATACCGTTACACATGTTGCTCACACCGATGGCCAGTCGAATATGAGGCACGCATCCCTACATGAACTCACTCTGTGATGTGTAATGATACGTGTCAAGGCCTGAAAGTCATATCAATAACTTCACAACTTTAGGTGGGTCTACTAGACACTAGGTCAGATACAATCCTAACGTCAACGCCTTCGTTGACTGCACCCGAGTGTTCTCGGATGCGCACATTTATATAATAAATAAACATGTAACTAACAATAACTGAATTTAAACAGTACAACAAGGCAAGGTATACTTGCCTGGCGGGAGAGCTGCAAATATAATGTCCAGATGTCAAATGCCAAAAGTCAGAACTATGGCCTCAGAATAAATGTCTTCGGATACTAAAATAAACATCACTAACAGTCTCAAAAAATATCAAATAGCTAAAAATGCCTGTCTTTAAGTCCAATTTGGACACAGGGGCAAAAATGACAGTTTCTGGTCAAAGTGGGGTCCACATGTGGGCCCACTTTGCACCGAAAATGTGTCAGGGTCAAAGGTCTCCAAATTTACCAAACTTAGTGTCAACAAATCAGGAACGATGATACGAACCCAACGAAACTTCCAGAATTGGATTCCGATGAGCCGGTCACAAAATTGCCCGTCAAGTGGAGCCTGTGGGGCCCACGATATGAAATTTTGCCAACGTTCTCAGAATCGAACCAAACTTGGCTCACAGGACCAGCGTATTGCTACGAGTCCGATGGCGCAAGTTTCGTCTCGATCCGACGTGTGTACACAAAGTTGCAGCATATTCCAGAACTGACGGATACGGGACGGTGTCGGCGGATACGCGTTGATTCCGGTGTGCACGCACATCCAAATCAACTTCTCCAAATTTCTACACGTCCGTATCAACATCGCACACGTTTTGGTAAAGACCGCGTGCGACCAAGTCGTCCCGTTTGGCGGGGCGTACCCAGTTCCGGGGTGAATCGGGTCATTATTTTTCCTGTTTTTGGATCGTGTGTCGCGATCGCCACAGGACGCGACGCTCCGAGCGGATTGCACGGGCACCGAGAGGGTCACATAGCCTACGCGTCATAACTGACGGAAATAAAAACGGAACTACGAGGAGAGAGAAATCGTTACCTGAACAGGGCTCCGTGGATTGAATTTTCCGTGTCCGGGAAGCGATGTGACACGACGCTGATCGTGTCCGGGCTGTGTCCGGGCTCTGAAATGCTGCTATGTCCGGTCTGAGTCCAGGAGAGACTTGCCGGGCTTTGCCGGAGGCGCTCAGGTGGAGCTTGGCGGTCAGCGGGGTGTCCGGACAGGGCACGGCGAGGTGGCTGGGAGTCGACGAGGTCTGGGAGAGGGGAGACTTGATGTGTCGAGCCGGGTTGGCCGCTGCTCGTCTCTGGCGAGATCAAGTTGAGCAGGGAGGAGAGGAGGCTGCTCGCGGTGGTCATGACAGCGAGGGAAGGGGGAGTCTGGACGAGGCCGGTGGCGGTCGTGATGGGTTGGCGGTGGAGATGGGGCCGGAGGAAGGAAGCTGAGGAGAGAGGAAGTGGTCGAGGCTGGCTTAGGGGGGGTTGCGGCTGTGGGGGAGGGGTCATGGTGAGGAGGAGGAGGAGGAGCTGTGGTGACTGATGGTGGTGGTGGCGGTAGGAAGAGGAGCCGGAGGAGAAGGAGAGGAGGAGAAGAAGGGTGGGCGGAGGTCGGGGGGGAGTGGCGGCTGTCGTGGAGGAGGAGGAGGGGAATAGGAGGAGGCCGAGGGGGAGCTGAGGCGATAGGGGATAGAAGAGAAGGAGGTGGTGGCGGTGATGGGAGTGGTGGAGAAGAAGAGGAGAGAGGAAGAGCGGCGGCGGTGGGCGGAGCTCACCGGCGGGGTGACTCCGGCGGAGGGGGGAAGAAAGGCTGGGAGAGGAGGAGGAACAGGAAAGGAGGAGCTGGGGAGAGAGGGGGCCAGCGGGGGGTGGGTTTGCCGCGGCCGGGGGCGGCTTGCCGCGGCGGCCGGGGGAGGGGGAGAGTCGGCTGAGGGAGGGGGCTCGGGTAGAATTAGGTTTTAGTTTTTATTTTAATTTCTTTTATTAAATAGAAAAATTCATTAGGGGTATAAATGAAATTTACATATAAGATATTTACTCAATGTAAATACATCGAATCCGGACTCCTTTTGGAATGGACGGTGCACATTTACCGGCCAATCAGGGGGTGACACCTCGCAGGATAATTTACAGAAAAGTCCCTGTAATTTCATAAATTGCACAGAGGTCCTATTTTGGGAAATTGCGCAATTACGAAATTGTCTGGGAAAAACACCCAATTCCTGAAAATACTAAAATTCACAGAATTGAGGGAAATTGCTGTGCGAGGGTCCCGAGGGGGTGGGGGTGAGTCTGGGCAGGGACTGGGCCTGGTTTTCTAGGGTGATACGGGCCATCGTATTAATTAATTTATAAATACTGCGCACGGTGTTCTCTAATTATTTAGAGGCAGTTAGGACCATAATTTTTCTACGGTGTCAATATACTAAATGTAGTATACTCAATGTAGAAATTTAACATATTTTTGTTTGGGCAAAACAGGTGCATGTTAGGCCTCAAATCGCTATTGGAACAGGGATGGGTACAGGTCTGGGAATTAAAATAGGAATTAAATACGGGCGTTTGTAACGAGATTTGTGCGTCTCATACGAGGCTCAAAACTGAGTATCTGGAAGTTGCACAAAGTGCAGGATAGTAGACTGTCATGTCTAGGAGAGGTATGTGAACTTTGTTCAGGGATAACAGTCAAGGTAAAGCTCCAAATAATTAGGTGACGGACAGGTGCACAAGTCAATAGGATATGTAAGCAAAATAATATAAATTATTGCAACAAATCCTAAGTTGTGAAAAATATTCCTAAAATACTGGAATCTGGTCGAGGGGGTTTACATTACCCTATTAATTTCATTATCTGCTGCACTGCATTTATTTTGGCATAAGCTTTCTTGTACCTTGCTATGTCCCCTGAGGACCTGGATCCGGATTATGTCCCCAGGATTTGAGGATGAGATCTATCCTGAGGTATACGGGACCACAGCAGGAGCTGATCCAGGAGCTGTGCCGCCATCCGAGGATGAGGTGTTAGCCGAAGACTTTTCCTGAGCATCCATGTTTCATGCTCAGTATTTATTTATTTCAGTCATTTATATTTCTGGTCTGTTGAACCATTGTATCATATATTTATCGGGTTGTTCCCCGAAGCACTTTATTGAGAATAGTTGATGATTTACATTTCTTATACTCTGTGGATTATATTTTATATCTTGTGTGGATGAGATTAGTTGTGCCATGTTGTCGCAGACTTGTTTTACAGCTTAAGTATGTCCTGATGGATCCATTAAATTAGGTTTGTCCATCGGTGCGTACTGTTGGCCATTGCCACGTGTCTAGTCCCTCGGTATTTTGGGACTGGGGCGTGACAACCATAGAGGAGCAATCAGATGTCCTGTCTGCGAGCCAATATTTCATGGACGCCCGAAGAGCCTGGATTCTCGACAGCTGAGCCGCAGATGCCGGAGTATTACTAAGACTGGGAATAGAAGAAGCGGGGTACCCCGCCACATCGACTCCCTTCAGTGTGCCATCCTAGATCACGTCGTGGCGGCTTCGGAAGGTGACATAACAACCTCAAGAGGGGTAAAAAACCTCATTACGATGGTTTACCTCCCTACTATCCAGAGAAGCTTCAGCCACGGAGATCCCGACAACAACAGCTGGAGGAACAGCCACCGTACCAAAAGAACCTGCAATGTCTGAGGGGTCCTGGACAAACCACGCAAGGTGTCCTCTACCTCCAGAAGAATGAGGGAGAGATCCAGACCTCCTCCGAACAAGCCCACCACCTTATTCTTCTTTGGCATCTTCCTCGACGGCCACATCCACAGACTGCAAGAAAAAGATAGGATCTGCGGAACCAGAGCAACCAGTAATTGGCTTTACTCAAAGAATCGAAAGTTAAAGCCAGAAAATCTGATCTCCCGTCAAATTATAAAATGACGTGCCAGAGGAAGGCAACGTAGGTTGTGACACGTCTAGCGATGTCATAGCCGTCACCATGGGTTCTATGTCGTTTACAGATATATGCGCCAAAGGGGTATAAGGCTTCTCCGCCAAAATCGAATCCAAGCCCTGAGTACCCAAAGCCTCAGGTGCTGGTTCTGAGACACCTACATCGAACTTCGAAGGAGATTCCTCTTCCGATTCGACGTAGAAAACCACTGGAGCAGTTGCCACCGGGGACGGACCCTTTTTTCCTTTGCCTATAATTGTCCAAACAGACCAGAAGATAGAGAGTTATAAAGAGGATCAAGAAGAATTAAACTAAAAGAATTTATAGATACCGCATAGAATCTAAATAGGGTCCTGCTTCATGAACCATTAGTGCAAGGGGTCCTACCTCTCTGCTTGCGGTCCCCTCCACAGGGGATTGGTCTTCATTGTTGGTCCCGTCTCTGGGACCAAATCGGTCCTCGCCTTCTTGGAGTAGCGTGCATGCCGGGTCCCCGCCTTCAGTTTGTGCTTCACAACATGAGGATCATCAGAAGGAGACGTCGTCTCCCCTTCACCAATTGATGTGCCCAACTCCATAAGCAGGGGCCTTGCAACTACCTTATCCTGCTTTGGCGTTCTGTGGCCCTTTGCCTCGGGAGGCATTAGCATAGTGCCATCGATATAACTCCTCTCCTGATCGAAGTTAGGCGGCGGGATATTGACCGTACATTAATACTTGGACGCCATATACAGTATTTTTGGCACGACCCCGGCCGTTGGCAATTGTAACTGAACCTTGTGCCGATTGCATTATAATAACTCCAGGCCCTGGCTCCAACAAGCAAACTGTCGTTGTATCCGAGGGAAGCACTCGGGTGGCCCAATAAAAGATGAGCATAGCCAAATTGAAGGACGAACTTGTAAACCCCCTAATTTTTCAAGAATTTTTAAAATTTAGATTTTTCATAATTTTTTGGAATTTTCTGGAATTTTTCTGTAATTAAATTCAGGTGTTTTAATTATTAAATAATTTTAAATAATAATAAATAATATTAAAATATTATGAAAATAATATTTTATGGTGTAAAATAAAAAACTAGACATAGGGTAATTTTCCGAGAATTTATTGGACCCCGGAAGTATTTTTAAAACCCTAAAAACTAATTAAATTATTAAACCAAAATAAACCGAGTTTATTTAATTAAACCAAACCAAAATAAACCGGACCGGGTTCATTGAACCAAACCCTAATTCTTAGCGGGTCGGATCCGGGTCTAACCCAGACCCGACCCACTAACCCGACCCGACCCGTAATCTAATTATTGGATCGGGCCGGATCCGTTAGACCCGACCCGACCCGTTAGACCCGACCCGACCCGTTGGACCCGCGAACCCGCTAACCTATTCCCCTCCCAACCCGATGACCCCGACCGTTGCCCTCCCCTCCGGCCGGCCAACCGCCGCCGCTTGGCCTTCCGCCGCTGCGCAACGGTCGCCGCCAGCTGCTCCTCTCCTCCAGCCTCTCCCTCTCCCGTAACCTCCCGCACCGGCCGCCGCTCCCTCTCCCTCTTCCCCTATATAAAACCCTAGCCTCCGCCTGAAACCCTCTGGCCACCCTCTCCCGTCTCAGCTCCGCCCGGACTCCCCACCGCCTCGCGGCCACCGCCCTACCTCCTTCCTCCTCAGCCCTCCAGCAACCACAGGACCATCCCGAGCCCCATTCCCCTCCGGCCGCCCTAGCCCTCTGTCGAACACCGTCCCAGCCGCCACCGATCCACCCGACGCTGCTCCGCCCGACGCCGCCGTGCCCAGCCCCGCGTCCCCCAGCTACCTCCGCCCCTCCGGCGGCTTCTCCCGACAGCATCCGAGCAGCAGCAGCAGCAGCAGCAGCAAGGGGCAGAACCTCCGCCCAGCGTCGCCGGAGCCGGCCCAGCCCCCTCCGGTCGGCCTCCCCCGCCGCAGCGCCGCCCAGCTCCGACCGCCGCCCAGTTTCCCAAACCCTAACCCTAGGATTCGGATCCGGACACGCCGAGTCGTGTCGGACACGAGAAACGCGGTTTTCCGAGCCCTGTTCAGATACCTGTATCTTTCTCCTCGTAGCTCTATTTTCGATTCCGTCAGTTGCATCGCGTAGCCTGCATGACCCCCTCGGTGCCCGTGCAACCCGCTCGGTGCATCGCGTCCTGTGGTGATCGTGAACCACGATCCAAAAATAGGAAAACCAATGCCCTATTTCACCCCGAAACTGAGTACGTCCTGCCAAACGGGACGACTTGGTCGCGTGCAGTCTTTACCGATACATGCGCGTCGTTGATACGGACGTGCGAGATTTCGCAGAAGCTGATTCGAATGTGCGTGCACACCGGAATCAACGCGTATCCGCAGACATCGTCCCATATCTGACCTTTCTGGTTCTCGCTGTAACTTAGTGTACACACGTCGGATCGAGACAAAACTTGCGCCATCGGACTCGTAGCAATACGCTGGTCCTGTGAGCCAAGTTTGGTTCGATTCTGAGAACGTTGACAAAATCGCGTGTCGTGGGCCCCACAAGCTCCATTCGACGGGCGATTTTGAGAACGGCTCATCGGAATCCAATTCTGGAAGTTTCGTTGGGTTCGTATCATCGTTCCTGACCTGTTGACACTAAGTTGGACTGTTTTGGAGACCTTTGACCCTTACGCGTTTTTCAGTGCAAAGCGGCCCACATGTGGACCCCGCTTTAACCCGAAATGTCATTTTTGCCCTTGTCTCCAAATTGGACTCAAGGACAGGCGTTTCTAGCTGATTAATATTTTCTGGATCTAATGGTGATGTCTATTTCAGCAACCGAAGTACTGCCTGAAATCCCAGCTGAAGCCAGAGCTACAATTGGAGCCGGAAACCCAGGCAAGTGTACCTTGCCATAATTGCAGCATAATGATTCATTTTCTCTTGATTTATTTTCTTGTGACTGTTGTAAATGCTCAACCCTAGGGCCGTATGACTTACTTAGCTTCCGAATAACAGTCGGGTGCCAACACTGTACGCGGGGCTGTGTAACGTCACGTAGAGATGGATATCGTGACATTTATATTCTCGTACTTGCCATATCAAGTACATTATACCCAGGACACTTGACACAGATCATGAGACAGAATCTTCCTGAATATTCAAGGTGATTCTGTACAGGATACAGGATTATGACATCTTTACATGCTTAGATTTTATTCTGACTTATTACATTAGTTGATCTTGCGTGACATGAACATTATGAAACTGTGACGTGAGATTAAATTGGGTGGGGAGAGATATACCATACAAAAGGCTGAATATATATATATATAATAACTTAATGGATGTGCCTTAGACTCTGACACAGAGCTTTGGTACCGTACTGGCCCTTCGAGAAAATACTGCTATGGTTTCTTCGACACTGATCCTGTAGTAGTCTCAGCCTGAGTATGTCTATAACTCTCACTTGCATATCACTTAGCTGGTTATTTATTTACCTTATTTGTTTCATTTATTTCCTGTACTACATTATTTTGGCTTGAGCTTTCTTGTACCTTGCTATGTCCCCTGAGGACCTGGATCCGGATTATGTTCCCAGGATTTGCAGACGAGGTTTATCCAGAGGTATACGGAACAGGTGCACTTCTCGAAACAGTACCAGTACTTGAGGATGAGGTGATCGCTGAGGACTTCTCCTGAACATCTGCTTCCCTATGCTCAGTTTAAATAGCAATTAAACTATTTTCCTGTTATTGAGAACAATTGTAACAGACTTTATATCGGGTTGTTCCCCGAATACTTTGCTGAGACTGGATATTGATTTACTTTCTTTATTGCTGTTGATCTTATTATCTTTTGAGTGGATGAGATTAGTTCTGATATGTTGTTGTAGACCTTATAATACAGCTTAAGTATGCCCCGATGGATCCATTAAGTTGGGTTTGTCCATCGGTGCGTGATGCTGGCCATTGCCACGTGTCCAGTCCCTCGATATTTTGGGACTGGGGCGTGACATGGTTTTTAAATGATAGCCTTTTTCTGGTATACCAGGTGGGAGGAACGGATGGCTTGGAGCCAGCAAAAGAGCCTGCCAGACAGACTTCGAGGCTCGTCATCATAGTGAATGATGCTTCATTTGTCTGTAAACTCTAGCTCGAACGTGAATAAAGGTCCAGCCATTCATGAAAGAGAGCCCCCCTAACAGCAAGGATGGTGTAGCATCTCCATTTCATCAACCCGATACTTGCGGATCAAGGCGTCAGCAGCCACCATATCTTGATCAGTCCCGGGGCTAATCAAAGACCCGTGATGCAAGAGCAGCCACCCCATCAAGTAATGGTAGGAAATCTCAATGCGATTGAAGTAACCTCTACCAGGGTGATCTTCGAACTTCGAAACAAAGGTGCGGAGGTTGCGATAGATGAAGCACACCATGGCAGGTAGGAGGGCCAGCTTGTAGCCGTAGGCCAATTATATAGCTGATAAAATGAGGGTGCAACTATTCCGCTCTGTCATGCCAGACCCGTCTGGGACTACGTAATTACGCAACCAGAGCATCAGATACCCCGCCAACACGGCATTCGAGGATAACTTATAGGTATCCATGTAAAAAATAAATGAACTCCTCCTCGAGGCCACTCAACTCGTCAACAGGTTCGTCCCCCTCCTCCGAGGAACAACCAGCCTCCTCACCCTCGAGGGCCAGTTTTCTCTGCTCCCAGATGAAATCAGCTACTTCCTGCTTAGACCGGGGAGCCCGAACATGAACCTTATTGGACTCCTTTTGCTCCGAAAAGAGGTAGCGAGTCCAAATTGTGATATAGGGATAAGATCCCTCAGTAGATTTTCTCCTCTTCTTCGAAGATCTCTGGAAAATGTCGTGATGGCATAGCAGTACCTGGTACACCGGTAGGATCTCAGGGTTCTCCACTTCTAACTCCTCGAGTTTTTATTTCTCGGGGTATACTATTTGTAAGGTTTCGTTGGGGCTTTGCATGAGATGTATGAGATGTATGATGTATAAAAGCCATGAAAGCTCCCCCGATGGATATCATACATCCCATGCAAAGCTCCCCCGGTGGATACCTTCCTTTGAGACATCATACATCTCATGAAAGGCCTGGCTTTTGTACAATCTTCGCACAAGAGTCCGCAGCTCCCCCGGGGGGTAAGTTTCCTTCTTGGCGACCCGATTAAGGAAGGTGTCCACCGCGTATATGATGAGGTTTTATCCCAGTTCACTTCCAAAAAGACCAGGCTTCAGTCCTAGCAAGGAGTACGAGGGTGACTCCTTCGTGCTATAAAACTCCCCCTTATTTTTCCAACACCATATCAGATAATACCGAGGAGCTCCCCTTGTGGTTCAGGGGTTAAGTTGCAGTCCATCCGTCGTTGGCCCATCATCACCTTTAAGTCTGATAAAGAGAGGTGACATTTAAAGAAGAGAAATTATATCTCCGTCTCGCGAAGCATAAATGACAAGTTCTCTCTGGTCGCACCCATGCCAGACTGAGAAGACTCTAAGGCATCGCCAAACAAGAAGTACGGCTTCTTAAAAGTGCCACTGCCATCCCCGACATGGATCTCCCCTGTGTTTATCTGGCTCAGCAAAAAGTAAGGACTATGCTCACCAATCTTCTAGTGTCGCCTATGTAGCGCCCCGTTCTCCCGGTGCGGAGATAGCGGCTAAGAAACACAAGACGGTATCGTTCGATCGGGATAGATTGAATTAAGAACTCGTCCTCGTTATGGATTTATTTCTTCGGAATCGATTCCCATATTCAGTGGACTGCGCCCCAAGGATCGGCTTAGCGGCAGAGTCAGGAGGGACCTCTCCGCTGCTATCTTTTATTGCCTCGGTTTTCGATATCGCTTGTTGCTTTCGTGCTTTGAGTTGGTTTTGGGATTTGCTTATTTTCCTTGAACGGTTTCGATGGTTTTCATTATTTTCGTTCATTGACTTGCACTTCTATTCCGAGATTGGAAAGAGAGGAAGAAGTATTAATCAAGCTGTTCGTGTGCAGGTGAACGAGCAGTAGGCGGCTTGCGAGCGGAGTCGTAAAGTGCCTCTTTCCTTCTCCCTTCCAAAATCTAAGTGAGTGGCTACCAACCCGATTAGCTAGCCCTGCTTCCAAGCTTTACTCCTTCGCCCCGATCAAACGATACCAAGTAATAATAAAAGAAACTAAGATAAAAGAGAATAGACTTGGTTAATACTGCTTGTCAATCAAACTATGAACGGTTACTTACTTGCATGCTTGTTCGTTTGGAACATTTATCATATGCATAAATACAAGTTAGAATGTTTGTTCTTCTTTAAATTATGCTATGAAATATACTGAATCAAGAGGCTATGCAACTGAATCATAATACTGCTTGTCCTGAACTGGCATTGCCTCAACTACATGAACGGTTAGCTTAATGAAACAATACCAATTCGATCACGGACAACTTGTGCACAAGGTCACTGGTTCCTGCGGACGGTCGCTGGGGCACTGGCACCGATCCGATCCGGACGAAACTCACTGTAGTCTACTGTATCTGAACGGGATAGTTTGCAGCCACTACTGATTCTTCGCTGCATTCCATCCTCGTTCAAGACTAAACGGTCCATTATGGCATCCTAGCCAGTGATCCACTATATATTTAAACCTGTTGCATACTAACTTGTGTTTTCGTTTCAGGGAAGGCATGGTAAGTATTGTGCAGGTAATTCAGACGGGCAGGTAAAATCCACCGAACGGTGGCACGTTCATTTCAGTAAATTCTATATGCTGCTTACTTGTAAATGAACTAAGGCAAGATAGAAACCCACAAATATGCATGCTTCATAAAAACAATGTGTTGATTGGTATAGTTCGGCTAGCTCGCCTTCACCAGCATGTTTTGATATGCTGACCCTCGTTGAAACAGGTTCTCCGCACCAAGGCGAACCGAGCGAGGAGCCGAAGTCGTCTTCCCGATCCAGTCCAGCTGTTGGCGCATCTTCACCGCGCCCTCGAAGCATTTTGAAGCCAGAAGCTGCAACTCTTCATACACAAATGCAGCTCTGTGGCAAAGCCATCCTCCAGCCTGGAGGTCTTTATCGTTTTGAGTTTATAAAGGGATGTAATGTACAGGACTGCTATCTCATTTTGAGTCATCTCTTTTGTAAGCCGTTCGGCATATTAGCTAACTCGTTCAAGAGTTTGTAATAGATGTTCATTATCAATAAAGAGAACTTTTCCATATTTTAAATCTGTGTTTCAATTTATCTGCGTACTCTGAATATGTGCTTGCTATGCAATTCATTAAAACCTTGTGCGGGCGCAACTCCAGGCCCGCACGGTGGTCACGATTCGGGGGACGCCTCAATTGATTCTACGGAATTGGGTCGTGACAGCCTAGGCGAAAGATAGTTATCAATCTGATCCTAGACAGTTGTAACTAGGTCCCTCACATTCATGTTTAAGGACAGCAAGTTCCACCCGAGGACAACCTCTCCAGAGGGTGTAGTGGGAAATGTCACTACAAATCAAACAAAGCAATACGGTATGATCATCAAAATTAGCATATACGGCCAAGATACATATGTTGTCGAGAAGACCATGTGACTGAAGTATACATGCGACACAGTCAATCATGCGGCTTAGTCACCATGCGACCGAATAAACCATACTTTATGATGGGTCATGCGGCTTGGTCAGTTATGCGGCAAATGTAGTCATGCGGGAGAGTTCCCATGCAGCTGAGTTACCCATGCGACAGTGAGAAGTTAGCGCATAGACAAATTCATGCGTCCAACTGTACAAAAGTGTCTCTGTTTTCAGAACTTCACTTTGTCTTCCACGATAACCTACCCTTGACAGGCCGCTGAACGTCGACGGAGAATATCGGAGAGTCCGCCGCAGCGGTGTAGCCTTTCTCCTTGCTGGTCTTGCCTTTGACCTTACCCTTGCCCTTGCCCTTGGCAGCGGCGACGGCTGAGGGAATAAGTTTGGGAGCCATGACAAGAACAACAGTAAAAAGAAGAGGAAGAAGAGGATAAGAGAAGGAAATAAGAATTTTTTTTCTCTCCTTTGCCCCCATATATATAGACAACAACATGCGGCTGAAGATGAGGCGACAACTGCTCAGATCCTGAGTCATCTCGATCCCCATAACAACCACGAATGATGGTGACTCCTCAGTTATTGGGCCACTATATCCCCTGATGGCGCAGAATCCTAAGAGATTTCCTCGAATATTGAACTAAATATACTCAAATTAATGACTTGACAGTCTGTCAGAAGTGCCTATGCGACAATGTATGTATACGGCACGTTAAGTCATGCGGCCAAAAAGCGATTAACCATGCTTCTTATTCAAAGTATTTCAAACTTGACACTTTAAAAACTTTGAAGGAGATTTTATAAAAGCATAAAAAATCTATAGTCATGCGGCTTATATGCAGGCCGCATCCTCATATTGAAGACAGGCCCATAGTTATCCCCCATGCTGCTTGGACAGACAAAGAGAGCCGAGTCGCATAACATGCCCTCTGACACGGCCTCCAAGGGTCTGTCACAATTCCAATCTAAGCACTTATGGCCCTGACAGCCTCAAAAAGTGTGAGAGAGATGGCGACACAACATCCAACAAAAAAGTCATGTCAGGCATTAATGACTTCGTCAGAACGCCCAGAGCATGTATGCGGCAACATAACCCATGCGGCCTCGCCAACATGCGGCCAGAGTGTCTAGTCGACTACAAGAGAACGTATGCGGCCACATGACCCATGCAGCCTCGCCAACATGCGGCCAGAGTGTCCATTCGATCAAGGCCCAAACGAGATCACGTATGCGACTACATGACCCATGCGGCTAAATCAAACATGTGGCCTAGTTGTTATGCGTCCTCCAGCTTACAGATCTTCCTATTTTAACTAAAGAAATCTTTGCACAGTTGGCGCTGACTACGTGTCCAGCTGGCCAAGTTACGCCCATAACGGGTTGATAACAATCCCGAGATCTTATCAACCGCATATCTCAGCCAAGGCCACGTAGCAATCTGCCCCTTGACTTGAGGCAACAGTTAAAACCATATTCTGTTGGAGGAGCCTTATGCAGCCACCAAACAGAGGCATATGCGACACTCATAGCCCATCGGCACGATGGCTATAAATAGGAGACACTTAAACGTTCTCAAGGTTATTTTTTCTGCTTCAGAGAGAGACCGAACCAAAAGGGGCTGGCTGGTTATATACGAATCAACACTCAAGGGAGAGAGAAGAGCTTCTGTATCGGATTGTCCATGTAGTAAAGAGAGTTGTTACACTCCTAACCCTCCATCGTCACCCCCTAGAAAATAAATTTATACTTAGATTGTCTCTTAGGACTCTTCTTTGTACTCTCTTAGTTTGTTAATCAAATATAGTTCTCTCAGTTCTCTTTTGATATTAAATGACAAACACTCATAACTTATTAGTGGGGGATAGATTGGACTTTTTGTGTTGCTTGGAGGGGAAGAATAGGGTCGACCATCTATTTGAGAGGGAGTTTCTCTCTCTAACTTATTTCTTCATTTATTCTAGATCCCCAATTTAGTTTTTTCCCAATTTACTTCATCCCTCCACCAAATCTAACCTAATTCACTCTCATTTCCTTTCATTTCTATCAATTAAGGAGCAGTGGAGCTTGAATTGTAAGGAGCACTTGGAGAAGGAGGAATTGACAATGAGTTTGTGTTCAAATCGTGTCTATTTGAGAAATTTATTGGGAATACATCTTTCAATAGGTATAAATTTGAATTTCTCTCTAATTTATAATCTAATTCATATATTTGACCATTGAGAACCATCTCATGGCTTAGGGCTACCCATAGGAAGAAGTTCGAGGCCAAATTGACCCTTATTGTGACTTCTATATAAGAATTTGTCATTAGGCCAAATTGGTCTAATTGGATTTTGATTTGTGGTGTGAGACTAGATACGTATCCACAAATGGATAAGAGTAGGCCGTATCATGGTATTTTGGTAGACGCTATGCTATGGGACTTATTTTGGGTATTTTGTATGAATTCTTTTTAATTCTTATTGTAACGAGTTGTATTAGTTATAAAAAAGTGTATTTGATAGTTAGGAATGTTTTTTGTAGTGTATTAGGATTTTTGGCATCCCTATTGGATGAGTATCATGAGTATTCCTACTTGCACACTCTAGGTATTTGATTAGTTGACACTAGTATGTGTGTGTGTGTGTATGTGTGTCTATATATATAGGTATATGGGATTATGTGTATCTTATTTATATACAGATATGTACATTTATATACTTATCATGTGTGTGTGTGTGTGCAGTAGTCGAGTGGTGAATGTACTGTGTACACATTTGTGCAGTAGACAGGGGTATGCAAGCAGTAGGTATTGCTGTAGGTAGTGCATGTGCACTGTGGTGTAACTAGACTTAGTTGCAATGCCTACAACATGGAGGACATGTAAGGCACAGATCATTGAAGAGTAAGGGGAAGCTTAGACAGTTGCAGTTGTGTAATTGGCACCTTGTGGTGTTGCTAATGTGAGGGTCTCGGGTTGCATTGAGGTGAGCTTGATGTCTGCTACTGGGGGATCAAGAAAGTGAAGGGGTAAATGGTGGAGGCGTTGGGAGGTGCCAGGTAGAGTGAAGGGCTCGGGTTTAAGGGGACTTGAGTACCAGTTCACTGAAGTAACAGTTAGCTGCAAAGCAGGAACAACAATATCAGAACAGTAGTTAAGGAGGGAAGGCAGGGTCTGTGTTCAGCAAGTGAGGGTGTGTATATGCATATGAGATCAAGTGTGTGTTGGTAAATGTGACAAGAGGGACCAAGTAAACATGAGAAGAGTAGTAGCAGTAGGTAGTAGAAGTAGGTAGAGGGAGAAGTTCATGTGGGGAGGAGTTACTTGTGTATGAGTGAACTGTGATTCACTGTATGTGTATCGGGTTTGTAGGTGTGTGTGTAATAAACACAAGAGTGTGTGAGTATGTAAGGTGAGTGAACTGTGATGATACCAAAAGGGGGGAAATATTGAACATCATGTGAATGAAGACTTGGGTATGATGCAGTAAATGCAGTGGTAGTGGTGCCATCTGTGCAATGCATTGATGCCCAAGAATGCATACAGTAATGAATGGAGTGTTCAGTTGTGAACTAAGGAAGTATCAAAAATTGCAACTTTGTGTGAGGTATCTGCAGTAGAGTGTGGGGGTTTCAACCTGGCACTAAGCCAATTGTCATGCCCAGGCAGTTGAGAGATAAGTTAGTGTGTATTATAATATCAGATAGTGTTATTAGTTTGTGTCAATTTATTAGTATAAGTCAGTAGTTGAGATACCATTTATTGATATCAGTTAGGATCAGTGGGGGAAATAGCTCGAGTATCTGGACACTTAAGATCAGCAAGTAACTAAAGCAATCGAGTTGTTGTGGTTATGTTAGTAGCAGTAAATTGGGAGCAAGTCAAGGACTGATCTGGGTACCTGTAGGATTAGCAAGAGTAATAGTTCTTAGTTATTATATGGGTTAAGATATGTTAGGTATACTAGTGTGTCTATTAGAGGATATCAGTTATCAATAAGGGTGAGTTAAGTTACATGTAGTACACTAGAGTATCAGTCAGTGTAGGTATTAGTTAGTGTATTGGGAAGTAGTGTTATGTTAGTTATCCTAATTTAGATAGATAGTTATATATTAGTTAGTGTATATATATATATATATATATATATATATATATATATATATATATATATATATATATATATATATATATATATATATGTATATGAGTATTGACCATATAACTTAGGAATGACTTGGTATAGCTAGTATAAACTAGTGTTAACTAGTTAGTGGCCAATATAGCCTAATTAACTTAGCATAAACCTAGAAACTTGTGAATGACCTAGAAATGGCTTAGAAAATTATGTTAGTGCATTATTTTACTCATTTATTATTCTTTACACCAATTGACATGATATTCACATATGGGGTTGTGTGACACCAGCTCGAACACCGAGTCATTCCTTTTGTTCAGGACCACAGACGAGTAAATTCTCTGATAGTTTCCATTATTTGATAATTACTATAATACAAGCATTTATAAATATTTTACTTGATTTTGACACAGTGATTACACGAACTGGTACTCTATGAATCATGTCAGGAGATGTCATCCCGTTACTGTGTACTTTGGATGCTCTTTCACATATAATTTATCATGTGCATTGGGTATTTCTTGTACTCGTATTTATTCATGTATATTCGTATTCTTTGTATTCTTCGTGTGCTCATATTATATTTGTATCCGTGACATGTTGTGATCGGATCCATGAGTATTGGTTGGGGGAGGGGGAAGTGCTAGATAGATATGTGATCAAAATTATAAGCATTGTATTGCATCATATAGATAACAGCCAATCATACACCTAACGTATGATTGTGTTCCTTGTAAAAAATAACCAATCTTACATGATTGTGTTACTTATAGACAACAGCCAATCTTAAATGATTGTATTTCTTGTAGACAATAACCAATCATAAATGATCGTATTTCTTGTATACAACAACCAATCATACTGATCATATGATTGTGTTATTGCTCGTGATAGTAGATCTTGATAACCTAAGTCGGTCACATATCTAATTAGTATTTCAAACAATTAGTATAGTTACAATTCTTCTTTATATTCCAGATCATTGCTTTTATTCTATTTCATTGTGATCAGTTTATACCTTATTGCTCCAGATTATCTGTCTCTTTCTGCCATAGTATGATATTGTATATTGCTTCTCATCTTGGATTATATTCTCTATTTTTGTTTATAGTCATTATCAATTAACTTGAAACTACTATTGGATTTTACTTCGCTTCAATCTTGACTGTATATATTTTTTAGATGATTGGTTAGAGCAAATGTGTCCCACCTATTACGGGCCACAAGATGTCGAGCCTGTTAAGATTCCACCATAAAGCCTCTTGATATAGTACCACCAGTTGGAGAGTTTTAGATCCTTCATTATGATGATTGTATTTGATCTGAGTAAGACCTTATGACATGTGCTGTATTTGAGATATAGTATTGAAATTAGACTATTGGACTTGGACTTGTGATGTATTATGACTTTGTATTTCTTTTCTTCTATTCCATATCGTGTCATATCTTCCTCTAGTTTTATATTATGATTGAGTATTGATTACCATTATCATATTCATTGTTGTCCTTTATTTGGAGTGGAGATAGTTGAGGAATTGAAGAAAAGGCTGACTACTGCCCCTATTCTGACCTTACCTTCTGGAACCGGAGGATTCGCTATATATAGCGATGCTTCTGGAAAAGGTCTAGGTTGTGTATTGGAGCAGAACAAGAAAGTAATAGCATATGCCTCTAGACAGCTTCGACCTCATGAAAAGAACTATCCAACCCATGATTTAGAATTGGCAGCTGTCATCTTTGCTCTTAAGCTATGGAGGCATTATCTTTATGGAGAAAAGGTGGAAATATTTACGGACCATAAAAGTCTAAAATATATCTTCACTCAGAAAAAGCTGAACATGAGGCAAAGAAGGTGGCTGGAACTAATGAAAGATTTTGATATCACCCTTCAATATCATCCTGGGAAGGCCAATGTAGTTGCTGATGCTCTAAGCAGATATCCTATGGCGATGTACTTGACTATGGACCGACACTTGCTCGAGGACTTGGAAAGTTTGGGTATTGAGGTAATTATCCCAGGAAAAGAAGGCCAAATGATGAACTTGCAGATTCAGTCTACCTTAATAGATAAGATCAAGGAGACTCAGTTTCAAGACGAAGGCCTGCGAAGCCTTCGAGGTCAAGTGCAAGCTGGTTTAGTGGAGGACTTCAAAATTCATGAAGATGGATCACTGAGGCATGGAGATAGATTATGTGTACCTCAAGGAGATATAAGAGAAGAAATTATGCAAGAGGCGCACAGATCGCAATACTCTATACATCCAGGAGCCAACAAGATGTACAAGGACCTGAGGACGCATGTTTGGTGGCATGGCATGAAAAGAGAAGTAGCCAGGTTCGTATCTCGTTGTTTAGTGTGCCAACAAGTCAAGGCAGAAAGACAAAGACCTGGGGGATTGCTTCAACCACTACCCATTCCGGAGTGGAAGTGGGAACATATTACAATGAATTTTGTTTTTGGACTTCCAAGGACACCTAGTGGAAGGGATGCAATTTGGGTGATAGTAGATAGACTGACCAAGGCTGCACATTTTCTACCTTTTAAAGTAGGGCTATCTACAGAAAAGCTGGCAGATTTATATATCAGACATATTGTTAAGTTGCATGGAGTTCCAGTAAGTATTGTCTCCGACCGAGATTCAAGATTCACCTCTCACTTCTGGAAGAGCTTACAAGCCAGCTTGGGGACTCAACTCAAATTCAGCACAGCTTATCATCCGCACAAAGCTATGAAACGTACATCAGACCCCTTGAAGATATGCTCCGTAATGTGTTCTGGATTTTGGAGGATCGTGGGAAGATACTATCTACATCTTGTGGAGTTCTCTTATAATAACATTTACCAAGCAAGTATTGAGATGGACTCCATTTGAAGCTTTATATGGACGAAGATGTCGTACCCCGCTATCATAGGACGACGTAGGAGAAATAGCCTTACTGGGACTGAGATGGTGATCGATTCAACTGAGAAGGTAAAACAAATAAGGGCAGACCTGAGTGGCTCAGACAAGGCAACGACATTGGGCAAATAGCCACCGAAGGCCCTTGGAATTTTGAGGTAAATTAAATTTATGAAATTCAGTCAATTTAAACATATGATTATGCAACTAAAACTGATTTGACTTTATAAGCTTTGGAGAACTGGTATTCTTGAAGATTTCTCGACACGTTGGCACCATTAGGTACGGAAGGAGTAAAAAACTCAGCCCAAAAGATTTATGGACCTTTTGGCATTCAGGAGAAATCGGAGAAGTGGCATACGTTGGCATTGCCACCTCTCTGATGGGTCATGGAGTCCATAACGTTCTTCACGTGGTCGCTAGCTGAGATACGTACGTGTCAGATCCCGCCACATTTTGGATCACTCAGAGCTCGAAGTAAGGCCAAGTTTGACTTACAAGAGCAACTCCTGGAGATACTGGATCGATCGGAGAAATTTCTATGGAACCAGGTTATTTCCTTGTTCGCGTAGCTTGGAAGCACACTACTCTCCGACGAATCCACCTGGGAGCGAGAAGACGTGATTAGAGAGAGACAGTTTAGATCGGCCCTTACCTTTTTGAACCCTGAGGTATATTTATCTGGGCCCTTACTTTCGTGCCATTGTTATTCTTAAATTTCGAGGACGAAATTTTTATAAGTTGGGTAGATTGTAACACCCGAATTTTCAAAATTTGAAATTTATTAAGACTATGTTTTAGAATTTTTCGTAATTTTAATGAGGATTTTTAATAAGTTATAATAATTAATTATTGTTAATTAAGGTATAATAATTAAATATTATGGAAATAATATTTTTAGTGTAGAATATGACCTGAACTTTAGGGTAATTTTTTCTGTAGCTCTAGACCTATTTTTAAATGCCTAAAAAACTATTTTTAATTAATTAATAACTGTTTAATTATTTATTATTATTATTATTAATATTTTTTATTTTTCGGCCCATTGGGCCTGATCCGGCCCAGCCCGTCTTACCCAGTTCTACGGGTTCGGGTACGGGTCGGCGAACGAGGTCTGCCGAACCGACGCAGCGACCCCGGACCCGGTCCTCATCCCCACGCCGCCCGACCCGCGCGCGGCCACCCCGCGCAGCGCCGCGCTTCCCGCACGTTCCCCGCGCGCCTCCGCCTTCTCCGGTCGGCCCTCGCCTCGGCACCCCTTACCCTCTATTATAAGCCTTACCCCTCTTCTTCACATCACTACCCCGAAATCACCGAACCTAAATCGGCGAGACCCGACTCCCCCCCCCCGAGCTCCTCCGCCAGCCCTTTCTCTCGAGCACCGCCGTGTCGCCCTACTCCGGCGCTGCACAGTCGCCTCCTCCGGCGCCCCCTAGCAGCGATCCCTCCTCATCGAGCGCCACGCCCACCCCTATCCGCCGCAGACGCAGCCAGGCCTCCAGCCGCGTGCCCCCCAACTGCCACGGCCTCCTCCCGCCTCCGCTCCGGTCGGCCGCCCTCTGCCGGAGAGCCAAACCCTAACCCTAATTTCTACTCCCTGTGTCAGACACGGACACGAGACACAGTGTCCGTGTCGTGTCGGACACGATTTTGCCGATTTTCGGGTCTCGTTCAGGTGCGTGTATTTTTTGCTCGTAGCTCCGTTTTCAATTCCGTAAATTACGTTGTGAAGCCTGTATGACCCTCTCGGTGCCCGGACAAACCGCTCGGGGTATCGCGTCCTGTGGTGATCGCACACCGTGATCCAAAAACAGGAAAAACCAGACCCTGTTTCACCCCGGAACTGAGTACGTCCCGCCAAACGGGATGACTTGGTCGCGTGCGGTCTTCACAGATACGTGCGCGCCGTCGATACGGACGTGTGAGAATTTGCGGAAGCTGATTCGGGTATGCGTGCACACCGGAATCAACGCGTATCCGCGGACATCGCCCCGTATTCGACTTTTCTGTAATTCGCCCTAACTTTCTTGTACACTACGTCGGATCGAGACGAAACTTGTGCCATTGGACTCGTAGCGATACACTGGTCCTGTGGGTCAAGTTTGGTTCGATTCTGAGAAAGTTGACGAAATCGCGTGTCGTGGCCCACAGGCCCCGCTCGACGGGCGATTTTGTGATCGGCTCATCGGAATCCAAATATGGAAGTTCCGTTGGGTTCGTATCATCGTTCCTGACCTATTGACACTAAGTTTGGTGAATTTGGAGACCGGTTGACCCAGACACGTTTTTCGGTGCAAAGCGGGCCCACCGGCGGACCCCGTTTGACCCGAAACTGCCGTTTCTGCCCTTGTCTCCTAATTGGACCCAAGGACAGGCTTTCTAGCTATTTGACATCTTTTGAGCATGATGGTAATGTTTATTTCAGCTTTTGGACTCATTTCTGGAAAATTTTCCCGAGATACAAACTATAATTGGATCCAAACAACAGGCAAGTACCTGCACTTCAAGTTTAATCTTATATTATGATAATTAATTTCCTGCTCTACTAGTACCCTTGATGATTACCCGTAGTGTTAGAATACTGAAATTTATGTCTTGAATACTGGAGTTCATGTCTTGTTTTTCATGTCGGTGGAGAATACTAGAAGGCATGTAGTTTACCTTTCCCCCTGCCGCCGTGTTAATAGCTGTTGGTAAGCGACCTGTACCCTCAGCCGGATCTCGATTATTCCTGTTTAATAGCCATTTATGATGGCCGAATTAGCCTTATAAACCCCTACATGCCAACTATGTATTCTAAAACAAACACAAGTTCACATAGATAGGTTCTGGTCTTGTTATAGTTCTTGCTGACTGTTGTAGTTTCATTTTCTGTCTCATTTATTTCTGCTTTCTCATATTCCTGTTTATAGCATTAACTCTGAGATATTGTTGTTTCTTTTATACATATTCTCAATATGATACTCAATCTAATTATCATAAATATTTAGTTTAATCTTGTTGTGCACTGTGTACTTTGCTCCTTTCCTGACTGGATCCGTTGATTTAGGCGATGATGAGGACCTTGCCCCTACATATTATGGTCCCCTACGAGGGAACATATGACACTTATGAGGAGCCAGATCCCACCCAGGAGACCCCTGCTGCAGAGTAGTTAGCAGTAGCTACTTTTATTTTCATGCTCTTTATCTTAGTAATCGGGTTTGTCCCCGATTTCATTTCTGGAGTCTGTATTAAAACATTTGATCTGTTGTCACATTTATTTCATTTGAAATCTTAAGCATCTTATTTCCATTATTATCTTGCCTATTTTATTTGTGAATGAGCTAGATTAGTTAACTGTGGATTTGACCTAGACAGCGTACTACCGCCGACTCTGCGGCGTAGGCTGGACGTACCCACGCACTCGTGCCCGAATTTCAGGGTGCGGGTCGTGACACTTGGTCAGCTGTACAAGTGGCTAGGACCAATTGTGCGAAGATCTCTACAGTTATAACGAAGATCTTGTGAGCTGGAGATCGCATAGCAATTTGGACGCATGATGTTAAGGCCGCATGGGTCTTGTAGCCGCATACGTGCTCTAATTTGGGCCTTGGTCGAATGGACACTCTGGCCGCATGGGTATATTAGCCGCATACGTTCTCTAGTTTGGGCCTTGATCGAATGGACACTTTAGCCGCATGATGGCGAGGCTGCATGGGTCTTGTAGCCGCATACGTGGAAACACGTGGCATGGAATGTTTGTCGAAGCAATTAATGCATTGATGTGACTTATTATTTTTCTTCTGAACTGTCATCTTCACGAGTCTCGAAGCGTCTCAGAGTGATGAGTGATGTGTCATGGCTTCTGACATACATCGAAATCTGTGTCGGAGGATTCTTATGTGCCTCCCTGCTCTGTGGTCGTTCGGGCCGCATATAGTATACTATGGATTTTTGTTGCGATTTGGTTGATCAGGTCGCATATGCTCTTCTCTGCGGCTTGACTATTCATGCCACATGTGGCTTCTCTTCGGTTTAACTGTTCAGGCCACATGTGGCTTCTCTACGGCTTGATTGTTTAGGCCGCATTTGGATTTTCTGCGGCATGTTGAGGGGACATGACATTTATGAGGCCTGCATAATTTTTTCTTGCTTCTACATCTTTCTTAAGCAAAACTTAGGGTTCTTCCAATTTGTTCCTAATCAAAACCCTATACAAACTTATATATGTAAAACTTTTCTTAAATCCTTGACCTAGATCTGAATTTTTGTAAAAAAAATTGGGAAAGAAAGATTTATACCAAGGATTTGAAGAAGAGGAAGGAGGAGAAGTAGGGGGGCGGAGGTCGGCAGACACGTGGTGGCCGGCGGGGGTGCGCGCGCAGCGGCTGCTGCAGGTACGGTTGCTGTAGTAGCAATAATCAGTAGTAGTAGTAGTAGTAGTAGTAGTAGTAGTAGCAACATCAACTAGGAGAGGAAGAGGGAAAGAGATGGAGAGTAACAAGTAAGAAGAAGAAGGGGAGGAGTGGTGCTAGTATAAATATGTGGGTTGGTTCATTGGAAGTGGAAAAATAAATTTTGGGTTAGGCAAGTGTATAGGTTGGAAATGAGGATGGAGGAAGAGGCTGCTAGCAAAGGGGATAAGAAATGAGTCAAAAGAGGAAATGAGTTGGTGATAGGTGGAAGCTCCCTTCTCCATACACCTACTCATTTACATTTGCAATCAAACCCTCCTAAAATCCTAAAATGAAAACATTTATATAATATATATATATATATATATATATATATATATATATATATATATATATATTTAATAAACAAAAATAAAATATAGTTTTGACAAAGACTAAGAAATTTGAATGATAAGAAAATACAAAAATCACGGGGGAGAAAGAAAGAGAGACAAGAAAAGGGAGACGAATGTAGAGCACAAATACTATCTATTATCAAATTTATTACACAAAATAAAAGTCTCATCCAAAAACCTAAAACAAATAAAATTTGACAAAGATTTCCAATTAAAATCGTGTCATGAATAAGATGTGACAAAACTAACAATGATGAACAAAACTAACAATGATGGACGGAATCTCGATTATGATTTCGTTTTAAAATTTAACATCTTGATAGAACTCGATATGACAAAATAAAATAAAATTTTATATGTGAATTTTTTTATATGGAAGCTGAACTTGAAAATAATATCATATAAATAAATAGTTTCCTCTGTCAAATATCATAATAGACATTTGTAATTAGATGAGTCAGGGTTCCATTATTTAAAAAGATAAAATGGTAATGGTTGCTATTTTGACAAAGCGACAATTTTTATTTTTATTTTATTGTTTACTGTCCACTTTTATTAAATAGAACTTTTGATACACTGCTCTTTTCTCCTGCTAGCACAGGTCCATCGAGCCAATAGGAGTCCGCCACGTTAGCGCTTAGCCTCCCGTCGGTTCTAGTATAACCACTATAGTTATTAAATATTAACAATGAACCTAATTTTTTTTTTATCAAAACTATCTCTACTCTTATAATGAGGTTGGTAAACATCTCAAAATTGATTCGTCTATTGTAAATCCTCCAAATTTTATTAAAAAATAATATTACTTAAAAAAGATTGTTAAAAAATTTAAATCGGTTATAAATAACACCATAAAAAATAAAACTTAATCGATTATAATATTTATTTTTTAATTTTTAATTATGTGAGGATATACCTACGATTAGTCTTTTCAATATTTTTTTTAATAGTATAAATATATTCGTACTAAATTATAATAAAAATATAATCAAATCTGTGACAAATTCTAATAAAAATATTAACATATATATAACAAATTTTAATTTAAATATTTTTAATAATACTAAAAAACTTACTTTAAGTACTTCGTACGCACCGCACATTTACTAGTAAGCTTTATCTCAGAAAGACAAAATAAAAAAATTTTGTCTAAGAATTTGTAGTGAATCACACCCATTATTTATTGACAACTATGCAACAATCAAGATCAACTTCGCATTAATTATTATTATTATTAAATTTTTTTGAGATACCCAATAATACGTATGGGAATTATTGTCCTATATCTTTTTCACGATTTGATTCCGTACTTAGGAAGGTTATATTCTTTTTAGTGACCACAAGAGCTCGATTGAGTTCGCTAACTTCGCATTAATTATTGCATAAATAATATTTTTTGTCTTTTTATTTTCCTTTTTATTTTCCTTTTCCCCACTTATTTTAATACATAACTAATTTCTCCATACGCGGTTCTCCTTAGACTTCTATATATATAAAAAAATCTCTCATAGAATAATTCCTCAACATAACAATTGCATTTATCCCCCTTTCCGAAAGAGAAATATCACCAAATCCGATCGAAATATCGAATTTAATTCGTGGGTTCTGATAATTGGTAGTTTTGTAGAGATGGGTCAGCAGAAATTTGACAGCTTTATGTAAGAAAAAGAAGAGGTACGGATTTCTTTAATTACTAAAAAAATGAGAGCTTTTGTTTGTCTTCTTCCTCTCAAGATTGGATCTTGGGGCTGGCATTTATGGGCAGGTGGTGAGGGGGTTGGATTTCTACGTCTGGGTAGGGCTCGGTTTTGATCGGTTTGGTGGGATTTAAGTGCACCCCGTCCTTCTTTTAGGGTTTCCTGGAACTGGTTTTGTGGAAATTTGAGGGGTTAATTGTGGAGAAATGGTAAATTTGGCCTCTTGCTTGTGATAATTATTTGTCCATTTGAATTTGATAGGTTTCCTTTTAAAATTTGTCTTCTACATGGTTTCTTGTGGTGAAATTAGGTGGGTGGTTTGGTGTGCAGATTTGGTATTATCATTGGATTGGATACGAGAATTCCAAGAAATTTAGGTGGATTTTCTTCCAATAGTCACTTGGCTTGATTTTGAATAATTTGGTGGAAATTAATGGCAAGTTGACCTTTTTTTTAGGGTTTGTAGAGGTGGGTTTTATGAAAACTCGAGGTGGTGGTTTTGGTTTGAAAATTTTGGTGGAATTTGAGAAATTTGAGTGCGTAGTCCTTTTTCTATGTTTCTATAGGTGGGTTTTATGAGAAATTTAGGTGGGTAGTTTTTATATGTGATTTGGTATTATTATGGTTTCATTTTGAACAATTTGGTGGAATTTAAGTGTATATTTAATTTTTTGTAAACTTTTTTCTTTTATTTTAAGAATTTGATAAGCTAACCTGTGTTTTTTAATAAAAATTATTTGTAAAGTTAAGTGTGAAAATTTCGTAATAGTTTGGTAGTTTTGCTCTGTTGCTTGCTTGAAATAACATAGGCAAGTTTCACTAAACAGAATTTTATAGGATTTTCATATCAGGCTTGTTGACATGTGTTTTCTTTCTTATTTTGGTTCTTTTTTGGGTATAAAGGGATGGATCTGTTATGATTTGATATAGATTTGCTATAAAACTTGTGACTTCCCTTACTTTTTTGCTTTTATTCAATACTCTTTGCTTGTCATATTGAAAGCCGTGAAATTAATGTAGTTTTCACCCTAATATTGCAAAGTTGCCGGAATTTAACTGCAACTTGTCCTTTTTTGGGTTACTAGAGGTGGACTATATGAGAATTTGATGTTGTGGTTTTGATGTGCGGTTTTGGTATTATTATGTGCTCGATTTTGAACATTTTGTGGAATTTAAGTGCATCCTGTCCCCTTTTTCTAGGGAATCTAGAGTGGGGTTTTATAGGAATTGATGTGGGTGGTTTTTGTGTGTGGATTTGTTATTATCATAGGATTGTATTTTATTTTTGAGAATTTCAAGAAAGCTAGGTGGGTTTTCTGTGGTTCTAAAGGATCTGGTGACTGAGTTTGGAGTTTGGTAATTTTGCTATCTTGCTTGTAATAATTGGGCAAGCCTCACTCAATTTTTTTTGTCCAACTGAATTTATAGCATTTACATATTAGGCTTTTTCACATGTTCTTTTGATTTGTTTTCTTGGGTATAAAGGGATTTTCTGCTGTGCTTTGGTATTGATTTGCTGTAAAAGTTGTGCGTTTTCTTACTTTTTCACTTTTCCCCCCTCTTTATTTGATACCTTCCGTTTCAAAACACTTTTGCTTGTTATATTGAAAGCCTTGAAATTTTACTATTCTTATATATAGTAGTGTAAAGTTTAATTTTCTTGGAGGAAATAAAACTGAATATTAAATTGTCTAATATTTGCTTGTTCATTATTTATAATCATTTGTGATCCCAGGCTCTTCAAAATCGTGTGTGAAGCTGGATAGAAGTGTTTTCAAGAAACCTAATGAAAGATTGAAGATAAATGATTGGGTGGAAAATCTACAAAAGACCTGGTCGACAAAAGACAATGAAGTGCTTATCTTCTGGTGAACAGTTGAAAACTGAAGAACGGTTCGGTCATTTGAGTCTTTGGCCATCAAAGACTGCTCCATTGGTACACAGTCCTCTCAGAATGGTGACGGTGAGCAAAAACTTGATACTGGTAACATCGAGGAAGCTGAATCTTCTTTACGTGAGGGTGCTGCCTGAATTATGAGGTTGGTCTTTCTTTGATGCACTTTGTTGTTAATTTGGTTGTTTTGTTATTTGAGAATGCCTTAACCCACTCAATGTCGAAGAACTTTTGGTATAAAATTTTTCAAAAGAAAGGCATGGAAACCTAACAATTTACCGAATTGGCATGACTGTTGTTGTTGAGATAGGTGAAAAGCATTATTGTATACAGTTGGATAATGGTAGTGATAGTAATCAATGATATTACAATAGCAGGAAATGGAAAAATATAGCTGAAGTGGGTTGGGACAAGATGAGGACTTGACTGTGTGTGTTTTAGGTGTGTATATTATACTATTAGTGGCCAGTTAGATGAAGATGTAAAGTGTTCTTCAACTTCTCATTTTCAAAGGTTCGAAACTCTTTAACTGAACAACAAAAACTCAATAATTACCTGAAAATTTTAAATAGCAAAATTTACTAATTATTGTTAGCACTTTGGTAATAAACCTGTGTTCTGAAATTCATTAAATATAGTTAGCTGGTATTAAGTCAGGAGTGCGATTCAGTAATATTTGTTTGACTGTAATTTCTGTGAAGTCTAGGATATATAGGGGGACTTCATCAAGTGGGGCAGTGTTACATCCTTGACACTTTCAACTTGAAACTATTCAAGCTGAGTTTGACATCTATCCTTTTATATTTCTCCAGTGATATGGGATAACTTTAAAGAGAGTTGATACTAGTCAAATTTGAAATGTATGGTTTTCTTCAGCAACTCCTTCAACATGAGATTAGTCAAGGTTGAAATTGGCCCTTGTCCTTAGCTATCAAGGATTAGTAATATGACGCCACTAAATTTCCTCTTAGGGTTGGTAGTTTGACTGGAACTGAAAGTCCTGATCATATAAAATGACCACGTGGGTATGGAGTCGTTAGTTCCAGAAGATACTTTAGACGGATTATCAATAAGTTATTCTTTTTTGTTGGTATTAACCTTGATTCACTCTCCTTTCATTCTCTCTATAATTCTCATTCGGATATCTGCTCTCTCAGAGATGGATCCTTGGCTGAGAAACTTGATTTCCCCATGTATAAGTTATAATGTCTTTCAACTCTACTACAGGTAGTTGTTTTATGGTTAGATTAGTTTTCTTGGCATTTATTTTGAAATTAATGATGGGCACAAACTACATCACAATTATCTATCGTGAACATCTTAGGAACTTGTTTGACTAGAATGTTTCTCATAGGTAGTTTCCCCAGTCTCTTGTTGGCTTAACAATCTAAATGAGTTAAATATCAAGGTTAAGCGAATCAATTGCATTTTCCTTTATGATTGTATTCTCTCTCTCTCTCTCTCTCTCTCTCTCGCTCTCTCTCTCTCTCTCTAAATGTTGTGTTCTCTAATAGAATATGCAGTGAGATATATAGTCTACTAGTGAAATAATTATTCATAAAATGCTGTATAAACCAGTGAAGTTGGATATTGAAACCATAGTTTGCAGTATCGCGCGGTACCGATTCGATACAGTTGATACCGATATGGTTTGGCATGTACCGATCCGATACCGGCCGATACCGACATTGGGGGTCTCTTTCCCACTCAATTCGGCAAAGAAAATTGAACGAAAAAAAAACTAATCGGCAATGATGTAAAAGCATAGTAAGGTTGTAAAATCATGTAAATGAAGAAAACTTATTTCTTGGAGGTAAATCAATCTGCAAGGGTGACCATTATTTAATCAAATTTGAAAACTATTATGAAACAATAGAGAAAATACTTAGAATTATGCCAAATGTCTAAAAAAAAAATTCTCTAAAATTTTAATAATTTATTAATAATTCTTTGCTTTCCGATTTCAAAAAATCCGATCATCCGATCAGAGTAAGGGTCCGATACCGATACTGCGAACCTTGTTGAAACACCAAAGCTAAGATTTCTATAATAGTCTCCAACTCACTGTACAGATCTAAAAGTTCTCTACTGCACCTTGATTTATGCTATACACTGCCATATTTGTTCCTAATACGAGATTCGTCATATAGTGTAAATTTATCTCATGTGCATTTTAACATCTATTATGCCTTCACTTCTACTACGTGCACTAATATTTATAATGGAGGTGGTGGAAACTTTATCTTTTGCAGGAAGCACGGGCATTGCTTGGAAGGTTGGAATACCAAAGAGGAAATGTGGAGGCTGCACTTCGTGTATTTGATGGATGGAATAGACATTAGTGCAATTGCCTTCTAAGATAAAAATCACTATTTCTAAAAAAGCAGACGTCCCAAGTTACGCACACACTGGGATTCACCACCCATGTCAATTCATGCTGTTAGTTTACTTATTGAAGCAATGTTTCTTAAAGCAAAAGCACTCCAAGACCTTGGGAGGTTTAAAGGTATTAATTTGCATATAATAACTAGTTTCTGGTAGCTATATATGTTTTACTGATTTTTCTTCGGGCTAGTTTCTTTTCGTTAAGTTAGAATAATTGTCAGATACATTTAGTAGTCAATATTTTGATGTTGTTGGCTACTTTTGAAATCTGTGCAGAGTTTTATAGTTTTGCTCTTTATAGGATTATTTATGCTTTTTACTGATATCTTATAAATTCGACCACAAACATCAGCGTTGACGCTTGGTAGGATGACCCTCATAGTAAAAAATAAATTATTTTTGAAGGTAAAGTAGTTGTTCGTATATGTAAGTTTCTTGGTCAATATGTTATTTGTGTCATTTGAAAACTATCCAAATCCATCAATACTGTCAGCTTTCCAATCAAGTTAGAAGGCAACTCTGATTATTCTAACTTTACAAAAATGCATATTTTGTGAGTTGTTCATGCTATGGGAAGCTATGAAACACTTAATTCATAATTTAAGTTGCTTGTGAACTATTTTATATAGTGCAGATGGTGTTAGAATTGGGCCCTAAACGTTTGGACTGTAAAAAGAATGTCAACTCTAGGAACTCTTTTAATCCAATATTTCTTTGTTACTAAGCAGATCTTTATGCACAGGAGATGATGTTATTTCTTGATGAAGTTAGAACTTCAATTTGACTCCTATTTAACTGTATGTAGTGTTTTTTAGAAGACACATCTATATGTTGCCACTCTAAAGTAAAGTTTAGGCATAAAAATGCTTTTTTTATGCTCCCTGCATGTTGCAATGCCTTAATGTTATCAGGTCACTAGTAATTTGGTTCTTTCTTGGTGCCTTTAAAGTTTCTTATGTGCACTCTTCCTATCGAAACTGTAAATGGCGGCTACAACGAATCATTGTCACACGCTTAACTGATCATGAGGTCTTCCAATTGCTGAATAATGATCCCATATGGAACTGAATATAGCTAGATTAAAATTCTCCTGTGTATAATAATCCCATATATGAAAAAGGAATTTTTTTTTTTTTTTAGTTAGAAGTTCTTGATTGAATTAGTGGATTCTTATACATCTGCACATTCGTTTCTATGTAACATGTTGTCCTATCTTTCATGCGTGGTGGCCTATATTTACCATGAACTACTTTTTGATTTCAATTTATTTTTTGTACGAATGCCAACTAATTTCATGGGATTCTAGAATGGTTTCATTTCCTTTCTTGGAATTACTTTATTTTAAAGTTACATGCATCGTAAGCTATTCATAGTTTTTGCATAGGTGAAATTCATTAATCAATGTAGCATGTCCTCACCTTAGCAAATTGATGATATTAACTGTAACCTATTGCTAATCTTGCACTACTGTGAACTAATTGCTAATATGATATTTAATGGATGTTGCAGAAGCTGCTCAATCATGCAATATAATTCTCGACACTGTAGAGTCTGCAATACCTGAAGGTTTACCAGCAAACTTTGGTACTGAATGCAAATTGCAGGAAACACTGTGCAAGGCTGTCGAGTTGCTTCCAGAATTATGGAAATTAGCTGGCTTTTCCCATGAAGCCATTTCATCATACCGTCGGGCTCTTCTTAGTCACTGGAACCTTGATGCTGAAACTACTGCAAAGATACAAAAAGAGTTTGCTATTTTTCTTCTTTACAGTGGTTGTGATGCAAGTCCGCCAAATCTCCGGTCTCAAATGGACGGTTCGTTTGTACCTAGAAACAATCTAGAAGAGGCTATCCTTCTTTTTATGATACTTTTGAGAAAGCTTGCTCTTAAGAGGGTAGAGGCCGACCCATCTATCCTTGATCACCTCACATTTGCATTGACTGTTTCTGGGCAACTGCAAGCTCTAGCCAATCAGGTTGAGGAGTTGCTTCCTGGTGTCATGGACAGAAAAGAACGATATTATACTCTTGCATTGTGTTACTTAGGTGATGGTGATGACTTAACGGCTTTGAACCTTCTGAAAAAGATCTTAGGTGCCCGAGAGGATCCAAATTGTGTAAAAGCTCTATTGCTAGCTGCAAATATTTGTGGAGAAAAGAGTACTTATGCGGAAGAAGGTGTATCATTTTCACGCAGGGCGCTTGCTAATTTGCATGACGAGTGTGATCAAATGGAAACTGTTGCCAATTGGTTACTTGGCATTTCTCTTTCAACTCAGGCAAAATTTTCTGCCTATGATTCAGAGAGAGTTTCAAGGGAGAATGAGTCACTCGAAGCACTTGAAAAGGCAAATAATATGATGCAAGGAAAAGACTACAGAATCGTATATAGTCTCAGCCTAGAAAATGCTGAGCAGCGGAAGTTGGATGCAGCACTTCTATATGCTAAGCAACTGCTGAAATTGGAAGCTGGATATGATGTCGAAGGATGGCTACTATTGGCTCGAATATTGTCAGCTCAGAAAAGGTTTTTCGATGCTGAGACTATAGTTAATGCTGCTCTGGATCAGACTGGGAAGTGGAGCCAGGGAGAATTATTACGAACTAAAGCTAAAATCCAAATTGCACAAGGACAACTGAAGAATGCAATTGAGACATATACTCATTTGCTTGCTGTTATTCAACTAAGAACAAAAAGCTTTGGTGTTGGAATGAAGCCTTTAAAGGTTATATACCAATATTTAGGTTTACTTTTTCTTTCAGTTATATTTTTCTCTCTTGACCAGCTTACCAAAGTCGTTACTTATACATTTACATTCATTTGCTGAAATTTTATCTTTTATTACTTATTTTTATTTTCAAATTTCAAATGTATCCTCTTTTTAGTCATAAAATACTTTTGTAGTAGTTTGAAACTTTTCGATGCACTAACTTCAGTCAGTTCTATTTGTTGATCATGTATATTTATAAACATAAAAGAGTTCTTACTTCTGATAACATTTGTAACAGGGAGGAAAACAGGATAGAAATTTGGAAATAGAAACATGGCATGATCTGGCAAACGTCTACATAAGCTTGTTACAGTGGAGGGATGCGGATGTCTGTCTCTCAAGGTTGAAGGCTATCAGTCCTTATTCTGCTTTAGGATGGCATGCAACTGGTATTCCATTATACTATTTACTTTTGCATTGAATACAGGTGTGAGTACAAGTACATAAAATTTCCATTGTTTCTTATGGAGAATTAGTTAAATTATGTCTCTACCTGTATCATTTCTCTTGATTTTATTATCTCCTTAGGCATTTCTTTGATGCAAATAGTAGCGATGCCATTCACATACTCTTACTACTCCTAAACTCTCGTAATTGTTAACAAAAGTTTAACTTCAATGTCTTATTTACTGTTACGTAAATATCAGGGCAACTACAGGAAGCAAAGGGCCTCTGTAAAGAAGCTCTAGCAGCGTATGCTAAAGCATTAGATGTAGAGCCAACACATGTTCCAAGCTTGGTTTCCTCAGCAGTTGTTCTTAGACGTATTGGTGGTTGGCCATTATCCACTGTGAGAAGCTTTCTAACCGATGCATTGCGGTTGGATAGAACTAACCATGTTGCATGGTTTAATCTTGGTCAACTTTACAAAGTTGAGGGTGCATCACCCCTCGAGGCTTATGAATGTTTTCAGGCTGCTACACTTCTGGAAGAGTCGGCACCAGTTGAGCCTTTCAGATGATGTCTATATCTAGTGTGGAGAGTTTAATCTGTAAGCTATTGTATACCTACAATAATTCATCCATTTTTCTTTAAATATGATTAAATGCAGTTCAGT
Source organism: Iris macrosiphon (assembly GCA_036927795.1). NCBI lineage: Eukaryota > Viridiplantae > Streptophyta > Magnoliopsida > Asparagales > Iridaceae > Iris > Iris macrosiphon. The sequence continues at coordinate 207,882,414 of JAYESA010000002.1, read as the reverse complement.
TGTAGCTTTCTGAATATTATTACACATTCGCTATAAGAATCTCTTTACCTTATGGTTTCCACCAAAACTTACAAGTCTGATTCAAGAATTTTGTTCATTATGGGTTTATCATAGTAGACATTTTTGAGGAAAAGGAAGTACTTAAATAATGAAGGAAAAGATCTGAGACTTGAGCAGCAATAGAACATTTTCTTCTATTCTAAAACGACAAAGATAATAACCTAAACAAGATATTGTGTATTTTAGTTTATGCTAAAGATTGCTTGCGCATTTGACATAGGCAACACACAACTTCTTGAAGATATATCTTGGATTAATCTTACTTTCATTTGTTGGAGATTTTCACCTCTACATATATTGCGCTTTTAAAGATTAATGTGGACAAAATGAGACTAGTCCTGTATCCTTAACCTCAGCTATATATATATCTGTAGTCTTTGTAAAGAAAAAAATAAGATAAAAGTTTCAAGTCATTTTCTTTAAATTTATAGCATGGAAGGTTTGTGCTCCTGAGAGTGGATACTTGGAATGTGATAGTTGCCTGGATTAGCTTCAATTTTTAGGTACAATAACATATTGTTACTTACAATTAAGAAATAATTTAATGTATTTAGCCAATCATGCAATCTTGTGAATTGTGAAACTTGAAGTTATTTTGATGTCTCCTTGGTGGAAGAACTGATTCTTTGGTTCTGTGGCATGAAATTTGTCACATCATTATGCTCAGTATAAATCTAAATACGACGTGATACAGTCAGGACAACAAAAGTATTTTGGAGTCTGTGACATGTTTGATGTGTGTACTAGACATATCAATAATTCTGGAGTCCAAGTCTTAGGATTTTATTGTATTGTTTTAGGTTTCACCGTCTTTATCGCTTTGATGACAACCCTAGATCTCAGCCGCCACCTCCTCGAGATCTAGGGTTAGGGTTCCGTCCCCTTTACTGTTCGTAATTCCTTTCTGCCCTCCAAGCTAGCAAAAAGAAATTGTTTTATTCCTTTTTATGTCCTTTTGAGTTATATTATTTTCTAGTTCTCTCTATGGCTCTATTTGTCTTTGATGAGATGGTGTTGGCTTGGGTTCTCGTCCGTTGTTATGGATTTGTGTTGACGAGGATCATTGTGGTGTTGGTACTTTGGTGATTGGGCAGTGATTGAGCGTGCTACTTTCTGGTGATTAAGTGTTCTTCTCGGCTTCTTCGCGACTTCTCCAACCCCTTCATCATCTTCATCATTGGCTATGGTGCTCTTCTATAGTCTGGCTTATTGGGTGGCGCTCTTCACGTCTTCACTTATTGGATTTTCTCTACAACAGTACAACTTCGGCTGTTGTATGGTGAGAAATTGACATGTTAGGGTTAGGGTTATTGCTTGGATACTGACGTTGTATTTGGATCTTTGATGGTGATTATGAATTCTTTGACTACTCATCTCTATTGTGCCCGTACATGTTCTCTTGCGGCTATGGTTCCATATGTGGTGCATTCTACTAGCGTTTTCTGTTATTTACTTCAGCATATTCGGCCCTTTCTCTTGTGTGGTTATTGAGTTATGGCGACAAGTTCTACCCCGATTCATGGTTGCCCTTAGCAGTATTTGTTTTCTTCTTCGTCTCCCAATCATTTTTCACCAGATGAGATGCAGTGCGTTGGTGACCTTGTTTCTGGGTCTTCCTCGACTTTTACATCTCCTGATTACTTCTCACCGCAGGAGATGCAGAGTCTACATCATCTTTTTTCTCAGGCTATTTGACACATTAATTTTTTCTTGGTATGCCATGCTTGACTCATGGAGCTTCGTGGATTCTCGATTTGGTGCGACCAATCATGTTACTCTGCATCATGTACGCTTGTGCTACATTTCCTAAGTATATTACTATGGCTAAAGGAAAGACCTCTCCAGTTCTCGGATCAGGGATAATGCCTCTTATGCTCACTATTCATCTCCGTTCTTTGCTTAATGTTCATGGTTCATACTTCAATCTTGTTTCTGATAGTCGACTTACCAGAGTTTAAACTGCAACATCACCTTCTCTCCATTTGTAATCTTCAGACGTTGACAATAGTTAGCAGAGGTCGAGAGGTCAATGGATTATATTTTCTCGATATTCCACCATATAGTGCTGGCATCGATGACTTAGACACCCCCTTTGTTTATTCTTCGGAAAGTGCTTTCCGATTTTTCCTTCTCAGAGTATTTATGAGACATGCATGATGCATTTTTAGCAAACAACATCGCACCTGTCTTTTCTAGAAGTGATGTTCTGTCCTATCTGATACACTGATATTTGGGGGCCTTATAAAACAACAAATTTGTTTGGATTTCGCTGCCACATTTATTGATGATTATTGCGTAGCTATATCTTCTCCATGATGACTTAAAAATCCTGCAAGTACTCTGCGATTTTATTGCTCAGACTTGTGCACGTTTTCTGCTATTATTAAAACCATCAAACTGATAATGCTCACAAATGCATTAACAAGGATTTTCATGATACTTGTGCTTCTCATGGCATCATTTATCAGACATCTTGTCCATATACTTTGCAATAAAATGACATGGTAGAACGTAAAAACCGTTAGCTTCTTGAGATTGTGCTCTTACCAAGGAACCCTTCTCGGTGGTCTCACGGGTATTCGTTGTTTATACATGTTTCGTTCACCATCTTGGACTGGCTAGTGATAAATTAACTTCCCGCATTGCCAAGTTATCTTTGTGGGGTATTCTCCTAGTTATTTTTGTTAGTCCCCATCTGATTAGAAGTTTGTTACTTCGGTTGATGATACCATCCTTGAAAGTCGGCCTTTCTTCCCCCCTCCACCCACTACACCACCATTGACATAGTGACATAGCCTCCACACTGTTCTTGTCTATGGACCATCTATCCCTATTCTATCTCCAGTACTACCTACTTCCTCCACTGCACCACCACCACCACCTACCCATGGCCGTAAAAGAAGTGTCGCTAGGAAACATTTATTTCAGAACCAACGACCCTTATTGATGTACTTGCATTATGCATAGTATTAGTAATTTTGTTTCTTACAATCATCTTAACTCATTCACTACACAAGTTCCTCTGTACAGGAGGCACTTCAACATCTGGTGTAGTTGGTCGGCATGAAGAGTTTGAAGGCTCTTTGGTCTAACGATACTTGGGATTTGGTTCCTGTATCATCTAGTCATTCTTGTGTTAGTTACTGATGAGTGTTCACTATTAAGCAATTAAGCAAATCCTGATGGTTCTGTTGAGAACTTGTAATCACGGCTTGTTGCTCGAGGTTGTACTCAACATTACGAGATTGATTATGATGAGCCTTTTCCTCCGATTGCCAATCTGAACACTGTCCGTTTGTTGATCTCTCTTGCGGTGCCCTACAGATGGTATTTATATCATTTAGACATTAATAATGCATTTGAATAGTTTAGTTGAGACTGTCTATATGCAACAACCTCCTGGTTATGAGACCGTGTGAGAGTTTTTTGTTTGTCAACTTTGTTAGTCGATCTATGGTCTTAAACAGTTTCCTTATGCTTGGTTCGACAACTTCATGTAGTCCAGAAGATTGGTTTTACTCGGAGTAATGTTGATTCTTCTCTTTTTATCCACCATCGACAACAGGGAGAATGATTTTTGTCTATATTGATGATACTATTATCACTGGCGATGATACTTCTTGAATTTCCATGATTAAAGCATATTTGTTTTTTTCATTTCCAAACCAAAGATCTTGTCTCCTTTACTTTCTGGGAATTGAGATTGCCTAACATGATAATTCCTTTTTTTCCTCTCTCAGAGGAAGTGTGGTATGTATCTTTTGCACAATTCTAGTTATTTAGGATGTAAGCTAGTTAATATCCTTATAGATGCGAATTTGAAGCTCTTTTCTTTTTGCTCAACATCAGACTCATTGTTGCATAATCCTGACTATACTATTTTCGACTTGTAGGCAAGTTGGATATATCTGACATGCACTCATCTGATAGACATTTGTCTGGACATTTTATTTGTTGCGAGTATTGTTAGCCAGTATATCCAGTCTCCCTGAACATCTCATGTTGAGACTCTTGAGCACATGCTTCTCTACCTGAAGAATTCTCCTGACCAGGATTTTGTCCTCGTCTTTTCTCACCGAGCGCTTACGTCAATGGTAATTATGCGGGTTTTGTGACTGATTGCCGTTTAATGAGTGGTTTCTGAACGTATTTTTGGAGGAAATTTTGCTACTTGGCGGAGCAAGAAAGATACTTTTTTTGTATGCTCTTCTGTTGAAGCTGAGTATCGTTCGATGGCCCATGCAGTTTCCGAGCTCACATGGTTGAAGAGTTTTCTTACTGATCTAGATGTCGCTCTCTCTCTTCTCCAACACTTCTTTGATGCAATAACATTGCTGAAAATAGTCTTTCTTGAGCACACCAAACATATTGAGGTTGATTGTCACTTCATTCGGGAGAATGTCAAACTTCGTGAGGTTCAACTATAACATTTTTATGCCAATTGACAGATCGATGATATTCTTAGTAAGGCCGTACCTCGCCCACTTATTTTTAGTCCGACATTGGAAAAACACTAGGAAGGGTGAGTGACCCTTGCCTATATATTGTAATCTTCATTCCCAAATTAATTAAGTCCATTAGGTTGAGTCAACATATACTATCTATTAACTATTTACTTAATTTAGTTAAAAATATATTTTAGAATATAATTATATGGTTAAAATTTTATGTTTTTACGAGCATTCTATTTTATTTCAAAATTGAAATTACGAAAAAATTGAATTATTTTTTAGACCAGTTCTACTGATTTCTGTCAAGTTGATCAATAGAGATGAGCTGGTCTATGAAAAAGAAGCTTTAGATATTATTCGGGGAATACATGGGTTCATCCAAAGTCTAGAGAACACACATTTAGGTTTTTTTTTGTGTGCTCTCGTACACATGTACAAGGTGTAATTGATTAAACTGACGTTTTCTTATCCCTATAAGGAACATTATATCTCCTGTCTCATTATATCTAGTGCGAAAACTCCTGTTCTTGGTGTGACACATGTCCAAGGAAAAATTGAAAACAACAGAGAAATTGATAACCATATAGGACTTGGTACGGTATCATTGATATTGAAAGAAATCCTTTTAGTCGGAGATCTTACTAGTCATTTGAGAAGGCAATAAGACTTGTGTATTTATTGGCAGTTGGAGAAGAGAATACCATAAATTTCTGGAAGCTTTGTTGGTGTTGATTTGAGAGCTCCTTCGTTTATGAAGTGCAGCCACTGATGAATGGACGCATTATTGAGAGATTAAAGTCACTCGATGTGACTTTATAAAAGATTTTTGGGTGTAGAAGTCCTTGGATGCAAAAGTTTAATCTTGAAAAATTACCCATGTTGGTTTGTATCTCAAAGGTAACTTTTGTTTCTCCAAATGATCATCTCTTAGATTTTCAGCAACCATTATAAGTGTCATTTATACTTGGTTGCCACATAAGTCATGTTGTACATATCTATTCATGCAAAATTTGAGCTATATTCTCAAATGCCTCCATTTATAACCAAATTTGATTTATTTTCAGTGTTTTTGTGTTTGTTCCTTTGTGAAAACTTTACAAGTATTGACAGTCTTTCTGGAATGTGATACGTAATATGTTGAGCTATATGGTGCTTTATCTAATCACCACTGTTTCTTTTTACTTGATGACATTTTTGGATGGCATAATGGTGGTCCATTTTTATGCGGGCTCCTGGTGTTTGCTGTTGAAGATCTAAATAGGCTGTGGTGGTGAGAGGTTAATTGGTGTTGACTTCTTTGAAGTGAGGATGAAGTAAATTGAATAAAATAAGTATAGAGCAATGATTTAAAAGTCGAAGTGCGAGTCAGGCATTGGGTACCTTGATGGCCTTAATGCATGAGCTTTAAACCTCTTTGTTTGTTTATTTAATTTGAAAATGTAAGGAAGTAGATAAAAAATTAGCAATGGTAGAATATGTGATATGATAGTTACCTCTTTGGCCATCATCTAAACCATGCAATCAAAAACCATTGTATGGGCTTTCATCAGTTGGTCCACAGTAGAAATGATGGATGTTTTTATCCTCTTCGATACTCTAGTATTTGTTAGCATTTAAGTGGTGAAGTTGAATTTTTATTTTATTTTTTTACTTGGATGCAACATTAGACAATTGATTAAGTGTTCTTACAACTATTTTTGAAGTTATATGTGGTGCTAATATGTTAATAGAGCGCATGCCTCATCTACAAAGTGCATTATAAGGTGTTAGGCATATGCTTTAGGCATTCCTTGTGGCTTTAGAGTATGCCTTTTTAGGCCCAATGCCTCAAGAATGTACCTTGGGCAGTTCTCTTTTCAGAAAATAGTTCCACATTTGGGTGCTTAGGACAATTGTAACAAGAAAATGAGTGGTAAATTGTCAAGTTTTAGTGGTTGACAGTCGGAGTCATGGAGGGTGGAGGTGGTGGGTTTGAGGTCTAGCGTTTAGAAGGAGATGTGACTGGATGTTTAGGCTATATAACTGATGAGCTGAAGTGTTTCTTTGGGTGATCAGGAAAAGGAACAGTGATTACTTTGGGTGGTGATGGTGTTTGAGGTTCATCAGGCGGGTGATGTGGCCAACACCTGGATGTATCGGCTAGTATGCTCCTAATGTGCAGCGGCATAAAGGGTGCTGTTTTTTTTTGGTGATCAGGGAAAGTGGTGCAGGAGAGATGTGCTCACTTACAAATTGGGTTTTTAATGTATTAGTTAGCATACTCCCTGTAAAAGCTGCACATCTGTAATTTTTAATATTTATATTATGAAGCAGTATCTATCTCAGACTAATCAATCTGTAACATTATAGCTATACAAGTTTCTATAACTTGACATTTAAGTTAAACATGCAGTAATCATAGCTTATTACCTAATTATAGTGTAAGTACATTTTTCCTGTAAATGGAGCAAGAAGAAGCTAAGTTATGCAGTCTGATTTATGTGAATGCAGTTGCTTGGCTGCCAGTGCAGCTTTATTTTTTCTAATCTAAAATGCAGGTTGTTCTGCAGGGCTGAGATTCTTTAGGCTCTTGTGTGAACCTTTTTCCTGAATCCTTATATTAGCAGTATCACATGCTTTAATTGAATATAGTTTCCACTTAAGTTATTGCATGTTTACTGGGGACATTCATTTCAAATAAATCTTGAAATACTTGATTGCATTATTTCGCTAACTTCTCCTTCTAAAAACTACTGTAGAAGTGTCAAGTTCTTTTATTCTCTTTTGGCGATTTCAAAATTTCCTCTATTGTCAACATTGAAGTTGAAGATTTAATGTATTTTTACCTCCCTCAAACATGTATGCTCCAATGGAGATTCTCATTGAAACTACACAAGAAAAGTTTATTGGAATCTTATTATAAATGAATTATTATGTTCTCAAACTTTCGTCTCACGAGGAATGTAGAGTTAACATATCTAGTAACTGATGAAGTGAAGTTGGTAAGGTTCAAAGTATCGGTATCGGAATCGGTATCGGACCATTCCTATGAGTATCGGTATCGGCGGTATCGGTAGTATCGGCGGTTTCGGATCGGAGTATCGGATTTTTTGGTATCGGAAAGCAAACAACTATTAATAAATTATTAACATTTTAGAGAATATATTTTATACAATTATGCATAATTTAAAGTATTTTCAGTATTGTTTCTTGGTATTTTTGATATTGAATGAAATAGTAGTCATCCTTGTCGATTGATTTATATGCGATAGATAAGTTTTCCTCTTTTATATGTTTTTACAACCTTATTATGCTTTTACATCCTTTCTAATTGGTCTTTTTAATTCAATTTTTTTGCCAAATTGACCGGAAAAGAGACCTCTAATGTCGGTATCGGTCAGTATCGGGTATCGGTCGGTATCGGATCGGGACATGCCAAACTGTATCGGTATCGGCCGTATCGGATCGCTATCGGCCGATACTTTAAACTATGGTTGGTAGGCTGGAGAACTTAGCAGATCCATTGTAAACAGTGGTTACTTGTTTGTTTCATCATGAAGCTTTTTAAGGTTAAAAGTTGTGATATATCAGCAGTTCCTTCTTGCAAGGAAAATGGAACCGACATGCACAGTGAACAGATGAATGGAATAATGCACGGTGATCGGATCGCTATTATCTCCTTGGTTGAACACATTATAAGATCCATGTTATGTTTACTTACAGGGTTCAGACAGTATACATTATTGCACCTAAAACTTATTTGATTGTTTACTGGTCAGTTGCGAGATGTTGCTAAATAAAAGTGGTAGAATGAATCTATTAAATTCGATGGTCAATAAAGATGGTACTGACCTGAGGTGCGTAATCTTTGTACTTGTAGTTGTTATTGCTTCAGTCAACTAATGTATTTAACGTAGGTGTTTATCTGCTTGCAGAATCGAGATGAGAGACCAAGAAATGGGATATCAAATTGCATGCACTTCTTTGGTGACTTTGTCTACGTACAAAGCTTATTATTAGCTTTTAATGAAGAGCTTCATTTGTTCCCAAGGTATGCAAATTATCATGTTGGGTATTTGAATCAGTTTCTTCCATTTATCTCTATTAAGGGTCATTTCCTCAGTAACATTAACAAAAGTCTCATCCTTCTTTACAGCCTTAGTTCAAATTCGGAGGCCTACCTGTACTTCTGGCAGCTCCTTTTAACTAATGTCATGCCGCTTCCCCTTTAAAAAAATATCTTATCACTGTTCACAATAATTTGCTTCCTTGCAACATCTGGAAATGTGCATTTAAAATTTCTAACTCATTCATCAACTAGCCTCTTTATTCTACTAGAAAAATCCAATCAATTTGCAATTACTTGATGAATGTGAAACGTCTTCATAATACATGGCATATATATATATATATATATATATATATATATATATATATGCACACACACGGATGCGGCGACACTCCAAAGTAGCCTTATCTGATTCGTCAACTTGAGAGAGGTGCCCCTTCCACGAGGGTGAAGGCTGGACCATGGTGATGCGGAGGAAGCCTCGTTAGTGGCTAGTGGGGACAAGATAGAAGGCACCTAGTCGAGGGAATGGCCCAAAGCCTGGTCCTCTGCTCGTTGGGAGGTGCGCTTTGCCGGGGGTGGCCTTGGGAAGCGGCGTGTTGGAGATGAGACTAGACACGTCAGAAAGAGGTGCAGAAGAAACGGAGAGAAGACCGAGCGGTAGACCATGTAGGGAGATGAAGGGGTTGAGGTTTCAGATTTAAATAGGGAGGACTTTGTTGTAGCTTCCTCAAAACCAAAATCTTGGTTAGCGTTGTGCAAACCCCCGTCGGTGATTGAGGTTGTCCAACTTCAATTTTCTGCCCCGGAGATGGTTGATAGATGATCATTGGATAAGATGTTGCGACCGCGGTGGAGATCTGGAGATTCGATCTTCTACGTAGTGGCCCCAGCCGTTCTACTCCAATATTTGGGCATTTGCCACCGAATGTGGAAGCCGACGGGACACCACATATTATCGAGAGAGAATCGACTCTTCTTCGTAGGCCTGTTGATGGCTGGCTAGTTGTGGTGAAGATATTGTAGCCTAACATCTCTTTTAAGAGGGATATGTTGGTTACCGTCCCTACCTGGATTCAGTTACCACAACTCCCTCTCCAGTTTGGGCATGGAGAGGCGTTGAGGAAGATCGTCAGCGTGGTTAGTCGTCCCATCCGACTTGATCTTGCAACGGCTCTCATATGCAGGAGCTTTTGTAGAGGTGAATGCTCTTTTCTTGTTGCCAAAGGTTATTTCGATACGAGTGTCGGACGGACGTAGGATCAAGCAGCGGGTGGCGTACGAGTGGATTCTGCATGCTTGTTCCTCATGTAGATGTTTTTGACACTTCAACGCAGTGCCGAGATCCAATTGAAGAGTCGACCAGGAAAGAGCTACAAGAGGTTCTGAGAGAGCGAGTATTGGAGGAAGTAGAGTTGGGGATGGTGGAGGAGAACTCTATCCATGAAGTAGTCAATGTGGAGGTTGAGAAGATTCACCCAGATGAGTCGCCTAAAGTATTGCAACCTAATCTGGCCCCTGATGTGGTTCACCCAGATGAGTTGCCTAACATAGGCGTCTATACGGACGTTGATGGCATGGATGTCCCTCATGGGTCTAGACAGGAGCAGGAAAGCGAGACGGTCGGAAGAAAGTCGAGAGGATCAACGAAGTTGGAGGGTCTGGCGATCTATGTCAGACTGGTTACTGCTACCATTGCATGTTCAAAGGAAGAGGGTGAGGTGGAGATGGATGTGTCGGATGGCCAACTGGTCGTGTTCGATAAACAATGGCTGCAGTTCATCGAGAATACTGAGAAGGAGAGACAATCCCTCATAGCGCGGAAGAAGAAACTCAGCAGTCCGAAGATCTTAACCCCCTATGTTAGAACTAGTACTAGGGTTACTAAAGGGGTTAATAGGTATTTGATCAAATCAAATGAATGGTGGCAATAGGATCTATAGCTGATGTGTTTGATTGATTGTATGGATGTCTAGAGTTCGGTTTCTAAGTGTCCTATTTGTATTTTATTTTTGGATAATATATTTACCTTTATCAAGAAGGATTTGCATAACCAATTGCTTTGAATTTAGACATTTGCTTGATTAAATCTGAATTTGACTCTTTATAGTGTAATTGTGGTATCATTGTGATGTAATGACTTGAAGTGGCTGGTCTTCTAGATCAGGAAACTCTGACTTGAAGCATCTAGTATTCCATCGATATCTGCAGATTCAGACAAATGTATTTGGAGTAGATCTGACTCGAAATCTTTCTATGTTAACCCAACGAGAGAACATTTAAACTGCAATCCACTCAATTCATTAGAATCTACTTTATTTGAATTCCCTGTAAACCTAAATTCAACTACTTTCGAGATCTCTTCTTGATTGATCAATGTTGCTGAGAATGGATGGTGCAAACATTAATGTTAGATCTAGTGTATAGTATTTCAAATCAATTAGATTCTTGTGTTATGATTTTTTTAACAATTAATTAATGATCTAAGGGTTGGATTCTCAATGCCCAGAACTAAAGATATATTCTACGTGTATGAGTCAATCTTACGCCATGAAAATTCTTGTTAGGCAAAATGCCTCCAGAAAGTTTGATGTTTGGTTAATATAACCTAAATGAAGTATTAGTATATATGCACGTGCGTTGCACATATTTCTTAGATTATTCTTAGGAATACTAAAAGATAAATGCTCTAATTATTCTAATCTTTATTAAGGCTACTTTGGAAGACTAAAAGACAACTATCTTAATTATTCTAAATTTATTATTATGTTAATATTATCATATTATATATTATTTTATACCTTCCTGCAAGACTATTTAGAAAGACTAAAAGACGTCTCCCATGATTACCTAGTTGTCCCTATAAACTTTAATCAATAATTTTAATTAGTAAGCATATGCAAGGGTATATTTGGAAATAAAAGTTTCACAGTGAAGATGAACTCATCTCATTATATAGTACTATAGATTATTTTATACATGCATACAAGAATATCTAGGAAGACCAAAAGATAGCTCCCGTATTATATAGCTACCCCTTTTAACTTTAATCAATAATTTTAATTAGTAAACCTATGCAACAATATATTTGGAAAAAAAAGTTTTACGGTGAAGCTGGACTTTTCTCATTGTATAGTAGTATAGATTTAGTGGAATGCATTTGAATAGTTTTTAATTAAACATTCATTTGAATTTTTTTTGCTCCTTGGTAGCATGAACTAAAATTGCATGGATAGAAATGTGACCTTTTAAGATTTTGTGAAGGCCTTGTTTTGCTCTATGCTTTTGCTTATACCTTTGCTAGAAATTTGGTACTAAATAAAGGGTTCAAGTTAACCATTTGTAAAAACTGTTGGATAGAAATATTGGATGATGACGGTAATCTATATATCACCACGAGGACTTTGCTATTGCAAACTTCTGGAGGGTCAAGATGTACACTGTCTTACTCCCATTTATGGAGAAACTGTTCCTTGGAGAAAACACACAAATATTTTTATTTTTATTTTATATATATATATATATATATATATATATATATATAGCGAACTATATATATTTCTCCACCGCCCCATGGCTCGATCTCTTGATCGAGAGCCTCCAAGCTTGGGCGGTTATGTTGCTCCCCGCTGACCAGTTGGGACATGTGGGGCGCGCGCGTGCGCGCACACACACATATATATATTATCCATTGGTCCGTCTCGGGACCGTGGCTATGCTACCCAGTCATCCGGGGGGGGGAGGGGGGGGAGGCTCGAACCCAGGCTACCACCCCCGGGACCTCCCACCTTACCGTTAGGCTAGAGCCCGCTGGAGAGCGCGCGCGCGCGCACACACACACATATATATATATATATATATAATTTTATTTTATTTCGAAGAAGGTAAATAATATTAATAGAGCCAAAAATTTACAAAAACTGTAATCCCACCCAGAGCACAAAATAAATCATCTGGGGACAAGGATATCTATATCAGTTTCTATGTTTTTTTTCTACAATATAACTATTAGTGGCAAGACCTTCAAAGATACGTCTGTTTTGTTTCCTCCACACGTGCTAGACCATGGCCCCGAAGCTTAGGCGTATCCGTCTATATGCTTCTGCTCCTTTACCTTGAAAAGCTTTCATTTCGTTCAGAACAGACGATAGATCCCTACTGTGCATGGTCGGCAGCCCAAAGTTGGTGCGGTGGTGGTTCCAGATCTCCTAAACGTAGTCGCACCAGTAGAAGAGATGATCTCTGAACTTGTCCATAAGGTCAAACATGCAACACTTTTTATCTGTGCAATCTATCCCAAATGTACTCAGATGATCCCTATATATATATATATATATATATATATATATATATATATATATCAGCCAATTAGGCTTGAACAATTTTTTTACCATTGATTAATTAGGTTGTTTGAATCAAGTTTTCTAGCCCATTACATCTTTCAAATAAAATCCTAGAAATACGCCAGTTATTTGTTTAGTGAAGATTTTTCATCAATCTATGTTGTCACAGGTGACACATAGACACGCAGGTAAGAAACTTAGAATTTTTATAAAGGTACTACAAAAGTTACTCGGGACTGTCCATTTTTTTATGTACAAATTTCTTAGGATCTGCCCACTACATAGTATAAAAGCAATTTTTTTTCTATTTCATCTTTTTCTCCTTGCCTCCCAAATTCTAAATATTGTTCCCAATCCATGTTCATACCTAAATTTCATCTTCGAGTAACTAAAATTTGGTTTAGGAATCATTTTGAACGGATTTTCGAAGTTTTGAACCCATTTTAGGGTTTCGAATTTTGCAAATTCGTCCATAATCGCAATGGGGACGATGATCGACAGTCAATTTTTTTGACAGTCCTGTATATAGTCAAGACTCAAGGTATGTATTGGGCCGGACGGCCCAGAACCCCGCCTTGAACTGGCCCGATCAACGCCGGTTTGGGTCGGACCGGACCGATTAACGGGCATGCCCGGCCCGACCCACAAGGCATCCGGGTTCGGACTGGATCCAAAGAAATGGTCCGACCCGACCCGTACTCCTCCCTAGGTCTGGGTATATATATATATATATATATATATATTAAAAATCAAATTAGTATAAGAGGGGGGCTTATGAACTTCAGGACCTCCACAATATTGGTTCACTCCTATTACTCCTCCAGCTAACCACTAGTCCCAACTTACTTTGTGTTAGAGATTGATATAAATATAGTATAAATACGAAACTGTAACATATATGTTATTTAAAAAAAAAAATGGACATCCTGCGGGCATATCCGTATTAAGCTCGGTCCGAATCTACCCAGGTCTAGGTTCGGCCCGGGTTTAGAGTTTATTATTAAAAGCTCGACCCGGCCCGACATCCTTTCCGGTCTAACCTGATCTGGTCTAAAATCGGTCAAACCCGATCAACTTTGGGCAAAGGGCCGGCCCAGTCCGACCCGATTGACCCAAAGAGTCGGGACTCTCAAAATTTTTGACATTCCTTTCTTCTATAGTCAGGACTCGCAAAATTTTTAACAGTTCTGTCTATAGTCGGGACTCTCAATGAATCTTGATGATGACAAGTGATCTCTATGTATAATTTGGTATTTATAAAGTATATAAGCACTTGTTATCACGAACATAGGCACATTGCTGACATTGCAAAATTTGGATTATAATTTATTATCAATGATCTAACAAACCATCTAATAACATTATCCATGGATTATGTTCAACAAGGCATCCATAACAATTATTATTGTACATTTCAATTGTTGCATTAAGAATCTGAGAGTGCCCCTTCCTTGACCATTTTAAGAAACGAAGCAAGTGTGATGTTGAGAAGTAGCTCGCGGGGTCCTAATTTATTCTTTATCCTGGTCATCTTCAACAACTTTGCACCTATTGTAGTCGAAACTGTCACTGAGGTCAAGTTGTAGTATTGCACATGAAGTAATGAGCACTAATATCATAAATCAAAATTATTAGTCTAAGATTCTAGTTAAAAAGAAATGATAATTGTAGCAAGGTAAATTGACATTTATGCAGTAAGGACTACAGAAATTTTCTACAATCTCGGATGTAGTCAGGACTATAGAAAATTTCTAATAATATACAGAATTGTAGAAATTTTTTACAGTCCTAACTCAATCTTTGTCGCGATTGTTTACGGAAATATGAAGTTCGAAACCTTAAAATGGATTCGAACGTCAAAAATCCGCAGAAAATTCATCCTAAATCTATTTTTAGTTACTACACTATGAAAGTTGGGCATTAACATGGATTGAAAAAAAATATTTATGAAAAGAAATGAAAAATACAAACCTAAAATTAGAGAGGGAGGAGATGGTGCAAGAAGATTGGAAAAAAAAATTGTACTTTGATTGTGAAAAAGTTTTTAGTGCCATCTCAAGGATTGATTGATTCTTGGAATTGTAAGAGGTGGAGAAGGAAGGAGTTTAGGGTTTTGAAGTGAAAGAAAGAGGGAAATGATTTTGAAGAGAGAGAGAGAGAGAGTAAAAGTTAGAATGTTTGGGTTTGGGGATAGGGGTGGGGGTGGGCAGCCGCTAGTAAGTTTTTGACTGCCCTGAGTAAAAGTTTCTCAAAACTGGACAACCCCGAAACTGGGCTAGCCCCAAGTAACTTTTGTAGTGCCCCAATAAATACTCATTACTAACTACTCATTACTAACTGTCTCATTCTTGGCGATGTCAAATATATATGTGCAGCAGAAAAAAAAAAAAAAAAAATATATATATATATATATATATATATATATATATATATATGCGCAATAGAGAAGTACTCAAGTTTTCTGGGTCCTGGGTGACGTCTAGGTGTGCCTCGGCGAGGCAAGAGGCCTGTCACCTTGACCCGCCTCGCGTAGCGCTTTGAATAACCTAGCCATCAATTAAGCTACGTACTTGCGTAACGAGTGTGTTAATGTTTCTCTGAATTATCAACACTTTCTCGGTGATGCCTATTGGCTTGGTTGTTGAAGATTTCCTTTTATTCTTACGTAAATAGGAACACTCTTAATCATGTAGAAACTTACAAACCAAAGGAAAAATAAGAAAATAAGCAATATTAAATTGTTAACAAGATACATAGGAAGTAACTGTACTTGGAGTTTGCAAGGTATATTTTCACTTCAGTTTTCTACCCGTAAGCAGTGAACCATTAAGGGCAGAAGAAAGATTGATAAAGTGGTTTCCTTAGTCACACTATTTGAGCTCATTCTCCAAAATTGCAAAAATAGGAATGTAACCTGAGAACTGTTTTATGAACTCCTGTCTAATCCAGAAGCCCTGTTGATTAAATTCCTAATCTGTGTCTTATCCTAATGTTTTGTCTTCCTTGCCTGATTCGAACTCTTGACATAATTCTACTCTCTTTGGGTCAAGTGCAATTCTGGACTCCTTCATATGTTTTAAGGATTACTTTTGTCCTTGGTTGTGTTTTCCTTGGTCATGTCACTTCGTAATTGATTCATCGCTCCCTAAAGCTATTCATGTCCGCTCCCTAAAGCTATCCATGTCCGTCTATATTACCTAATACAGGAAGTTTTCTTATGGCTTTATCATGCGGTGCCTTTGTTTTCAGCTTTATGACTTTATGTTTTGAAGATTTTCTTAAAACTCTCATTTGGTTTTCATTCAACACTACATAATTCTAATGCTGAAAACTCAGAAGACCATAAATTATTTTACCTCGAAGGCATGCCTATATTTGCAAGTTGACATTTGATGATGAGAAACTGAACAGGTCAATCTCTGTGTGCACTCTCTTTCACATGTTGCCTTGTCTCATAGTTCAGTGACAAATTGGTTTTCTTGTAGCCAAGGTAACATTTTTTCTTGCATGGATATAGATTGTATGATGATGCTACAATATTTTCTTCAAACTTTATTATTTCTCCTAGTTGCATTAACTGTCTAGGTCATCATTATGTTATAGCCTTCTCCCATTAAAAAGGGTTTGTTGCTAACGTCACTTGAAGTCGAGAAACCTCAAGAGATCTATCTCCACAGTTTTAGCTGGTTGTGATCTGATGTCAAACCTCTTTGTTGATGTCATATTCCTAGTCTAGGAATCTAATAGTGAGGGCCTTTCCATAAAACGCAGAAGGTGAGGTATCTTAGTTCTCTTCAACTTTGCCCTTCTTCTTTGTGCTTTAAGAGGTAAAAGTCTGAATAAAATTCCAAAACTTGTAAAGGAAGTGCAGAAAGTACCAAAACTTGAATAAACTTAGTTTCGAATGGGGAAAAAAACAAGAAGAAATATCTATCCCAAATGTTAGCGTTGATGATTGAATATTTATCTTCAATGAAGCTCTATTAAGAATTTATTTCACATCTGTTAGTGTGTGTGTTTGAGTGTGGATTTATCTAGGGCCAGTCAGGATTGCAGTTACCTTTCATGACTATTTGGTGCCAAACACAAGGAGTCAAAACGGTTTCCATTCCGGATGGGCGTTTTCTCAAACGTGTCAATCATTCTAGGGGGTTCAGATGGACGTTTCCGAAATGCTACCCCGAGCATCCCATAAATGGGCTTTTGAACAAATCTAATGAAATGTAATTGCAATCCGAAGTAACCCTTAGTCTATGTTTACTCCCACATTGGTTAGACTTGCATGTGGAAGGTTCCCCACTTTTTCCCCTCGTACATATACACACACACACACACAGAGCACTCAAAGAAATCATCACATTATTCCCAATGTAGTCTCATTGTGTACAACATTAACAAAAGACATCTTTGTTTTCACAAGCCCAATCCAAGTTCTCTTCGGTCGACCACAGCTCTAGCAACTCCTTTGACTAATGGCCTATCACTCCTAACTGGTGCGTCTATTGGTCTCTGTTGTGCTTTTGTGCATGTCGAAACAATCACAAAACGAACTTTCATCTTCAATGGACGCCAACCTCCAAATTTTAATGTTGGCACTGAAAGGGGACCAAAACCTAAACCTAAACATAACACCTGATTAACAGTTTCAGTCATATTCTTCCTTATGAAAGAATCCTGCATAGTGCAACTAGTCTTCCTCCTAAATGAATGTAATATAAAGATGCTTCTTTTTAGTAATAAGCTTTTCCTAGTATTAGTGTTAGCAACAATTAGGAGAATTATTCTTGTTGCTCAACTTTTGTTGTGGTATAGGTTTGGCATATGCAGTATAATTTTTCTTTCCCTAGCACAATGAGGTCTACAATTTATTCTAACTGTACTGGATAATTTTGATACATCAGTATGAACACTATTGTCATTCAAAACATTTGAGGTTTTAGGGACTATATTCTTTTAAGTATTTCATCATTTTCACTTGCAGAAAATTTCCAAAGTTGCATGTATTTAACAAATTTTTATCGGAATCGAGATTCTGCATATTTTTTCGCTCATAAAAATCTCTCCAAACTCATTGAGACCCTTCTATGACAGAGAGCAGATGCAGGCCTGGTAGATGAAAAACATGAATGATAGTTTTAGGTGCATATCCCTGGTGAGTACTCGGCTTCTCGTTCCATGTTTTCCATATTTAAACACGGCAACAAAACTCTTTTATGTTAGCCTTATTCCATTTTCAGGGTACTCTGTTCAGTGTACTGAGTTCATTTTGATTGGATCAGAAGGCATCGTTGCAGTTACGCTTTGTTTCGGTTGATAACTAGATTGACATGCTACACAGAGCGGGACATTTTCAAGTCCGCATCTTTTATCTTGTGCAAAGTTAAATCGAAAATGAGGTGACGGACGGGACAATTGAGAGTGAGTGAAGTTTTCTGCTGTAAATTTGTATGCCCTGGAAAAGTGGAAGGATGCTAACTAGTAACCATAGTTACTAATACAATTGGAATTGTTTTGTACATAGTAACTAATACTAATATTCACATTACTTGTTTGGATCCTTTTCTTTAGGAAATTAAAGTTTTGAGCAGAAAATTTACTACAGAAAATATTTTTAAATAAATTAATTATAATGATATTATTTTTGAAAATTTTGAACTGATGACAGATATAGTTATCTCGGATGGCGAAAATCGAGAGCGCCAAATTTTTGCCAACCTAGCGAATAGTCCAAAATTTTGCCAACTGATTTAGGCAAAAATTTAGCACTTTGACCCGTGGATGGGTGGGGGAGGGTTTGGTTCGGTTTTAATGTTTGGGTGAGTGTTGGTTTTTTTTTATAGTTATTATTTTTATTTTTATTTTGGAAAAAAATGTGCTTTGGTTTAATTTTAGTTCTTTTCAAAAAATTGTTGTAACAATTTTTTTTAAATAAATTAGAAAAAAACGAAATTTAACATCCAAAATAAAACAGAAAATTTGTTGTACAGAAAATATTTTTAAATAAATTACCTAAAACGAAAGTAATTTTAAAAAAAAAATGAAGTTAGAAAACTTTTGTAATAAAAAATATATATATATTTTGTTTTTCATCAATTTTGTCTACTCAGTTGGCGAAAATATGACTATCGATATTTTTTTTTCTTTTGGTTATTTGTTTTGGTTTGTTTGTGTGTCTTTTTTTGTTGTTGTTGTTTTTAAATAAATTTTGTAAATAAAGTAGAAAATACAAAATTTAACATCCAAAATAAAATATGCAGCATTGAACATCCAAAAATTTTAAAAAAAAAATTTGTCGTAAGAAAATTATGTATGTCGTCGAGCAGATTTTGAGCGGCCATAATTTTTTATTCAAAAATTATTTTTTGTCAAAAATAGGTCGATTTGTATGTTTTTGACGATAGTAACACAATTTGTGTAAAAAAAAAAATCATCCGAAGCAAGACGCATATGTTACAGACAAAAGTATAAAATTTAAGATTTTAAAGTATCATAACTTTTGACTGAGAGATCGAAACGAGGCACATCTTGTGCCAAAATGACCGTAGCGAAAAGTACTATGGGATAAACCGTTTCCCCATTTAACGGACTTCGAAAAATTTTAAAATCGCAAAAAAACGACGTTTCGATCTTCAAATTTTACTTTGGGTAATTTTATTTTCGGATTATTTTCGGTATTTCGATGTTAACGAGTAAAAATTGGTGTCTCCGGACCCTCAAACGTTATCATATAATATATCAATGTGAAGATGATTAAAAATGGGACAAGAATATATATATATATATATTTTTTAATGGTAAAATTATCTATTTATAAATAATTTACTAATCGTAATAAGATCGATTTAACTTTCGATTACAGTAGAAACTTTAAGGGTCTGCTTGGCAATTGTGGGAGTATAGCGGTTATGATGTGTTTTTAGAATACCGGTTATGAACGGTTATGAGGGTCCGTTACTGTTTCAAAAATAAATAATCGGTTCAAAAATATCCTAAAACCGGTGAAAATATCGTTAAATTTTTTTGTTGAGAATTTTGCCAACTATTTCCTTACTATTTCAAACTTTTTTAATTTTTCCTAATTTATTTAAAAATAAATCAAATGAAAAAAAAACAAATAAACCAAATAAATCTAAATCCAAACCTACACAAGAAAACCCAAACAAAATAAAATAAACCAAATAAAACCCATGACAAACACAATAACAAAAAACGAAGTTTGCTCGACGGCAAAAGTAATTTTATTACGGCATAATTTTTTAAATTATTTTGATGTTCAATGCTGCATATTTTATTTTGGATGTTAAATTTTGTTTTTCTAGTTTATTTAAAAACACAAAAAAAACACAAACAAAAAACCAACAAAAAAAAATAAAAATAAAAATCGATAGTCATATTTTCGCCAACTGAGCTTGTGAAATTGTTGAAAAATAAATATATATTTTAATATTTTCGCCATCAGGGAAAACAAAAGCTTTCGTAACTTCAAAATTTTCTAAATTACTTTCCTTTTAGTTAATTTATTTAAAAATATTTTATGTTCATCAAATTTTCTGAAAATAAAATATGCTATCATTGAACATCAAAAAAATTAAATTTTTTCTACCTTTAAAAAAATTACAACTGTCGTCGAGCAGACTTCGAACGGCCATAACTATTTGTTTGGAAATCGTTTTCGTCAAACAATAGGCCTATTTGTATGTTTTCGACGAAATTAATACAATTCGTGTAGAAAGAATTTTCATCCAAAACAAAATGTACGTTGCAGGCAAAATATAAAAATTATAACTTTAAAGTATTATAACGGGGAGATCAAAACGAGGGCCAGCTTGTGCCAAAATGACCGTAACGAAAAGTACTATGGGATAAATCGTTTCACCGTTTGACGGACTTAGAAAAAATTTATAATCGCAAAAAACGATGTTTCGATCTCCAAATTTTACTTTGGATCATTTTATTTTCGATTTTTTTTCGGTAATTTGATATTAACGAGTAAAAATTTGTGTCTCCTGACCCTCACACGTTATCATATAATATATCAGTGTGAAGATGATTAAAAATGGGACGATAATATATTTTTTATTTTCTTTAACGATAAAATTGTCTATTTATAAAATAATTTACTAATCGTAATAAGATCAATTTAACTTTTGATTACGGTAGAAACTTTAAGAGTCTGCTTGACAATTGGGGGACTAGCGATTATGAGGTGTTTTTATAGTACAGATTATGAAAGGTTATGATGGGTTCGGTTTTGAATGATTTTAAGTAGCGATTTTTAAACTAATCAAATACATGCTTGGTAACAAGCTTTTATGAAAAAAAAATTACAAGAATAAATAAAATAATTTGGAATTTTCATAAACAATCGAAGGTTTTCATAAATAAAATAATAAAACCCCTCAAAACCAACAAAAAAAAAATTCAAATCCAACTATCCAAAAAAACAACAAAAAAAAAACCAAAAAAAAAGCCAACAGAAAAAAAAAAAACCATAGTTATATTTTCACCTAAAGGGCGGGCGAAAATGTTAAATATTTTTTTTTCGCCATCTGTGATGGCGAAAGCTTTCGTAACTTCATTTTTTTTTTCTAAAATAGTTTCATTTTAGGTAATTTATTTTAAAATATTTTTTTTACATCAAAAATTCTGTTATTTGTTACATAATCCTATACTCTTACGAAAAATATTAAGTATATATACAGTACGTCATGGCAAATTTGAGAGAGGGGTCAAACCACAATGTTGATCAAGAATTCGACACAATCTTGAGGCTCGTCGCTTCCCCCAACCGCAACTACTGCATCGACATAAATTTCTCCGACTTCATTCACACTCTTTCGTCTATTCAATCAAGCTCAATAGTACGATTAAGAACGGAACAAAAGATTCGAACAACTTTGGACTGAACTAAAAATATAGAATAAAGCTTGTGCGCTTCATATTACCTATTTTATTTCCTAAAATAATATAGAATAAAGATTTTATTTCAAATATGTTGGTATAAGATATTTGATGTATTAAGTTCAACTACGTAAAGGATTATGCCACGTGTAACAAAGAAACAAGTATTTTATGATGAATATTGACCAAATGCAAAATATCCTATTTTATTTGGGATTTACATTGAAATTTGTTGACTTATCCTTTATTTTTTTTATCATATTTATTGGTGCAATTCATATTGTCTTTATAATGTACATATATTTTCACTTTTGACGTAATTTGTTCAAAAGTAACGATAAATTCATTTGACAAAAAAAATTGGACGAAAATATTCTCATATTCTCCCACTTTTCTCTCAACCACTCTCTCCACCGCGACCACCGTCGTTGACCCTCATCCCCCCCTCCCCGCCAATGACCCTGCTCTTCCCCTCCCCGCCCCCGCTCACCCTAGCAGCAGCAGCAGCAACAACAACAACAATAATGACTGTGAGCAGCAGCGACGCGCGAGCAGCGACTTGTTGCTGCTACTGGCTATGAGGAGGGGGGTCGACGGCGGCGGTCGCAGTGGAGATAGGGGGGAGGGGCTGAGAGGAAATGAATAAGACGAATGTATTTTTATTCATTTTTGGGTCAAATGGATTGACCGTTACTTTTAGACGAATTCCATCAAAAGTGGGAACGTGCGTATATTATTGAAACAATATGGGATGCACCATTAAATATGATAAAAAAAGTGGTGGGTAAGTTCAAATTTATAAAAAAGTATATATATACACACCGGCAATCATTTCGTATCTCCATCACCCCTTCATAAATCATTATGTTCCTCCGACACCCCTGAGTAAATTAATTTCTAAAATTATTTATCACATATATTAATTAATAATAATCTTTTTAATCTCATACAATTCTATGATAAATTGTCTTGTGCCTCCAACGTTCCTTCATAAGTCAACTTGTGTCTCCGACACCCATTAATAAATAAATAAATAATTTATATTATAATTTTTTAAAAATCATTGACCTATTGGTGATATGACACATAATTGTCAGAAAATATCATTTTGTTCCAATTATTTGAAAAAGAATTATTTGAATTTTCTTACCTATGTTAGACGTTCTAAACTAAGATTTTGTTGTTCATTTTGAAAAGAGAAGATAATAACTAAAGCGAAAGTTGCATTAAATTGAGTTAAATAGATTTTGGGCTAATTAACCTTTACAGCCTGAATTTTATACGAGTTTATAGTTTAAACCGTAAGATGTCCAATTAAAAATTTTAGATCTTAAATTTTTGTTTAAGTTTAATTTTTTTTAATTATACCCTCCTTTTCAACATTGGTTGGATGTTGCATTTAATTCAGTTGAGGGTAAAATAGAAAAAATAAAATTTTAGGATCTAAAATTTTCAATTTTATATGTGATGACTTAAACTCTAAATTGATATAAAATTCAGGATCTAAATGCTAATAAGCAAACGGGCCGGGTTAAGAAAGATTTGTTCGCCCTCCACAGGCCCACCCACCCTATAAAACCTCCTTCTGGGACCTCCTCCCAGCTCTAATGGTTTTTCTTTCTTTTCTTCTCTTCTCTCGGAACCCTAATATTTTCCGCCATTACTGCGTCATGTCCTTCCGCCCCAACTCCCAGGGCGGCCGGAGAGGCGGCAGAAGGGGCGGTGGAAGAGGCGGCGGAAGAGGAGGAGGCGATGGCGGCGGAAGGGGAGGCGGAGGGGGCGGAGGAAGAGGGGAGCAGCGGTGGTGGGATCCTCAATGGAGGGCCGAGCGACTCCGCCAAATGGCCGGGCCGGTGAGCAATCTCGTCTCCCCTTTGCTTTCTTCAGCTTAAAAATGCAATCTTTTACTGCTTTCTACATCACGCTTGTAGTTATATTCGATTCCGGGATCAATTCTTATGGCGGTCCTAGTGTATCTTGGGGTATCTGTGTCCTCTCCGACGCTTGAGGATGACACCAATTTTTGATGTGTCCGAGCTCCCATGTTGAGTACCCCATATATCTAAGAGGAACGTGTCAACAAAGTAAATTTTGTTGCACCACTCAATATTAACAAATATATTTAGCACCATTTTGCTTAAGTTTTTATTTTTTATTTTTTGACTGTCCTACTACACTCACATGCACAAAAGGACACAAAAGGAGAAGATTAGCTTTTTCTTGCCCGTTTGAAAGGAAGTCAGAGTGGGAATTGGAGGAGGATGATATTTTACGAGGAAGGTGGTGTGGGCACCGCCAATGGTAGCGTGGCTAGTTGTCTGTGGTGGTGGTGGCTACTTGAGGATCAGAGGAGCTTTCCCATGTCAGATAGTCTGGGAGGTGTACGCCTGCAAAGGTGACGCAAGGCGATTAGGTGTCTAGGTGGGAAACCCCCTAAAGGTCTAGACGGAGCCTCAAGATGGTGAAGCGGGGCCCTACGTACAAAAATTTCTAGGTGTTCATTAGGTAAGTTAAGAAAAAACATCAGTTTATAATTGGAACTTTGTGGTGAGATGTGATTGGGTGGGTTCGAATCTTTTATTTCAAGTAATATTTTGGGCATTGCTTATTGGTACGATATTGCATGTTGCTTCAGTGATAGGTTAAATTAATACGTATTGATAGAAGTTGAATTACAGCAGGATTGTCAACAACTCCCTGTGTCGTAATTATGGCTGGAGAACCAAATTAGCCACTAGGGCTAGAGAAGTGAGAACAGTTAATGTGGAGAGTAAGAAACCGAATTATGGATCTAAATTCCTCTAATTGCTATTACATTTCATACTTGGTTGGGCTAAGGCTTCGGCATTTATTTTTTCCATTAACATGAGGACTGACTTCATATTCAAGGGGGAATAAGGCATACGAGGCAGAATTAGGTGGCTTGAGGCGTATACCACATATAATTAGGTTGTTGCCTCATAACCAATCCTCCAAAATTCCTGTTGCCTTGGCGCCCATATGCTGAAGATGCTTTTTAAAACTTGGTCAGGGGGCCTGGACTTGTCACAGTGACAAAGGTGATGCTGATGCTGGGCTTATAAAGAGCCAGTGACGGTGGATTAAGTAGGGAAACCTGTTCCATTTCCATGACAAAGATGAATTTGTAGGCATCACAAAGAAGCCCGTTCCTTGGAATGCCATGAGCAGTAAGTGCAGAGGATTCCAAACCTGTTCCATTTCCATGACAAAGATGAATGTGTAGGCATCAGATAGAACCCCGTTCCTTGGAACGTCATGAGCAATAAGTGCATAGGATTTCAAAAGTGGAAGACTCACAAGTGTGGCAATCAGATGGCATCCACGTGGGACGAATATGAATGTATGACAGGGAGGCCTGAACTTGTCAAAGTGACAAGATGTGGATAATGGATTAGAAAGAGTTACGGTGTATTATGTCGGGAAATATGTTCATTTTCCATGAGAAAGATGAATTTGTAGGCAATCTTGACACAACAAGGTCGCCAAACCAACAATCAAAATACAAGGACTGATACCTCAATCATCTCAAGAGAATTAAAAAAGAGAAGTAACTCTCTTATTGATCAACTCAAAATAACAACAATCAACTTGTTTCTTCTCTTCTATAAATCCCTATTTATAGTAAATATCCTACTTAAACCTCAAGAAAGAAAACTAAACACACTAGGAAAGCTAGATAGATACTAAATAAATATAAAAGATTCGAAAAGATTTGACCAATATCCAACCAAAATAAGCATGGAATATCTCAAACCTGAATTTTGGTACGGGCTAATCGGAATTCCGGATTTTTCGAGCAGAAGCTTGTAGAAAACTAGAATTCCTCACTGATCGGAATTTCGGAATTTCGGTTTGGCATGGCCGAAATTCCTCATCGACCGGACTTCCGGTTAGAGCTTGTTTCAAGCTCTATCATCAATGTCAGTCTCAGTCTCCTCTACTTGTAGAGAAGTTGACCACGAGTTCTTTGTGCTGCCACATGGATAAAGCGTCTCGTCCTCTGCACGATGAGTGTAAAGGTCTGCATGTTGAACGTTGACGAGATCCCGATCGAACCTGGTAAATTTATGATGTAGGCATTGACGTTAATCTTCTGTATCACTTTTAAAGGTCCTAAATTTTTTTGCCTGAAGCTTGTCGTATTTTTCAATTGGTATTCTCTCCTTCCGTAGGTACATAATGACAAACGTTGAAAACTTTGCGCTTATAGTCTTTTAGTGCTTGTTTGCCATTATCTTGTACTTTATGTTAGCCTTCTACTGTCGCTTCCGAACTTTCTCATGAACTCCTCGGATTTGGTTCACCAAATTCTTCGCCGCTGCACTCTTCTCCCATCCCTTCGATAAAACATGCAAATCCAGAGCATGATTTGTTGATTTGGAATACACAATAGCAAATGAGGACTTTCTTATAGACGACTGAGCTCCTCTATTCTACACGAATTTTGCTTGCGCCCCACTGCCTCATCTTCTCCCCACACGTTTCTTGTCATGTTTCCTTATGTTCCGTTGACCACTTTGATTTGTTCTTTTTGTTTGGAGATGAAGAGTCTTGCTGAACACCAATGAAGACCCAAACATGCTCCAAAGAATTCACCAAAACGTGCTAAAAAACTTTGTATCTAATCTCGGTATGCGTTATACTCTTCGACACCCTATGGAGACGCACTACTTAAAAGAGAACGATTTTGCCATGTGCATTGCATCCGTCTTTCTCTTGCAAGGTATGAAGTGGGCCATCTTTAAGAACCTGTCTACTACTACGAACATAGAATTAGAGCCCCACTATCTCCTCAACAACTCCAAGATAAAATCCATGAACAAATCCTTCCAAATATTTTTTGGCATCGGTAGTGGAGTATAAAAATTAGTATTTTGTGCATTCCCTTTAGCGGCTTGACATATAACATCTCTGCAGGATGTTTCCCATATCTCGTCTCAACAATGGCAAATGATATCTTGCAGATACGGCTACTATGGTCTTGTCACTTTCCGAATATGCTACAAAGTTGCTACCATGGAGCTCCCTAACCAGCTTTTTCCTTAAGAATGTACGAGTAACACACATTCGTCAAAAATCCATTGTGGATGTGGAAGTCGTCGATGACATGTTTTTAACGAAGCTGCTCCTATATCTTCATAAAATTTCTATCTTTTGCATAAAGCTATTTAATGTATTCCAACCCGACTGTCTTCTGTCTAAGCGTTGCTAATAATGATAATCTCCTACTAAGTGTCGGCCATTCGGTTGGAATTTCCACATTTGAACACAAGCTTGTACGAAAATTTCTTTAGGAACATTCACCACCTCGCATGCATATTATTGTTGATATGTTTCTATGCAGTGGTGCGCCTACTCAAGCATACTACTTGATCGCTAAAGAATTTGTAATTTATTCTAACCATTACTCTCTTTGTTGCTAACAATGATGTTCTACTACTAAGTGGGTCGGCCATCCAGTTGGAAGTTTCCACATTTGACAGAAACTTGTACAAAAATTTCTGCAGGAACGTGCACAACCTCGCATGTATATCACTGTTAATACGTTTTTGGCTACTTAAATATTTTAAAAAAATGGTCAGAATAAAGCATAGATTCTTTACCGACAAAGTAGTGCTCCTAATGCTTGAATGCACGTGCTACCACATAAAACTTCTTGTCGTAGGTGAATCATTTTCCTCGACAATCGCTAAGTTTCTCGTTGAAGAACACCATATGTGGTGGATAATATCGCATCAATACCAATGCCACCGACGTCACACTTGACTTTGAAGAATATATCAAAATTGGGCAGTGCCTAGGCCGGTATCGGACAGCTTATTCTTGATCACCGCAAAGCTCATCAAGGATTTCCCTCCCAATTAAACTTCCGTTCTTCATAGACTTCGTAATAGGCTCTGTCACGGTATTGAAATCCCTGATTAATCTTCGAACAAAATGTCACCAATCAATCCATAGAAACTTCGCACCTATGCTACAGTCTTATGTGTTGGTTACTCCCGTATTGCACTAACTGTCTCCTTATCGACATTGATGCCACCTACACCCACGATGGACCTGAAAAAAGTAACTTTGATGTCATGGAGTAACATTTCTTTAAATTGACGTAAATCCAAAAGCTTTCTCAAGTATTCTTTGTGATCTTTGATGTTGATGAGTAGGTCATTGAAGTAGACAACTAAAAACTTGTCAATAAATAGTTGAAGTGCTCGACTTGTTATACGCATAAAATTACTTAGTGCTTTGGACGACCCAAACATCATATCCTCACTCGAACAATCCATCTCATGTCTTAAATGTTTTTTTCCACTCGTCTTTCGGCCGGGTGTGTGTTTGCTGGTAGCCGTTCGAAGATCTATCTTGGAGAAGATTTAGTTCCACTCAACTGGTCCAACACGTCGTACAGTCGTGTTATCGAGAACTTGTAGTCAATTGTATTTTGTTAATCGCATGAGTGTCTACGCACATTCGTTAGCTACCATTCTTCTTCAGTGTCAATAGGGCTACCATTCTTCTTCACTGGCAATAGGGCACGAACCACACACGTGCTCATGCTCTCCTTAATGTGCCCCTTATGCTTCAAGTTTTTCACCTTCTCTAGAAGAATTTCTTTCTCCCTAAGACTCATGCAATAGTGTGGCAAGTTGGGCAAACTCGTCCGGGAGCGAGATTAAGTACTGGATGTTGTGCATCGGTTACGACCCACTGGGAAGCTCATCCAAGAAGAATATCGCGATACTCGTCGGGGACTGGTCGTACCTTTGCTGGAATCACCCATTCCTTTGTTGACTCTTTGACCTCTATGCTCCCCTTTATCACTAAGACATGCACCTTACTGGCCTCCTTGAATTCTGCTTCCGTTTCTTCGTGGAGACTATCAATAGTAGAAAAGCTTCTCCTCTTGTTGTAAAGATTCGGTTCAAGTACTTTTCTGCAAGGATCCAAGAGTGTACTTCGTTCCGTTCTTCACCACCCAATATGTCTTGTCGCGCTCATCGTGCTTCGCGCCTGCATCGAATTGTCAAGGCCTTCCAAGCAACATATGACAGACGTCAAGCCCGTCTACCATGTCACAATATGTATCATCTCTATAAGCTTCGATACATAACGAGACTCGGCACTGCTTGGTTACTTTGATATTCGACACTTTCTGAATCCATCCGATGTAGTTCAATTTTTTGTTCTTCTTTAACGTCAACCATATATCTTCAACCAACTATCGGTTGATTATGTCTTCTTGGTTATCGTTGTTGATCAAGGTTCCAAATCTCTTGCCATTGATGGTACACCATTTTTAGAATAGCTTATTCCTTTACGAGGAGTCATTATGTTGTGGTTTTAGAACGATATTTCCTACCACGTCAAGAGTCTCATATTCCGATTCGTCAGGGTCGCAGTTGATGTTTTTGTTCGCTCTTCATCAAACACTTCTCGCTTGACGTAAGCTACTTGCTTCTTCTATGAACAATCACTCGAGCTGTGACCTAAATGATTATACTTGAAGCATTTAACGTACGGGTTTTTAGGACGGGTGCTGGCCTCGGTGGGTTTCTTCCTCGCTGTCTTCTTTGCCGCCCTCTTGTCTTTGGATTCTTCCTCCGTGGCTTTGGTCTTGGGTTGATGCACCAATTCCGATTGCCACCTCGATTTGCTGCTTGATCGCCATTTTTCTGCAATAGTCGTTCGGTTTGCAATGTTCGATTCCTGAGCTCCATTAGGTTAGAGATGCACCGACCTCCGATTCGGTCCCAAATAGTTACCTTAAGCCCATCTTTGAAGCGAGATACCTGCTGCCCTTGGGTCTTGTCAATGTGGTTCCATTCGACAAGACAAATTTTGTGGTATACTCTTTAATGCTTTGTTGACCCTGTGTGCACATCTTTGATATTGGTAGAAAATATGTTGTTCGTAGTCATCTGGTAGGAAACGAGCCTTTAGCTTCTTCTACATCTTTCTCCATGGGGTTATGCGTCTCGTCCCTTTCCACCTATACTTATCCTACAACCTATCTACCAAGTCGACCCCTTCGACTTCAATCGACATACCACAAACTTTTACCTTCTTGTCTGCCAGAATCCATGTAATGAAAAAATGGTTCACCTTCAACAACCAGTCCATGAACTCCTCGATGCCAAGACTTCCATGGATGATCGGGATGTCGACCTTTTACTTAAAATCATCTCCTCTTTCGTACATAACTTTTCTCGACCGCCACATTGATAAGTGTAGTCGTCATTGAATCGATCTCTAGCTCTTCAGTCGCAAAACTCGTTCTTCCTATAGTTGCCATAGCGACCGCGTCCGCTGATGTTGTTCTAATCGCGATAGTCTCTTTGGTTAGGCAGCTTCTTACTGTCACGATTGTTAACCCTCTGACGAGATCATCATACTCCTCGCTCAAGCTAGATGAATCCCCACGAGTCTTCCGTGGACGATTCTCTCGTACCGGTGCATAACCATATTTCCGGAGGTCGCATGCGTTACTCACCCTTGACCTTGTTTTTGGATTTCAAACCGGTTCCCTCGATGATTCATGAAAGTCCACTGCCCGCTCATCTCATTGGACGCGTAGGTTCATTTCTTGCAGAGAAGTTTCGATGCGATTGATCATTGTAAAGAGGCATTAATCTTTCCGTTAGAAAGATGTTGGCCCGTCAGTTTCAAACATGTCGCATCTCGATATGATGTGGGTTCTGATACCATTGACACAACACGGAAACGTCGATCACCAAAATATGGAAACTACGATTGCAAAAAAAAATTACGAGGATGAGATCTCAATCCTTTCAAGAGAAATAAATCTTATTCATCAACTCAAAATAATAGATTGTTTCTTATCTTCTACATAGTACATAATTATAATAAATGTCCTACTTAAACCCTAAGAAAGAAATCTAAACAACCTATGGAAGTTACTAAAGATAGATACAAAATAAATATAAAAGATTCAGACATATTTGACCAAAATCTGCAAAAAATAAGAATGGAACACCTCCAAAGGAATTTAGGTTTGGGCAAACTGGAATTCCGGATTTTCCTGAGCAGAAGCTTTCAGAAAACCAGATTTCTGGTTTGGCTTGACCAGAATTCCGATCAGAGCTTGTTTCGATATCTATCATGTCCGCGTCACATCACATAGAAGCTCGTCGCTTGAAACGACATAAGCAATTGGTTCAAAGGATGTCAAAAGGGGACGACTATCTTATGAATGATAATCTGACGGCATCCACGGACGAATATGGAAGTGCGACAGAGGACATCATCTTCTAGAGACATGGTGGTTGGTTTGCCATGGTGGTGGCATTTATTAAAAATAGGAGGGACTATACTGGCAGAAATGACTATTGAATTGTCACGCATCCACTTGTTTGATGGGAAGAGGCTTAGAACAAGGTTTAGTCCCATATCTGATAAATATATTGAGGTTCTGAGGTGTCAATATATGGGGTTGGTCGTTGACTTAATAAGGGGGTTTCCTTTTTAGTTATATGGGAAAGACCATATATTGTGCCTCCACCCGGGTTGCACTTTCTGTTTGGGCCACAAAGCCATCATTGGCATGGCTGTAACAGATGCCCTTGACAAATGATGATGATGGAACCAGCTAGATGAAAACTATAAAAAAAAATGTGACTCCATGGGAACCTTGTATGCCGTATTTTCAAATTTAGAAGTTATACATATTTTGTTGTATAGTTTCAGATGTGTACGACAACAAAGCCTTTATCCCAAATTTTTACTCGTGGGATTGGCTGTTCGTGTTCTTCTCTTTCGTTCAGCTCTAGTAAGGGTCATTTCCTTTGTGACACTAACAAAATACAAAGTTTCGGATGTATGGATGTATGAAATAAATTTTGTGTTTCTTATTTATCTCTACAGAGAATTCTGCCATGGGATGTACAGTTTTTCTTTTCTTTGTGATTCCAGTTCTTTTTCTACTGCCATGGTGCCAAATTCCTTGGTTGTACGAGTTTAGCTTCTCGCAATTTGATTGATTTATTTATTCCTAATTTGATGTTAAGTAATCTCTGGATCTAGAAATTCATTTCGTACAATTGAACCTTTTCAAACTGTTTCTTTTTAAGAAACAAAAAGATTTGTGCCAAAATAACGGATGCAAGCTTCGGACTCATATTGTTCATGGGTTGAGATTTCGTATAAATAGGAATTACTAGTTATATCTTATCTCGTGAAAAAAAAATGCTTTTTCGTGGAATTAGCCATTCCATTTCTTTTAGAGAGAGTCTGTTCAAGCAAGATTTGGTATTTTCTGAACGGAGTTTGGATACTTTATTTTATTAGTCCAAGTCAACCATAAATTCTTCTATCGGGTTCAGATTTGGTGACCGAAACCTCCGCAATATCCCTCTCGGGTACAGATTTTGTCATCGGTGCCTTTGGAGCTCCCGTTGCTTCTCGGGGATTTTCATAACCTTGCTGCGCAAAAATGGGATATGCATTTGAAATGGATGCTCGTCTGCAATCCAAAATGTAGGTCTAAACTACATGCCAACTGCCCCCTAAGGTATTTATGACATAACTCTCTCATGCTCATATATAACTTGGCTAGAAATTTGGCACATCATAAAAGGTTGGTGTCAGATCGACAAGTGGTCTTAAAAGTGTCAAATCTGCCTTTTCCTTTCAGTATGACATGGAAGTGGAAATTTATTCTAGTTTAGCTGAAATTATCTTGAAGATGTGTCGAAGTCAGAAGGTTGTATTTATAATTTAGGTCAATTTCCCAAGCAGGCCTACAAGGTGAAGTTAAGCAACATTAATTTTCTTATGCTCCATAGCCGACCCATTCTGACGGAAAAGGGCTTGGATGATAATGATGGCGATGATGATTCCAGTTTTTGTAGACCAATTTTTTTCAGTAATTTCCATGGAGCCTCAAAGTTATTTGATTTGGTGTTCTACCTTTACGCATTAGTAGTTATCTATATACAAACCACCACAATATGACCTATTTTTTTGTTAAGTTTTGTGAAACGTCCCTCTTTCACCAGTTGGTTCCATAAGTGTACGGATAAATTTGGTTCTTACAGCTTCATGTATGTATATTTCTTCACTGCCCTCCATCATTTTGCACAATATTGTACTTCAAGAATTGGAAAATTACTGTTCTTTTGAGTTTACTTAGGTCTCATTAAAATTCGTTTTAAAGAAATTTTTGTAAAAATGTTGAAAGTTAGTTTTGAGTAAATTTAATTGTTATAGATTGACCTATTTATATGTAACTGTACTTATATTTATTATGTGGTTGAATTTTTCTTTATCCAGGTGGAAAAGCTGGACGAAAATGAATGGTGGACTAAGTTGCAGCAACTGAAAGAAGGTGGCCATAAAGAGCTTGTAGTCAAGCGAAATTTCGGGCGTGATGGACAGAATACTCTTGCAGACATGGCTCACCAACAAGGCCTCCATTTGTGTGTCTTTTTTGGTTATATTACTGTTATTTTCTTTGTCTTTTTTCTACTTGTCTTTGCTGTCAAATGTATGGACTTCTGATTATTCATTATTTTTGTTACTTTTTTTTGGGAAGCCATGCATATAACAAAGGGAAGACACTTGTTTTTAGCAAAGTTCCATTGCCCGATTATCGTGCAGATCTTGATGAACGGCATGGATCAACACAAACGGAGGTAGTTTTCCTGCTGTATGTTATTCATTCCCAAGTTGGAGATCTTTATGCTGAGCTAATTGTGTTGTATTATGTTTGCAAATCTGGCAGATCAGTATGTCTACAGAGACCGAGAGAAGGGTTGAAAATCTTCTGTCTAGATCAAAAGGCACATTGGTCAATAATGATACTGCTAGCTCATCGAGTCATATGAGTACACGGTCTTTATCTGAAAAGATGATGACAAGTGATGAACCAGTGGCAGAAGCCGATGCTATCAAAGATAAGTTCAGTGCTGAACTTAGGGATATGCAGAACTCAAGAAAGGTACTTTCACTGGTTGGCATTTAGCCAATTTAATCTAGATTAAACTATGTGCTTGGGTTGTTTTAAAATGTGGAACATTTGCCTCTTATTGCTTTCCCCAGTCCTCCCCCAGTGCAAGAGCAATGCAAGCATTCAGGGAAAAATTGCCAGCATATAAAGTGAAAGAGGAGTTTTTAAAAGCTGTGACAAACAATCAGGTACAATGCGTTTTGTGGCTACTCTTGCATGGAATGATCAAAGTAGTTGCTTTGAGTAGGGGGAAAAAAAAAACTCCCACCATCTCTGAATTTAGTTCCTTTTCTTGATTAGTCTATTTCCCTTGAAGCCTTATTTGATTGGTTATTTGTCATTTCATTTAAAGTGAAGACTGCATTAACATGCTACATGCTAGTTTGTTAGAGAACATCTTATAATCGTAAGTCATAAGTTTCATAGATCTTTATTGATTGCCACACCTTAGGACAAAGTTAAGTGCTAATCGAACTTTCAAAAAATTATTATTTTTGGTAATCTTCATCCAAGCCTTCTCCCATCGGAATGGGATCAGCATTGGAGCATAGACAAGGTCCTTAAAGGATTTGACAAATAATGGCTATCGACCGTCAACCTTCTAAGTTGGTGTCAAATTCCCAGCAAGCAGAGGTGGATCTAAAAAAACATTTGTCAGGAAGGGAAACACAAATATACTTGATTGAACTTTTTCAAAATATAATATATCACCCAAACAATATTACATATGTGTGAATATATTCTTAAAACATTTAAATAAATTCCTATTATCTTAAACATTTCAACAACATATAAGTTGAGGGTCAAAGTAATCACATGACAAGAATAATCTTGTATAAATATTTTATGCAAGTCAAAGCCTCAACAATTATTTCTCAAGTTCTGTATAAAAGGAAAAGGATAATTTCATACTCGTAATAGATACAATTATAGAAAAGGGAGCATTTTCATTTATCAAAGACAAATCAAATAGTTGTGGTGTATGCTCAATCTTATAACAATTCTTCACTAAAGTCCCAGAATGATTTATTTTACTATACAGGAAGTTATGTTTGAGATATTAAGAAGTAATTTTAATTTAGCGACTTTAGGATTATAAATTATAGTCGAAATATTGAGATATTAAGAGATTTGAAAAGTTGAGATAATTAAGAGATTTGAAGATTGTTTAATATTTGAATAGAAGTATTAAGAGATAAGGAGTATATTGATTCTCTTTAATATTCTCCATAGATTTCGGGTGAGCCAATAGTAACTTTAACTTATTAGGGAATTAAAAATTGTAGGGGAGCAGATTGTGAAATATCATGGTGGGCAGTGTTATATACAAAAAACGTTTCTTTTTCAGTAAAAGCCAGGATGGACAACCTCCCACCCTCGCCCAAATGTTGGTCCGTCCCTGTAGCCAAGGTAGCAATGAGCACGGGGGTCGTGCTATAAAAACTAGACGCCCAGTTGGTACGTTGTTAGACCTACCTTTTTCATGCAGTTTATACTCAATTACTCATGCAATCATGTAACAGACTCCCAGTTCGCCTAGTATATAAAGAGTCTAGAGGAAGAGGTTAGATGATAAAAAAATTGTTGTAAGGAAGTGCATTCATCACGATGACAAATTAAGCCAAAAAGTTTGAAGGAATGACAATCCCATGCGTCATTTCGTCCCTGGTGGTGCATGCCTCATTTCGTTTATTTTGAAAGATTGTTCACGTGCCAACATTTTCAACACGGCATTGGTTGGGTACAGATGAATTTTGGACAATGGTCAATTTTCACAACACTAAACTGATGGATCCCTGCATTGTCACCAAATGCACAATATTAGAGCAAGGAAATGCTGTAACATGGTATTTTATGATCTTCCGTAGAATAACTGACTACTTTCCAACCATCAATAGTGCTATATATTTGCTGTATTCTTCTCTAGATACAATTGAATATTCCTATCAAGGAGGTTTACCTCTCATGCATGTGGTTATCTAGGATATTTTGAGGATTGTGTTTTAGTATCTCATTTAAGAAACAACATTTGTAACTAGACATTGATTTTAGGCTGACACTGGTTGCACGAACTGGTTATAGCGAGGAGATTGAATGAGGGTTAAGGATACATTTGTTTGTGGGATATAATCATGTAGTCACACAAAATGATTGTTGAACATATGAGAACATTTAGGTTTTGGTATGACCAGAAACGCGAGTACATAGAGGAAGCATTAAGGTAATATTGTGGTAATTACAGAGATAAATGCAAGCATATACAAATAATATCAAGGAGATTTTTTGAGGAATGGAGCTTGGGTTTTTATGTTGAAGGGAGAAAGAGGAAGATCCACTATGGATGGAACTTATGAGAAGGGATCAAACAACGTTGCATTTTATTTTTAATAAGAATGGTCAGTACTTTGATAAAGCAAAAGCTGAATGCACATACTTTTATGTTGGTAACTTTACAATAAATCTCTCTTGGTGATCAGTGTTGTAATTTTATGTTAAATGCTATAATGAGTGGTAAGAGGGGGCTAGTTATTTATGAACACTTCTTTCTTTGTCGGGCTAGTGAAATTTTCTTGGAAAAGGCATATAGAAGGACAAAGCCTTCTTATCAAATTTTTTTGTGCTTGCTATTTGAATCCTTTTCTCCCATTCAGATCTTTTAAGGGCCATATCCTTCTTTACAGCCTTAATCCAAGTGCGTATCCCTGGTTCTAGCAATTCCTTTAACTAATATTGTAATGCTCCTTTTAACCAGTGCATCTATTGGTTATGTTGAATGTGTCCAAATAGAAGGCACTGACATTTATTTTGATGGCTTTGAGGAAAATGGAAACTTATGAGTATTCTTAACAAGAGATGAATTCAAATTTCAAAATGCTCATACTTTCATGAATATGCTCTGGATAGCCTGCTTTTAGATCATGATTTATGGGCTATCCAAGAAGAATAAGAACAACAACTAAGTGTTTCATCCCAAATTTTTTGGATCGTCTGTTTGAGTCCTCTTCTTCCATTTGGCTCTGTTACGGGCCATGTTCTCTCTAACACTAACAAAAGCCATATCCTTTTTGGACACTTAAAACCGTATTCTTCTATGTCCGATACTGACTCCTTAATTATTACCTGTATTATTATTGACTGCTACATTTCATACTACTTTATTGTTTTACATGTTTGTAAACATGTCAGTATACTTAGTTTATTTGGTACTATTTGTGTGCCTGTTCTAATAGTGATTACTGTTTTATGAGCTTTGTAAATGTAGGTACTAGTTGTTTCTGGAGAAACAGGTTGTGGTAAAACCACACAACTACCCCAGTTTATACTAGAGGAGGAAATATCACATCTTCGTGGTGCAGATTGCAACATAATATGCACTCAACCACGCCGTATATCTGCCATATCTGTTGCAGCAAGAATTGCTTCAGAAAGGGGCGAGAGTCTTGGAGAAGCAATTGGCTACCAGATCCGTTTGGAAGCAAAACGTTCAGCGCAAACACGGCTTCTTTTTTGTACAACTGGAGTGTTGCTCCGTCGGCTGGTACTTAGATTCTCTTAACACGAATATTCATTTGTTTATGTAAAGGCTATTACTACTACATCATTTTTGTAATAATATATAGCTTTGTGTTACCTATCTTGATGCTCTCCTTTCTCGGAAGAACCGTCCTTTCATTAATTTATTTATAGTCCTCAGTTATGACTTCTATGTTCAAAAACTTGTGTTTTCTTAAAATCTTGGAGACTTGGAACTGCTTTCTCGTTCAATATAGATCACAAGATTTTGTTGCTTTTTAGCTGATAATATGCGTGCTTAAAATATTTTTTTTTCTGCATGTGGCTTGACAGGTTCAGGAACCTGATCTGGGAGGTGTCACTCACTTACTAGTGGATGAGATTCATGAAAGAGGAATGAACGAGGATTTTCTCATTATTATTTTACGTGACCTTCTTCCTCGACGTCCAGATCTTCACCTAATTTTAATGAGTGCCACTATAAACGCCGATCTCTTTTCGAAGTACTTTGGAAATGCACCTGTTATTCATATACCGGTATTGTAACATACGATTATTTTTAACTGTATAT
The DNA here is from genome assembly GCA_036927795.1 of Iris macrosiphon. Lineage (NCBI taxonomy): Eukaryota > Viridiplantae > Streptophyta > Magnoliopsida > Asparagales > Iridaceae > Iris > Iris macrosiphon. Next base: position 207,844,544 of record JAYESA010000002.1, on the reverse strand, counting down.
TCTTAATATCTTATTACTACCGTTAAATATCTCTTATATTTCTTTTTTCCAGGGACTGACTTTTCCTGTAGTAGACGTGTTCCTTGAAGATATTTTGGAAAAAACTCATTACCAGTTACAATCAGATTCGGACAATTTCCAAGGGACCTTAAGAAGAAAACAACAATCATATAGAAGTGATCCTCTGACTGAAATTTTTGAGGTATACTCCCCTCACTTTATACACGGAAGAAGATATTGGGTCTTGCTTTGTGATTGCAGAATTTTTTTTGGTTATATCACAAAATTTCTTGATCGTTCGTCCCCGGACCCTGCAGTAGCGGGAGCCTCGTGGCAGTTGGACGTCCTTATTTTTTATCAACATAGTTCAAGAAATTATTTGATTTCCTCATACAATTGTTGCAATGATTTTCTTATAAAAACATTGGTAGTATTACCATGTTGTCACTTGTGTATTCTGATACCATGTTAAGAATGAGAGAGAATCATTCAGATTACCATGTTGTCAAGTAGCTTCGTCCACTCTGATACCATGTTAAGAATGAGAGATTATGCTTCATTGAGGTACTTTGGACCGATATGAAGATTGAGCACCCCTTAATTGATGTGGAACTTAAAGATACTAAAACGAGATACATGAAACTCTCTTACATTGTACATTTTACATCTTGTAACATCAATCTTTCTTTTGCCTAATTGAGTAGTTTTATTTTGAGACCTTATTTTTTCTTTCCATGTGACTTGTTGGTTAAATTGTTTATCTGCTAAATGTTGCATTAGCATTAATTGGTAAGCTTTAGTTGTGGATAAGAGGAAATACTTGTAACATACTTCAAAAATCACCTTTAGCTTTTTAGTTTTAATGACTACATAACATTAACTACCCCAAAATTATTGGATGATAACTTTCTTGTTGGTGTTGTTAGGCCCTGTTTGGCAAAATGGAGGTGTGGGTGTGTGTGTGTGTGGGGGGGGGGGGGGGGAGGGAATTCCAATTAACGGGATTTGTAGGGTGGGAGTGAAAAATTAGTCTTTGGTTGAGGACTGAGGAGTAAAGTTGCCTGGTTTGGGGGAGATAACGAGGCACTCAGTTCCTGTCCCTTCTCTTAATCACTATTTCCACTTTCCTCTTTCTAGAGTGGGATGTGGGAGGAAAAGGTTAGTCCGATGTATTTATTTATTATTATCTATTATTTTATTTATTATTTAGTTGACTAATTGACAACAAAACTAATAAATAGGTAATCAACAATAAATTAAAGGAATGGATTTGAAGATCGAGTTAATGTAGTAGTTCAGCTTTGACTCAGTAAGCTCATCAGCTTCGTCTCAGTTAGTGCCAAATTTAGGGTTAGAGGTGGAAAGCCCATGAAGCGGTAACATAAGGCTTAATAACGTCACGGTTTTTTTTATGCCCTATCCCGCCATCAGATCCACTTTTTTGATCTCGAAGGAACAAAAGAGGAAGACGGCTCGGTTGACTTAATATTAAGTTAAGATTTTAAATATGAATTATTTTTTCTTAATTAGTGTTAGCTATTAGTATAATAAAATTTATTGACATTAATTTCTGTCATTAGATTTGGACTTATGTTGCATGACAATGATTTTTTGTCATTATTTTTTGTATGTCCATGGAGTGCCCCATACGTATTGATAATTTATTAGTAATTAAATAATAAATAAAATATTTAGTAATTAAGTAGTAAATAAAATAATTAGTAATTAAGTAGTAAATAAAATAATTAATTATTATTTGTGATAATCTATTTATTTTATTATATAACTAGGATAACTAATTTGTTAATCAATTTTTTTAATTAATATTAAGTAATTATCACAACTATTTATTTATTTTTATTTGTTGAATTAACTATCATAAAATTTATTATTATTATATACTCTTTCACTTTCCACTTTCTCATTTTCTTATATAAAATTTAATTCTTAATTAGTTAGTAATTAATTTTGAGTTGATAAATTTTTAATTAGTTAGTAATTAATTATCTTAATTTATCAAACTAATTATTTAATTTATTAAATTGTTATGTCAATTAATTATAATTTACTACTATTATAATATACTCTTCCACTTCCCACTTTTCAGTTTCCTATCTCAACCAAACACGTTTGTCTACTCTACCACTTCCTACTTTTCACTTTTCTATCTCAACCAAACACGTGTCCCCAACTAGGGGGACGAAAGTGGATGGATACCTAATGAAATCCATCATTGAAAGTGCAAATCCAAATCTTCCTACATTTACGACTTACCAAACAGGTCCTTATAAAGACTACATAACAAGACATATCACACTTCATTATTGAATTTGTTTAGTTCTCTTTCTTCTTTCAAGGCGGCCAACTTTGCCAAACACACTTGTTTGGAAATTCCTCTTTATAGTTACTTTTGATTGAAGTCGGAGTGTTAAATACTGTAAACTTGATTTATTCAAATAAAACACACACTCATATTCTATTCTCCAAGGCAAAAGGGTTTCAATGAGGAAGAAAGTAATCCCTAGTTTGGATAAGGACCTGAAGCGGATCCAAAATTGATCCAATCATAAGATAGTTATATATCTCCACATTAACACATCTGAACCTGAAACTATCAGACCTGGCTGGAACCGTTTTCCAACATGTCTTGTTGTTTCCTGTGCAGTTATGGATAGAGAATGTCTGGATCCTTAGAACTTGATATCATTCTTAATGCTAAATGATGAGGAAGTAATCTGTTTATGCTGAATTGTAAGTGTGGATAACATCCTTAAATGTAGGTCATAAATTAGTACGAGTTAGATATGTGAAAAGTGCAATACTAGAATTTCTGGTGAAATCGACGCCCCATTTATACAGGGTGATTCCTAAATAGTATTGATTTTGTTTTTATGTATCTATCCTAATTCCTAAGACACTCCAAATAATGTGTTTATCATTATATTTTGTCACTTATGGTAACTTCTGACACTGGTATTATATGATGTAAGCCTGACGTAACATCAGCAGGTGAACAATTTGACCATACTACAACATATGCTCTTTCTTTCATTGGCAATTTGCTTTACCATTTCCTTTCCCCTTTTGATGTAGGATGTTGATATCAATAGCCAATACAGAAACTACAGCAATTCTACAAGAAAATCTCTTGAGGTGTGGTCTGGTGCGCAGTTGGATTTGGGCCTGGTTCGTATCTTTAAACTTGTTGACTGCAGGCCCTTGAGTTGTGAACATTATTTTACGTTCAATAAGTCGCAAGCAGTTTCACTACTCTCATGGATTTTGATTGCTATATTATTAGGCATCTGTCGGTAACTGGTCAGTAGAACTAGAGGGTGTATACATCAATTTCATCCTTAGTCATGAACACTGTACTGTTTATAAGATATATCCTAATTCGAGGTACCTTTATGAAACTTGATCTTGTATCCTCCTCAAGTGTGAGATAAACATGAATAAATGAGACCTAAATCCTAGCGTAAGGCTTCTCCAATCAGAATGGGGTTATGGAGCACAAGAAAAAAGCTTCACAAAAATTGACATAGTTTATGAGCACTGTCAACCTGAACAAGTGCCAAATTACTAGTGAAGGGCCTTGCCATAAAAATATGGGTGGTTAACTGGTGGGTAAGTAAACCTACCTTTCTTTTAGTCATTTAGCTTAGGCTCATGCTCCACACACACACACACACACACACACATATATATATATATATATAAAGTACACATATAAAATGAAATATTACAATGCAGATAAATAAGCCAGCTCAATTGACCATGATATCAATTGCCAAGGTACACCAACAACATCGACAAAGCCTTTATCCCAAATTTCTGGGGTCGACTGATTGAATCATCTTTTTCCATTCAATTCTCTTAAGCGTTTTGTCCTCTGTAACACTAACAAGATCCATATCCTTATTTAACACTTCAAACCATGTTCATCTAGGCCTACTTCTAGGCCCAACGGCTCCATTAACTACTATATTATTGTTCCTCCTTACAGGAGCATCTATTGGTCTGCGTTGTACATGTCCAAACCACCTAAACTGATTTTTCCTCATCTTGACCACAATTGACGCCACCTCTAATTTTCACTGATACACTAATTTCTTATCCTATCCTTTAATGTATTGCTACTCATCCATCTTAGCATTTTCATTTCAACTACTGACTTTCTGGACATGTTCTCCTTAATTGCCCAACATAGATCCATAAAGTATTGCTAGTCTTATAACAGCCTTGTAGAATTTTTCTTTCAACTTCAGACGTATCTTGTGATCACAAAGTGCTTCGGAAGCAGCACTCCATTTCAACCATCTTATTTTAATTTTATGCATGGCATCTTTATCAATCTCTCCATCATGATCCATTATTGATCCTAAATACCGAAAATTACCAGTCTTAGGTATCTCTTGTTCATCTATACGGACTTTCTCCTCATTCTCTTTGACTTTGGGTTGAAATTACCTTTCATATTAATCATATATTAATTGCCAAGGTATAAGAGTTTATTTTATCGCTAAATTGCCAAAATAAATGACCAAATTGCAAAGACAGAGAAGGTCAGAAAACTACAGTATGTATGATTCTCAAGCTATTGATTTATGCTGCCAAAAGAAATGACCAAATTGCAAAGACGTAGGTCAGAAAAATACTGTAAGTAAGATTCTCAAGCTTTTGATTTATGCTAAAAATGAATATGCCAGTTCACATGAATGCCATTTGGAGAGCCATGTACTTGCTCTAGGCAAAAGATCACCAACATAGACACGAGCATTCTGGGTTGCCCATTGAGTCATCGCCTAATGGTCATAATATATCTATGGCCATGTTAAAGTTTAAAAAGCATTGGCTTGTAACTAACTAATCTTTCCCACATACCTCTCCTTCGCAATTGTTTATAGAGGCGAACTAAACTATATACGGTTTTATCTTTGTCACTATTTTCCTCTTTTACATGTGTAATTTGTATAATTCACAGATTGTCTGACGTGTGTTGTAACTGATCTTGCCCATAAGACTCTCCTTTGCTAATTTGTTCATAGGGGAGAATTAAACCATCATATTGTTTTACCAACACTTTCTTTCTTCTGCTTGTCCCACGTGTATGATGTGTCTAATAGTCATGCCACCAAATATTTTGCGCTTGTGCTTTCTAGGTTGTAATAGCTTAAGATTTCAAATCCCAAGGTCCACATGTATGACGTGTCTAATAGTCATGCCACCAAATATTATTGCGCTTGTGCTTTCTAGGTTGTAATAGCTTAATATTTCAAATCCCAAGTGCCATTCCATTAATGATTTTATGCCAGAATGAAACAGAGCCGTAAAGAGAAATGGATTCATGTGGCCGAGGCTTTGTTCCAGTTCTCGTTGTAGCCTAAGAAAAAAAAAGGACCCTCTTTTACATGCACATTAATCGAGTTATCATTAGCTCTATCATATTTCACAATATGCACAATTGCAGTTTTACTTTTTAAGAATAAATATTGTCTTGTTTCATCATACTTGTGGTAGTTCTTACTCGATCGCATTAAGATGTCATTATGTTTCTCCAATTATACAAAGACCATTAATTTATTTCTCTTGTATGTGAACTTCTAAGGTCGAAGCAACAATTGAGTATATCTGCCAGCATGAAGGGGATGGTGCAATCCTGGTGTTCCTCACAGGTTGGGATGAAATATCTAAGTTACTTGAGAAAATTAAGGGAAACACACTTCTTGGAAACTCTAGCAAGTTTCTAATTCTTCCATTACATGGTTCAATGCCTACTGTCAATCAACGGGAAATATTTGACAGACCACCAAGTAACATGAGGCAAGTAGTTACTATTCTATTAAACGTATGCATAAAAATTGACTCAGTCGGGGGAATATGTGAGTACCTTAGACACTACATTTTTAGATGGTCTCAACTGTCAGTTGTACTTTATTGAATCAACCTGACTTGCTGTATACTTCTTTTATATATGCACATGGAACCTGTTGAATTTTATGTTCCACTCTACTTAATGTGTAGGTTTTATTGGTATAGGATAGTGATTCCACTGAATGAGTCATGCCCAGACTCTCTAGATATGTTAGGAGTGTGATGTAGATGCTAGGGATCCATTAAAGAGAGTGTTGTCATCAGGAGTCAGGCACATGCCTTGAAGTTTAGATTTATCCCATTCACATGAAGCGGAAAGTTTGCCTTCCACTTTGCAGGTGAAGCTAATCACTGTCTCTTGGCCTTTTTTGCATCTCAAAATGCTTGTTTGCTATGAGATTTCAATTTTCTTTACGTGGATGTGTTGTTACTTTAATATTGCTAATGAATGAGAATCACTTATTATGATTAAGACCTTTTTGCTCTCTGGGTTTGCAAGATGCTCTGCAAACTGAAGTTTGATCGATAATACATAATGAACTTGTCATAAGTTGGAGAGTAAAATATGGCAGAACATAAACCTTCTATATTAGATGCTGAACTGTTGTTTGTTTTACCACTTCTATATTAGATGCTGCACTGTTGTTTGTTTTACCACTTGACAGTGTGAATCACTCAAAAATCAAGTATAAAGCCTTCAAGCAGTTTGATTCCTATTAATTTTTCCTATTGTGGGCACTGGCATATGAATGGTTTTTTTTTGTTAATAGCTTACCTATTCTAATCATAAATGCAGATGTCTATTAGATACTAGATAGAGAATCACAGATAGTTCAAAGCTGATACACGTTCCCACCAAATCATTTGAAACTAAAAGTCCTGATGGAATTCCTGTGCAACACATTGGAAAATGTTGTTATACACTCCAATCTTGGAGTAAGAGGAAACTTGTAAAGCTTCTCAACAAGAGTTGCATTCATTTCTCGTATTTGTGCCATAAAATCACTGTATCATGCCTTTTCTATGTTGCTGATCTTCTGTTTTTTCTTCCTCACTAGAGACTACTTCACCTATACTGATGTGGCAATGGTATTTCCCTTGGTAGCATAGAGCATTATGTTGTGATCATACTGAGTACTAAATTCACGGCGTGTTCTACATGTTAACAAAATTTTGATGCATCTTCTTATCCTGTCAATGCTTGCAGGAAAATTGTTCTAGCAACAAATATTGCAGAAAGTAGTATCACCATAGACGATGTTGTGTATGTCATAGACTGTGGAAAGGCGAAGGAAACAAGTTATGATGCTTTGAATAAACTAGCTTGTCTGCTGCCATCATGGATATCAAAGGCTTCAGCACATCAGGTAAGTTACTTAGATTGACTAGCAATAAGGTATTGCACTCTGGTGCTTGGTTATCTATATCGAACAGTCACAATACTTGCCGCTTCTGCAAAAAAAGTCTCAAACAATTCACAAATAGGTAACTTGACTACTACGCGAATGATTTGTTGGGTTTCAGCTTATTGGTTAATTAGTGTCTATTAAGGCTTAGTTGCTAAGCGGCTGCCAGTGCAGTAAACCCAACTAATGTGCAAAACTCGCTAATTTATTAGCTACTTTGTCAATAAAACACTAACTAGTTGACTTTCTTTCTGAAAGGTAGCCTACAAGTGCAACAAAGCTAATTGACTGGGCCCATGCACGAACCCAAGGCCTACAGACACTTAAACTAATGGGTCTCCCTCCCTTTTATAAGGATTGCTTCCCCATCCTCCCATGTTCCCATCCGACGTGGGACTAAAAGCAGTTCCTACTTGTAACAGCAATATTCACACAAGCCAGAATTAGTCACACAAGATTGTATGTATTAGCAAAACAATTGTATGTATTAGCAAAACAACCCTAAAAAATAGCTAAATCCACTTTATTATTTAAATGATCTCCTCAAATATGCCTTACAAAAGTCTCAAGTGGGTGGAACCACTTCCGGAAAAGTTCAATACAGTTTTTAATATATAGTGTAACAAGGGAATAATAGCAATGGTAGTGAAGTTTTTTTTTTTTTGGTTGTATGTTAATGCAATTTCTTAATGATTTTCTGAGAACATTTTGATTCCTTAGTATTTATATTCTTATTACTAAATTTTAGAAAATATACACATCTATGTTCTTATATATTTTCTTTATCCGAACTTGTGCCGAATTTTCCAAACTTCTTCCTAATCATGAACTTTTAAGCCTTCCTGAATTAATCCCGAATGCTGATCTTGTGACTATCAAACAGAGACGGGGACGTGCAGGGCGTGTTCAACCCGGAGTTTGCTACAAGCTGTACCCAAAAATTGTTCATGATGCTATGCCCCAGTACCAGTTACCTGAAATTCTTCGAACTCCTTTGCAAGAGCTTTGCCTTAATATAAAGAGCCTACAGCTTGGGGCACTTGGAACATTTTTAGCAAAAGCACTTCAGCCGCCTGATCCACTCTCAGTTCAGAATGCAATTGAGCTTCTCAAAACAATAGGTGCACTAGATGAAATGGAGGAACTCACACCTCTTGGTGAGTAACAGTATCAAAAAGTATTTTGGTAGTGGTATAATATAACTAGTATTACTTTCTGACCAAGGCATCGATTACATGAGTTAATAAACCCTTTTGAAACATAACTGGACAGGTCGTCATCTTTGCACTCTACCTGTGGATCCAAATATTGGAAAGATGCTGCTTATGGGATCAATCTTTCAGTGCCTAGATCCAGCGTTAACTATAGCTTCTGCTCTTGCACACCGTGACCCATTTGTTCTTCCATTGAATAGGAAAGAGGAAGCTGATGCAGCAAAAAGATCATTTGCTGGTGATTCTTGCAGGTTCAGCCACTTAATCCTATGATCCAAAGGCCTAGCGTGCTGGTTATTTCATTGTTGTTATGCCCTAAAAATCTATACTATTATATAATATGAAAACTTGAAAGGCTTTGCCGTGAAACTTTCAAGATTTCTAAAATGCTCTTTATCTTATCTTACATTATTTAATTAGTTTAGAAATATGATTAAGGGTGTAATCGTAATTATAATACAATCATCATTAATGTTCATTACCATCATTAATACCCACTACCATAGTAAATATTTACCACCCATTATCATGTCTCTTGAACGCTTCCCACAATTACTTTTTTCCATAAAAATATAATGGTATAAATATCAATTATTTACAAATATCTCATTCCCTAAAAAAAAACATTTTTTTTCTTCACGAAAACAGATTTCGTTACGAATATTTCACTTTTGAAAAAGGAAAAAAAATATAGCATAATAAAATGTGGTAAAAATAAAATGTTTTCTCCAAATAATTATTAGTCACTTATTATGCAGCATCACCTAAAAAACTTATTATGCAACAAATTAGCATAAAATACGTGCAGGACTGTCGGTTAAACATAAATTAGTGGTTTATATATGCTTTTCTTTTGAATTGAATGACCAAAGTTTTTGGCTTATATGGAAATTTCCCGGTTTATTGTCATTTATAACTTCATTACCCTATACTAAAGTGGGAAGCTGTTGTCATACTGTTTGGTTGAAACAATGAAGTATAACTGTTGAATGTAGTCCATCTATGATTTGTGGTTCTGAACCACTGATCAGATTTGTGTACACATTTCTTAAACAATAAGATCCAGTTGATTTCTTGGTAAGTACATTATACAGCAAGCTCCATCCATGTCACATTCTGTCATTTGACCTCACTTTTTGATTGAAGCATCAACTTTGCTTCTCACTAGTGGTTGGTGCTTATCTTTCTGTAGTATTAACTTTTCTTCAAGAATTATTATATCTTTTTTTCTAAACTCGTCAAGTAACTCTTCCCAACAACTCCTCCGGTGCTGGAATCAAGTTTGAAGCCCTGGTAACGGCTAACCTTTTGTGCAGTGATCATATTGCTCTGCTGAAAGCTTTCGACGCGTGGACAGCTGCAAGGCGTAGTGGAAGGGATCGTGCTTTTTGTTGGGAGAATTTCTTATCACCCATAACATTGCAGATGATGAATGACATGCGCAACCAGTTCCTTGATCTATTATCTGACATAGGTTTTGTCAATAAAGCTAAAGGGGCGAAGGTGTGTTCCTTCAGTTTTCTGATTTTGGATTAAATTAAATTTTTTACAGTTGGATTATGGATTTGCTTGCACTTGCCATTAAAATCTACAGTTCAATATCATGCTGCTTAGTAACCAGTTCTGCTAGGTTCAGGGTTTTCTTCTCTATGAAATTTTTGTTCACATATGAAACTTCTGGACTTCTTAAGATTGCCTGCAAGTGACAAGATGCAAAGGGGTATCACATGTTTATGCATCCATCTCTGTTCGTGGTTTTATCAATTGGGTTCATAGGAACCTTTGACTTCTGTTTTTATTTCATGTATACTAGTTTTGATATTCTATTTTCAGGGAGGATTTCTTAGGATACTATACTATTGCTTATAATCATCTCTGTTACCTCAGTGCATTAATATACATGAAATATCTGTTGAGAAGCAAATGAATCACTATATTTTACAAACTTTAACTCATTCATCTATCTCCTTCTACCTTTTTCTCTTTAATGGCCGAGGAAAGGGGGGTTGGGGGGGGGGGGGGGGGGGGGGGGGGGGTGGATGGAACAAAGGATCTGCAATAACCATCACTAGTTTATTCAAGACCACACCTTGCTATTCAAGTTGCTCGACACACAGTGAATGTCGTCCTTACTATGGTTGACTAGAGAAGGAAACTTCATTTAGCACACACCAGAATAGTTGGAAAAATGCTGTGCTACGTAGCACATAATCCTTTCGAGTGAATATCTAATAGTGGCCATTAGAAATTTATAGCAGTTTGAGTGGCTTCAATGTCTCTGCTGTTCGTTCCAGCAGGTCATTTGAACAAATCAGGTCGTTTCCCTATAAAGATGTCTTGTGGGCTTGCAAAGTTCAAAAAGGCAGCAGCTATTTTTTTGAAACACTGTGAAAGATGTTCACTTTTCACTGATTGAGGAGAAAAGTGTCTCTTGATACCATTAGAAGATATCTGCATCGCCTTCTAATTCTTGCCATAAGGCATTGGACCCTCTTTCCCCTTGCTACATTAGACTGCAATCTATCTATGATGACTGTCTAACTAATTTTTTTCCAACCTTTTGCTAGTGATTTTCAATTTCTTCTTGATTTCATCTCCCATGAAAACCCAATTATTTTCATAAAATATCACAGTTCGCATAGTAAGTATTAAGAAAACAACATCTGCTCAGCACCAGGGTCAGCATTTACAGGACTTCTTCGGCGATATTTTTCTTAATATCACCATTAGTGCACATCTGGCGATCCATTGCTGGATTGTAGGAGTTGTGCTCTTACATGGGCAAATGATCACGGACATAGCCACCTATGAGCAGAGTAGTCACAAAATTGGTGCTTGTCCTTATTGGACACATATCGAACATGACATGAGACAATAAAAAATACACTAGGACACATTAAAATCAGAGCCACTTCCATATCATGTCATATTTGTGTTTGTGCAACACAATATCCATCATTCTGTTCAGTAGTCTCCAATTGTAATTTTAGTTAGATACATTTCTGAAGAGGGTTGACTACCAGATCCAATTAAAATCACTTAGGCAAAACGCTCCTCAGTGCATTGATATGTTAAAAGATGTTCTCATCCACTTTCAGATTCAAAACACTGCTTGTAATATGACAATGCTGTACTTATAAAGGAATTGCTCGTAGTAGCCTATGTGATGAGTCTTTCCTTGGCCATAGAACATATGCTTTCTACTTGCTTGAAATAGTGCTTGCTACCCCAGAACATATAACATGCCATTTGAAGTTGTTCCAGGTGGAATTCTTCAACATTTTCAACATCCATGAATAGAGGAGCTTTAGTATACATCTTCTGGTTTTTTTTTTCTTTCTAGAAAGAGATCAAGAGTTGAATGATCGTAAAAGACCTGTTTTATCCCTATTTTTCTTTAATTGAATGAAGAAACTATATTTCATCTGTTCCTAGCTAATTGTGTCTGTTCTTTCTGTAATTTTTTTACCTGGGTGACTACTAAAATAATTCATACCTTTTTTTGTTGAAACATGAGACTACATCGGGTTAGATTCAAAGAACCAATCTGACAAACAAACTTAAGTTCTAAGAAGTATTTCGTTCTTTCTGTCTTGCATGATTAGTGTCTGCCCTCTGCAATCCAATTTTGTTCTCCTTATGCTCGTTCAAAGTAACGTAAGCATCCAGTAAATGAAATGTCTACTTTTTGTATACCACCACCACCACCACCACCAGTCTTCTCAAACTTCTGCATTGGTTACATGAATGCTTTTCATCCATTAATGGTCACTTCCTCTCTCCAACATGCAAATACCATATCTACTTATGTGCTTCTATGCATACATTCATCCTTAAGTGCTTAATTTCAGGCATATAACCAATATGGAGATGATCTCGAAATGGTTTGTGCCGTGCTGTGTGCCGGGCTTTATCCTAATGTCATCCAATGCAAAAGAAGGGGGAAGAGGACTGCATTCTATAGTAAGGAAGTTGGAAAAGTGGACATCCATCCATCTTCAGTCAATGCGGGGATCCACTTGTTTCCTCTGCCATACATGGTATACAATGAGAAGGTGAAGACTACAAGCATTTATATCAGGGACTCGACAAACATATCGGATTATGCTTTGCTCCTCTTTGGAGGCATCCTCACTCCGAGCAAAACTGGAGAGGGCATCACAATGCTAGGAGGCTACCTTCATTTCTCGGCACCAAAGAATGTAATACAACTGATACAGGTACTAATACTACAACTTGAAAATGCTAATTTTTCCCCTAACAGTAACCATTCATATCAAATAAAATTAGAATGGTGCCAGTCATCTTCTACTAATTGAAGAAGTTAACTGTGTCGCCTAGTGATTTTTTTAACCACAATTCAAGGGGATGATACTAAGAAAAGCCTCAAAACTTTCACCAACCAGAGTGTGACAAAAAGATAATAAGAAAATGAATGTTTCTGATGAAATTTGACCTCTGCTGCCTTTTTTCTTTTCTTATCTCATCTTTGCCATTTTATTCAAACAGAGGTTGAGGGGGGAACTCGACAAACTTCTTCAAAGAAAAATTGAAGAACCTGGTCTTGATGTCTATTCAGAAGGGAAGAGTGTTGTTGCTGCAGCCATTGAATTGTTGCACAGTCATAACATTTATCGATAGTGTCTCTAGTGGTCAACACAGGCCTCAAAGGGAACTTACTACCCCTTCAAATTTTCAGTTTGAGAGAACTGCACGACTTCCACATCCCTGAAATCATTGATGTACATTTTTTTCACATCAAGGTGCTAGGCTAAGCGTGAGTCTCATAGTGTGCAGATGTACATTTACCTTAATAGCTTTTACATTTTTGGTGGGAGGGCTGCTTCTCCATGAACAGTATTATCATCTTCAGGAATAAGATGTATTGCGTTTAATTATTGGAACTGTAATTTCATTTTGTATTTGTAATAATATGTGATCAACGTTATCAGATGTAGATGTAAATGTATGTGTTGCACACTTGGCACAACCATTCCCTGATAGCTGGAACAAAAGTTGCTGCTATTGTAATTATTTTTAACATCATAAATAAGGTTAATCTGCTTATATACTATTATTTTTGACATCAAGACCTACTTCTTGTTTGTTGAAGCCGCATTTTAATATTTTGTAATTTGGAGTAGATATTTTTCCTACTTCTTGGACCTATCCACTTTATATCACGTTGTTTATATACTACTATTATTGCCAATAAAGTAAGCTTAGATTTAGATAATCTACCAGAAATGTCAGTTTAGGTCTCCTGTTGGTTCCACAAATTGAATGTCATACTCTCTCTACATCTTACTCGTGTGGGGACAGCAAATATCTCCCAACACTGTATTAAAAAACAACAATTATAGCTCCCCCTCAAATTATTTTAGTACCGAAGACATCTTCCATAATATATAAGCCAAAGGTATTGAAGCCCCGAACCCGATGGATGGCTTGGCCATATTTCACTATGACATCAGTTACGTTGCCATGGGTTTGGAAGTATTCAGTAAGACCTTATTTTTTCTGTTACGGTTCATCAACCTACCAATATCATTTTGGCCCTGCTGGTGTTACCAGTGCCACCTCTTACACTAGTTAGTAGTAGATCTGGATTGTTCCTCTGCCCTTTTAGCGGTGTTGTTGGAGTCCGAATATTGGGCCCAGTTACATAGCAATGGGCCTATATATGGCCTATTTACATTTCAATATGCGCCCCGTTGGACTACATTTCTTTTTTGCAAAGAAAATTTGGTACAACCCCTGAACCCTGTACTTGGTGGAGGGAGAGGGAGAGTTCCCTCTCTCTCTCTTTTTTTTTTTCCAACTATTATTTTTCATATACCGTCAGAAGTTGTGGTCATGCATTCTTGCAGACATGAAAATTTTCTCTGACGTAATCCGAATGAAAAGTTTCCCTTAAAAAATGTATGTTGGTAAGCAATGTTCTGATTGTATATTTGCTTTTCTATTTTTTTTTATCACTTTTTTTCTTCTTATTATTTTTTGTATATTTAATGTTGTGTTTGAAATGTTATTTGTCAGATGGATCGGATGGATAATGCTAAAATATTGGAGAACACTAATACAACTAAAAAGGTTGATAAGAAATTGTAATCTAGGTATGCCCTAGTATCACTTAGTATTAGTTAGTTTAGTCTTGTAACCAACTTAGAAGCTAGTTTTGAACCTAAAATTAAGGTATTGACCTAGCTTGACCTAGTATGGATTAGTATTAACTAGTATGGACCTAGAAGTGGCCTAGAAACATCACCCTTAGCTATTTAAACATGATTATCATTTCAAATCACCAATTAACATTGATATTACATATTTAGGACTCTTGGACTCCAGTTTGAGCTCTGTTCACTGTTCTTGCTTAGGATCACATGCGAGTACATTCTCTGACAGTTTTTTCTACTTTAATGATTACTATAATATCAGTTTTGTAGTGTTATACTTGATTCCTAATACGATGGTACACGGGCTAATATGTATGGATCCTAGTCATGAGTAGTCGTGAATGGTCAAATGTTAGTTGATTATGTGACCATATCCCACTTACTTGTGCATAGCTCACCCTCACCACACGCATGGTGCAGCCTGATCTTATTACTTGTGTATAGCTCCCCATATATGATTGACCTGATCCCCTTACTTGTACTTGTGCATACTCAATCACAGGGTCGACCCTGAGCTCATGGGGGCCCGAGACGAACTTTCAAAATGAGGCCCCCATTAATAATGTAAAAAAAATATTAAAAAAACAAAAGTAAAAAAAAAAGTTCTCCACCACAATTTGAATTATGAACCTCTTGTGTGCAAGTCTAACATAATAACCACTACACCACAATTGCTTTGTGATAAAAATGGTCCATGGTGCATACTAGTTATATTTTCGGTACAAAATTATTTATATATTTAAACTAATTTTTTTTTTGCCCTCCTAACCCATAGGGTCATGGACGGTCGTCCTGGCTGCCCTAGGCCAGGGCCAGCCTAGGTCAATCATACATGATTGACCTAATCTCGTACCCGTACTTGTGCATAGCCAATCATATATGGTAGAGTCTGATCTTGTACCCAAGTCGATTACATAATAAACTAATATTTCAAGGCACATAGCTAGTATTTATTCTTGTTCCAGTTTATATTGATGAACTGCCTTTTACTTGTTCCTTTACAATTTATAATTACCTATGCCATTATTATTTGTTTATCTGTTTTTCCACTGTTCTAGCATTACTTATTTCCATCTTGTATTTTCATTACTTATTGTTTAATAGTCTTCGTTGTAAACCCCCTGAATTTTCAAAATTATTAAATCTTGGATTTTTTCCAATTTTCTGGAATTTTTTGAGAATTTTTTGTAATTAAAATCAAGGTTTTAATTAATAAATAATTTTTAATTGTTAATAAATAATATTAAAATATTATGGAAATAACATTGTTAGGTGTAAAATGAAAAACTGGACTTAAGGTAATTTTTCTGGATTTTTCTGGGCCTCAGACCTATTTTTAAATACCTAAAAACAATTTTTATTAATTAATTAACTGTTTTTAATTAATTATTATTATTAATTTTTTTTTTATTATTATTATTTTTATTATTATAATCCCGGCCCAGCCCGCACCCTGGCCCATTGGGCCGCGGCCCAGCCCGCCTTAACGGGTCGGGTCGGGCTCACCCGAACCCGACCCGCCGTCAGCCCGACCCGCACGACCGTTCTCCCCCAGCCCACGTCGCCCGAGTCCACCGTCGCCCTCCGCGCATAGCGCCGTCCTCCGCGCGCAGCGCCGCCCACTCCGCGCCACGTCCTCCTCTTCTCCGCCGTGCTCGGCCTCCCCCTAACCGCCTCCTCCCCTATTTAAACTCCCCCCTTCTCCTTCTTCCTCCCAACTCCGGCTGAAACCCTAGCCGAGCTCCGCCCTCTCCTTACCTCGCCTGAGACCCTCGGCCTCCCCGCCGCCGTGCCGACCACCGGTCACCGCCGCAGCAGCCAAACCCTAACCCTAGCCCTAATTCTCCTTCCCGTGTCCGACACGAGTCGGACACGACTCGACCCTGATTTTCGGGTCCTCTTCAGATGCGTGTAACTTTTTGTTCGTAGCTCCGTTTTCAATTCCGCAAATTGCTTTGGGAAGCCTGTATGACCCTCTAGGTGCCCGGATAAACCGTTCGGGACATCGCATCCTGTGGTGATCGCACACCGCGATCCAAAAACAGGAAAAACCAGACCATGTTTCACCCCGGAACTGAGTGCGCCCCGCCAAAAGGGACGACTTGGTCGTGTACGGTCTTCACAAATATGTGCACGTCGTCGATACGGAAAAGAAGGCCAAATGATGAACTTGCAGATTCAGTCTACTTAGACTCAGTTTCAAGACGAAGGCCTGCGAAGCCTTCGAGGTCAAGTGCAAGCTGGATTAGTGGAAGATTTCAGAATTCATGAAGATGGATCACTGAGGCACGGAGATAGATTATGTGTACCTCAAGGAGACATAAGGGAAGAAATTATACAAGAGGCGCACAGATCGCAATACTCTATACATCCAGGAGCCAACAAGATGTACAAGGACCTGAGGATGCATGTTTGGTGGCATGGCATGAAAAGAGAAGTAGCCAGGTTCGTATCTCGTTGTTTAGTGTGCCAGCAAGTCAAGGCAGAAAGACAAAGACCTGGAGGATTGCTTCAACGCCTACCCATTCCGGAGTGGAAGTGGGAACATATCACAATGGATTTTATTTCTGGACTTCCAAGGACACCTAGTGGAAATGATGCAATCTGGGTGATAGTAGATAGACTGACCAAGTCTGCACATTTTTTACCCTTCAAAGTAGGGCTATCTACAGAGAAGCTGGCAGATTTATATATCAGACATATTGTTAGGCTGCATGGAGTTCCAGTAAGTATTGTCTCCGACCGAGATTCAAGATTCACCTCTCACTTCTGGAAGAGCTTACAAGCCAGCTTGGGGACTCAACTCAAATTCAGCACAGCTTATCATCCCCAAACCGATGGACAATCGGAACGTACAATCCAGACACTTGAAGATATGCTCCGTACATGTGTTCTGGATTTTGGAGGATCCTGGGAAGACTATCTACATCTTGTGGAGTTCTCTTATAATAACAGTTACCAAGCAAGTATTGAGATGACTCCATTTGAAGCTCTGTATGGACGAAGATGTCGTACCCCGCTATCATGGGACGACGTTAGAGAAAGAGCCCTGCTGGGACCAGAGATGGTGATCGATTCAACTGAGAAGGTAAAGCAAATAAGGGACAGACTTCGAGTGGCTCAAGACAGGCAACGACATTGGGCAAATAGCCACCGAAGGCCCTTGGAATTTGAGGTAATTAAAATTATGAATTTCAAGTCAATTTAAACATTTTGATTATGGAACTAAGACTTGATTATGACTTTATTAAAGGTTGGAGAGCTGGTATTCTTAAAGATTTCCCCGACACGTGGCACCATTAGGTTCGGAAGGAGTAGAAAACTCAGCCCAAGATTTATTGGACCTTTTGGCATTCAGGAGAAAATCGGAGAAGTGGCATACCGACTGGCATTGCCACCCTCTCTGGATGGAGTCCATAATGTCTTCCACGTGTCGCAGCTGAGAAAGTACGTGTCAGACCCCAGCCATATTTTGGATCATTCAGAGCTCGAAGTAGGCCCAAGTTTGACTTACCAAGAGCAACCCGTGGAGATACTGGATCGATCGGAGAAAGTTATACGGAACCAGGTCATTTCCCTGGTTCGCGTAGCTTGGAAGCACCATTCTCCCGGCGAATCCACCTGGGAGCGAGAAGACGAGATTAGATAGCGATACCCCTATCTTTTTGAACCCTGAGGTATATTTTATTTCTCGGCCTTTCCTTTCGTGCCTTTGTTATTCTTAAATTTCGAGGACGAAATTTTTGTAAGTTGGGTAGGTTGTAAACCCCCTGAATTTTCAAAATTATTAAATCTTGGATTTTTCCCAATTTTCTGGAATTTTCTGGAAATTTTCTGTAATTAAAATCAAGATTTTAATTAATAAATAATTTTTAATTATTAATAAATAATATTAAAATATTATGGAAATAACATTGTTAGGTGTAAAATAAAAAACTGGACTTAAGGTAATTTTTTTGGATTTTTCTGGGCCTCAGACCTATTTTTAAATACCTAAAAATAATTTTTATTAATTAATTAACTGTTTTTAATTAATTATTATTATTAATTATAATTATTATAATTATTATTATTTTATTATTATTATTTTTATTATTATAATCCCGGCCCAACCCGCACCCTGGCCCATTGGGCCGCGGCCCAGCCCGCCTTAACGGGTCGGGTCGGGCTCACCCGAACCCGACCCGCCGTCAGCCCGACCCGCACGACCGTTCTCCCCCAGCCCACGTCGCCCGACTCCACCGCCGCCCTCCGCGCGCAGCGCCGCCCACTCCGCGCCACGTCCCCCTCTTCTCCGTCGTGCTCGGCCTCCCCCTAACCGCCTCCTCCCCTATTTAAACTCCCCCCTTCTCCTTCTTCCTCCCAACTCCGGCCGAAACCCTAGCCGAGCTCCGCCCTCTCCTCCGCCACCTCGCCTGAGACCCTCGGCCTCCCCGCAGCCGTGCCGACCACCGGCCACCGCCGCAGGAGCCAAACCCTAACCCTAGCCCTAATTCTCCTTTCCGTGTCCGACACGAGTCGGACACGACTCGACCCTGATTTTCGGGTCCCCTTCAGGTGCGTGTAACTTTTTGTTCGTAGCTCCGTTTTCAATTCCGCAAATTACGTTGGGAAGCCTATATGACCCTCTCGGTGCCCGGACAAACCGTTTGGGGCATCGCGTTCTGTGGTGATCGCACACCGCGATCCAAAAACAGGAAAAACCAGACCCTGTTTCACCCCGGAACTGAGTGCGCCCCGCCAAACGGGACGACTTGGTCGCGTACGGTCTTCACATATACGTGCGCGTCGTCGATACGGACGTGTGAGATTTCGCGGAAGCTGATTCGGGTGTGCGTGCACACCGGAATCAACGCGTATCCGCGGATATCGCCCCGTATCCGACTTTTCTGTAATTTGCCCTAACTTCTTGTACACTAGTCAGATCGAGACGAAACTTGCGCCATCAGACTCGTAGCGATACGCTGGTCCTGTGGGTCAAGTTTGGTTCGATTCTGAGAACGTTGACGAAATCGCGTGTCGTGGGCCCCATAGGCCCCGCTCGACGGGCGATTTTGTGTTCGGCTCATCGGAATCCAAATCTGAAAGTTCTGTTGGGTTCGTATCAGTGTTCCTGACCTGTTAACACTAAGTTTGGTGAATTTGGAGACCGTTGACCCGGACACGTTTTTCGGTGCAAAGCGGGCCCACCGGCGGGCCCCGTTTTGACCCGAAACTGCCATTTTTGTCCTTGTCTTCAAATTGGACCCAAGGACAGGCGTTTCTAGCTATTTGACGTCTTCTGAGCGTGATGGTAATGTCTATTTCAGCTTTTGGACTCATCTCTGGAAATTTTCCCAAGAACCAATTAATCAGATCCAAACAACAGGCAAGTACCTGCACTTCAAGTTAAACCTTTATATTGTGATAATTAATTCCCTGCTTTACTAGTACCCTTGATGATTATATCTAGTGTTAGAAATGCTGGATTTCATGTCTTGAATATTGGAGTTCATGTCTTATTTTTCATGTTGGGTGGGAGAATACTAGAAGGCATGTAGTTTACCCTTCCCCTTGTCATGTTTAATAGCTGTTGGTACGCGACTGTACCACAGCCGGATCTCAATTATTCCTGTTTAATAGCCGTTTATGATGGCCGAATTAGCCTTATAAACCCCTACATGCCAACTATGTATTCTAAAAACAAACACAAGTTCACCAGATATATTTCTTGCTGACTGTTGTGGTTTCATTTCCTGTTTCACTTATTTCTGTTTTCTCATATTCCTGTTTACTGCATTAACTCTGAGATATTGATGTTCTTTTATGCAGTTTCTCAACATGATATTCAATTTAATTGTCATAAATATTTAGTTTAATCTTGTTGTGCACTGTGTACTTTGCTCCTTTCCTGACTGGATCTGTTGATTTAGGCGATGATGAGGACCTCGCCCCTACATATTATGGTCCCTATGAGGATACAGATGATACCTATGAGGAGCCAGAACCCACCCAGGAGACCCCTGCTGCAGAGTAGCTAGTAGTAGCTATCTTTTATTTCTGTTTCTTATCTTATTAATCGGGTTTGTCCCCGATTTTATTTTGAATTTCTGTACTAAAACATTTGAATCTGTTGTCGTATTTATTTCAGTTGCAATCTTAAGTTTCTGTTCTCATTATTATCTTGCCTATGTTATTTGTGAATGAGCTAGTTTAGTAAATATGGATTTGACCTAGACAGCGTACTACCGCCGACTCTGCGGCGTATGCTGGACGTACCCACGCACTCGTGCCTGAATTTCCGGGTGCGGGTCGTGACACGTTTTTATGGTGGCCCATGCAGGTCCTATCCTTAAATAGGGTAATACCCTAGGACATGGTATGGAATAAGATTGAGGATTCTAGGAAAAGCTCATTCACAGTATAGGGTCCTTATTTCAATTCTTGATATCATTGCTGCTCAATTTTCCTATCGCCTTTGATTTCCAAGTATTCTATTCTGATCTTCCTATCCCTTAATCTTTCAGAATGGTCCAGACAAGGAACACAGTAGGAGGCACATCAGAACCAGCTGAGCAGAATGTGCCCGAGACTCTTGCACTCCCGCCGCCTCCATCTGTTCCGGCAGTTACTCTGGATAGGGCACAGCTACTAGGAGTATTCCAGGGATTGGTGGAATCCCAGAAAGAACAGACTGCACTTCTGCGGACCAGCCTCTCAGAAGCTTTTAAGTCCCAGGAGTCGCCACTCAAGAGGCCAGGGAGTGCCAAAGACTTCAAGAATCTTAGACCCCTGGAATTCTACGGAACTGAGGGCATTCTCTATGCCGATGAGTGGATAGAGAATGTCGAGAGACTCCTGAAGACTGCTCGGGTTCCTGATGATCTCAAAGTGGAGTCCGCAAGCCTGCAACTGTTCGACATTGCTCGAACCTGGTTCAGAGATGAACCCCAACTATCTGCTCCTGACCTCACCTGGGAGGACTTCAAGAGGCTATTCAAGGAGAAATTCTACCCCAAAGTGGCTCGGGAAGCTCTCGAAAGCCAGTTCGAGAGACTGGAACAAGGTAACCTGTCTGTTGTTGAGTATACTGCTGAATTTAGCAGGTTGAGCCACTTTGCGGAGTACATGGTTCGTACCCCGGAGGACAGAGCCCGTAGATTCAAGAAGGGGCTATCTCCGGATATTCGCCTTGCTGTCACCACCAGCCGAGCTCGCACCTATGAGGAAATCCTGAGCGTGGCATAAGGCGTTGAGAGAGACATGGGGCATAAACTAAAGCGAGAGAGAGATACCGAAAATGCGGGACCCAACAAACGCCCTTTTCAACAACAACAACAGTAGAGGGCCCCGCAGCAAACTCAGCGTCCTCTCCCTCGAGCTCCAGCACCCCAACCCCAGGCTCAAGGACAGAACCAACAAGCTGCTGCTTGTAACTTTTGCCAAAAACCAGGTCATACTTGGCAAGTCTGCAGGAAGAGGCTAGGTGCCTGCTTCTACTGCGGCTCAGCAGCGCACCAAATGAGGGACTGTCCAGCTGCTCAAGGACGCACCGCTGCACCAAAGGCTCCAGCCCAGGCCAGGGCCCCAGCAGCACAACAGAGGGGACCCCCGCTTCCAACACAACAACAACGCTTTGCTCAGCACCAACAGCAGCAACAGAGGGGTGCACCGCAGCAAGGCCGTGCTTATGCAATGACTCTGGAAGAAGCTGAAGCCACAGCAGACGTGATCACAGGTCCTGTGCTTATAAATTCAATACCAGCTATTACTTTATTTGACTCTGGAGCTTCATATTCATTCATGTCAGTAGATTTCCTTATGAAGCATAGCTTAATCACTAAACCCCTTAGGAATTGTTATAAGATCATTACCGGTGGAGGAATTATCCCGGTTAGTGATGCCTGTAACAATTGCCCTATTACATTGTGTGGAAGAGAACTGTATGCTAGGCTACTTGTAATGCCAGATCCCAGTTTTGATATTATACTGGGTATGGATTGGTTAAGTCAACATCATGCCACTATAGACTGCCACAGAGGTAGTGTAATCTTCAGGCCCCCTGACAAGCCAGAATTTGAATTTGCTAGAGGTTCTAGAGAAATGGGTAATAACAAAATTTGTGGAGCCCTAGTAACAGAAGAATTGCCACTACCTATCATCTCTGAATATCTTGATATCTTCCCTGAGGATCTCCCAGGCTTACCCCCAGACCGAGAAGTTGAATTCTCTATTGACTTAGTGCCAGGAGCAGCACCAGTATCTCAAAATCCCTACAGAATCAACAAGAAGGAGATAATAGAACTAAATGAGCAAATCAAAGAACTAGAAGACAAATGCTTCATTAGGTCTAGTGTCTCACCCTGGGGAGCTCCAGTATTATTTGTGCCCAAGAAGGACGGAGCATCCCGAATGTGTATTGACTATAGGGCCTTGAATGCCTTAACAATTAAGAATAAGTATCCCCTGCCCAGGATAGATGACCTATTTGATCAGTTGAGTGGAGCTCGGGTATTTTCAAAGATTGATTTGAGGTCTGGTTACCACCAAGTAAGGGTGAGAAAGGAAGACATCCCTAAAACTGCTTTCAATACCCGGAACGGACACTATGAATTCTTAGTAATGTCGTTCGGGTTGACGAATGCACCGGCAGTTTTTATGAACTTGATGAACAAAGTATTTCAGAAATATCTAGACAAATTTGTAGTGGTCTTTATTGATGATATTTTGATCTACTCCAAGACCCCCGAAGAACATGAAGAACATTTGAGGTTAGCATTGGAGACTTTGAGGAAGGAAAAACTTTATGGAAAATTATCTAAATGTGCTTTCTTCCTAGACAAAGTAGAATTCTTGGGACATGTTGTGACTGGAGATGGAATAGCAGTATATCCTAAGAAGATAGCGGCAGTAGAATCCTGGCCCACTCCAGACTCTGTAGCAGAGATTAGAAGCTTCCTGGGACTAGCTGGCTACTATCGGAAGTTTGTGAAGGACTTTGCAAGAATTGCTGAGCCCATGACAAAATTAACAAGGAAGGATGAAGAGTTCACCTGGACTGATAAATGTCAGCATGCTTTCGAGGAATTGAAGAAAAGACTGACTACTGCCCCTATTCTGACCTTACCTTCTGGAACCGGAGGTTTCGCTATTTATAGTGATGCTTCTGGAAAAGGTCTAGGTTGTGTTTTGGAGCAGAACAAGAAAGTAATAGCATATGCCTCTAGACAGCTTCGACCCTATGAAAAGAACTATCCAACTCATGATTTAGAATTGGCAGCTGTCATTTTTGCTCTTAAACTATGGAAGCATTATCTTTATGGAGAAAAGGTGGAAATATTTACAGACCATAAAAGTTTAAAATATATCTTCACCCAGAAAGAGCTGAACATGAGGCAAAGAAGGTGGCTGGAACTAATGAAAGACTTTGACATCACCCTTCAATATCATCTTGGGAAGACAAATGTAGTTGCTGATGCTCTAAGCAGATATCCTATGGCGATGTACTTGACTATGGACAGACACCTGCTAGAGGACTTGGAAAGTTTAGGTATTGAAGTAATCATCCCAGGAAAAGAAGGCCAAATGATGAACTTGCAGATTCAGTCTACTTTAATAGACAAGATCAAGGAGACTCAGTTTCAAGACGAAGGCCTGCGAAGCCTTCGAGGTCAAGTGCAAGCTGGATTAGTGGAAGATTTCAGAATTCATGAAGATGGATCACTGAGGCATAGAGATAGATTATGTGTACCTCAAGGAGACATAAGGGAAGAAATTATACAAGAGGCGCACAGATCGCAATACTCTATACATCCAGGAGCCAACAAGATGTATAAGGACCTGAGGATGCATGTTTGGTGGCATGGCATGAAAAGAGAAGTAGCCAGGTTCGTATCTCGTTGTTTAGTGTGCCAGCAAGTCAAGGCAGAAAGACAAAGACCTGGAGGATTGCTTCAACCCCTACCCATTCCGGAGTGGAAGTGGGAACATATCACAATGGATTTTATTTCTGGACTTCCAAGGACACCTAGTGGAAAGGATGCAATCTGGGTGATAGTAGATAGACCGACCAAGTCTGCACATTTTTTACCCTTCAAAGTAGGGCTATCTACAGAGAAGCTGGCAGATTTATATATCAGACATATTGTTAGGCTGCATGGAGTTCCAGTAAGTATTGTCTCCGACCGAGATTCAAGATTCACCTCTCACTTCTGGAAGAGCTTACAAGCCAGCTTGGGGACTCAACTCAAATTCAGCACAGCTTATCATCCCCAAACCGATGGATAATCGGAACGTACAATCCAGACACTTGAAGATATGCTCTGTACATGTGTTCTGGATTTTGGAGGATCCTGGGAAGACTATCTACATCTTGTGGAGTTCTCTTATAATAACAGTTACCAAGCAAGTATTGAGATGACTCCATTTGAAGCTCTGTATGGACGAAGATGTCGTACCCCGCTATCATGGGACGACGTTGGAGAAAGAGCCCTGCTGGGACCAGAGATGGTGATCGATTCAACTGAGAAGGTAAAGCAAATAAGGGACAGACTTCGAGTGGCTCAAGACAGGCAACGACATTGGGCAAATAGCCACCGAAGGCCCTTGGAATTTGAGGTAATTAAAATTATGAATTTCAAGTCAATTTAAATATTTTGATTATGGAACTAAGACTTGATTATGACTTTATTAAAGGTTGGAGAGCTGGTATTCTTAAAGATTTCTCCGACACGTGGCACCATTAGGTTCGGAAGGAGTGGAAAACTCAGCCCAAGATTTATTGGACCTTTTGGCATTCAGGAGAAAATCGGAGAAGTGGCATACCGACTGGCATTGCCACCCTCTCTGGATGGAGTCCATAACGTCTTCCACGTGTCGCAGCTGAGAAAGTACGTGTCAGACCCCAGCCATATTTTGGATCACTCAGAGCTCGAAGTAGGCCCAAGTTTGACTTATCAAGAGCAACCCGTGGAGATACTGGATCGATCGGAGAAAGTTCTACGGAACCAGGTCATTTCCCTGGTTCGCATAGCTTGGAAGCACCATTCTCCCGGCGAATCCACCTGGGAGCGAGAAGACGAGATTAGAGAGCGATACCCCTATCTTTTTGAACCCTGAGGTATATTTTATTTCTCGGCCTTTCCTTTCGTGCCTTTGTTATTCTTAAATTTCGAGCACGAAATTTTTGTAAGTTGGGTAGGTTATAAACCCCCTGAATTTTCAAAATTATTAAATCTTGGATTTTTTTCAATTTTCTGGAATTTTCTGGGAATTTTCTGTAATTAAAATCAAGATTTTAATTAATAAATAATTTTTAATTGTTAATAAATAATATTAAAATATCATGGAAATAACATTGTTAGGTGTAAAATGAAAAACTGGACTTAAGATAATTTTTTTGGATTTTTCTGGGCCTCAGACCTATTTTTAAATACCTAAAAATAATTTTTATTAATTAATTAACTGTTTTTAATTAATTATTATTATTATTAATTATAATAATTATTATTATTATTTTATTATTATTTTTTTATTATTATAATCCCGGCCCAACCCGCACCCTGGCCCATTGGGCCGCGGCCCAGCCCGCCTTAACGGGTCGGGTCGGGCTCACCCGAACCCGACCCGCCGTCAGCCCGACCCGCACGACCGTTCTCCCCCAGCCCACGTCGCCCGACTCCACCGCCGCCCTCCGCGCGCAGCGCCGCCCACTCTGCGCCACGTCCCCCTCTTCTCCGCCGTGCTCGGCCTCCCCCTAACCGCCTCCTCCCCTATTTAAACTCCCCCCTTCTCCTTCTTCCTCCCAACTCCGGCCGAAACCCTAGCCGAGCTCCGCCCTCTCCTCCGCCACCTCGCCTGAGACCCTCGGCCTCCCCGCCGCCGTGCCGACCACCGGCCACCGTCGCAGCAGCCAAACCCTAACCCTAGCCCTAATTCTCCTTTCCGTGTCCGACACGAGTCGGACACGACTCGACCCTGATTTTCGGGTCCCCTTCAGGTGCGTGTAACTTTTTGTTCGTAGCTCCGTTTTCAATTCCGCAAATTGCATTGGGAAGCCTGTATGACCCTCTCGGTGTCCGGACAAACCGTTTGGGACATCGCGTTCTGTGGTGATCGCACACCGCGATCCAAAAACAGGAAAAACCAGACCATGTTTCACCCCGGAACTGAGTGCGCCCCGCCAAACGGGACGACTTGGTCGCGTACGGTCTTCACAGATATGTGCGCGTCGTCGATACGGACGTGTGAGATTTCGCGGAAGCTGATTCGGGTGTGCGTGCACACCGGAATCAACGCGTATCCGCGGACATCGCCCCGTATCTGACTTTTCTGTAATTCGCCCTAACTTCTTGTACACTCGTCAGATCGAGACGAAACTTGCGCCATCAGACTCGTAGCGATACGCTGGTCCTGTGGGTCAAGTTTGGTTCTATTCTGAGAACGTTGACGAAATCGCGTGTCGTGGGCCCCACAGGCCCCGCTCGACGGGCGATTTTGTGTTCGGCTCATCGAAATCCAAATCTGGAAGTTCCGTTGGGTTCGTATCAGCGTTCCTGACCTGTTGACACTAAGTTTGGTGAATTTGGAGACCGTTGACCCAGACACGTTTTTCGGTGCAAAGCGGGCCCACCGGCGGGCCCCGTTTTGACCCGAAACTGCCATTTTTGCCCTTGTCTCCAAATTGGACCCAAGGACAGACGTTTCTAGCTATTTGACGTCTTCTGAGCGTGATGGTAATGTCTATTTCAGCTTTTGGACTCATCTCTGGAAATTTCCCCAAGAACCAATTAATCAGATCCAAACAACAGGCAAGTACCTGCACTTCAAGTTAAACCTTTATATTGTGATAATTAATTCCCTGCTTTACTAGTACCCTTGATGATTACATCTAGTATTAGAAATGCTGGATTTCATGTCTTGAATATTGGAGTTCATGTCTTGTTTTTCATGTCGGGTGGGAGAATACTAGAAGGCATGTAGTTTACCCTTCCCCTTGTCATGTTTAATAGCTGTTGGTACGCGACTGTACCACAGCCGGATCTCGATTATTCCTGTTTAATAGCCGTTTATGACGGCCGGATTAGCCTTATAAACCCCTACATGCCAACTATGTATTCTAAAAACAAACACAAGTTCACACAGATAGTTTCTGGTCATGCTATATTTTTTGCTGACTGTTGTGGTTTCATTTCCTGTTTCACTTATTTCTGTTTTCTTATATTCTTGTTTACTGCATTAACTCTGAGATATTGATGTTCTTTTATGCAGTTTCTCAACATGATATTCAATTTAATTGTCATAAATATTTAGTTTAATCTTGTTGTGCACTGTGTACTTTGCTCCTTTCCTGACTGGATCTGTTGATTTAGGCGATGATGAGGACCTCGCCCCTACATATTATGGTCCCTATGAGGGTACAGATGATACCTATGAGGAGCCAGAACCCACCCAGGAGACCCCTGCTGCAGAGTAGCTATCTTTTATTTCTGTTTCTTATCTTATTAATCGGGTTTGTCCCCGATTTCATTTTGAATTTCTGTACTAAAACATTTGAATCTGTTGTCGTATTTATTTCAGTTGCAATCTTAAGTTTCTGTTCTCATTATTATCTTGCCTATGTTATTTGTGAATGAGCTAGTTTAGTAAATATGGATTTGACCTAGACAGCGTACTACCGTCGACTCTGCGGCGTAGGCTGGACGTACCCACGCACTCGTGCCCGAATTTTCGGGTGCGGGTCGTAAGAGTTAATTTAATGGAACTGTTATTAGTTTATGTGCTTTGCTCCAATTCTGTCTGAATAATATTTTTCAGAAGACTTAGAGGATTTTTGTCCTACCTTCTATAGACCGTTTATGATGAATATATTCAGGAACCACAGGAGGAGCCAGTTATCGTAGAGGAGACTCAGTCGTAGCATTTATTTGTACTTGATTTGTTTTCAGCCTTTAAGACATGGATATGTTATTATTTTGAGACATATTTGTTGATTGAGTATGCTAGACTCATAGACTTATTGATGGTGATTTGAGATGTATATTGTTAGACTTTTCTTGGAGGACGTGGGCCCCGCAAGCGGGTGGAAACAAGTTTCGAAAAACAAGTTTTGGTTGCTCTCTGAAAGTGACGTTTAAACTTAGTTTTTGAGAAAAAATATTTTTGGACAGTACACTCTGAGCGATGGCAGCCAAACGCTAATTTTTTTTTGGCAGAGTTGGTGTTTAAACTGAGAAACCTCGGTTAAAAAAATCTAACCAAACAGGTCCTTAGCATCAGAAATCTTCGACGGATCATGTTTTATCTTGGAGGATTAGTTTGTTGTTGTTATCTAGTGTACTATTACACATATATGACATATTTGGTTCACCGTAATGTAATCGTAATCGTAATGGCGTTTACGTTGTAATTCTAATTCGGATGTTTTGTTGGACAATAAAAAAAATAGATATAATATAATCGCGATTACAAGTTTAATTACATTACATCAGTTTCTTCTAAAGCCAATTACGTTATAAAATCTATGTAATCTCGATTACATTACAACTTAAAGGGGTGTTTGATACGCGTTAATTTTTTTTTAGCCGGTTTTGCTCTTTTTTGTCGTTTTTTTTTTCATTTTTTTGTTGTTTTTGATGGTTTTTGCACATTTTTTCGGTTTTTTCTGTTTTGTTCTTTTTTCAACATTTTTTGTCGTTTTTAAACTTTTTTTTCACGTTTTTTTGTCTTTCTTTGTTGTTTTTGATTGTTCTTGAACAATTTTATCGTTTTGCTACAATTTTTTTATTATTTTTTGTCCCCTTTTTTTTATCGTTTTTTGGTCTTTTTTGCATTTTTTTATCGTTTTCACGTTTTTGGTCTTCTTTTAACATCTTTTGTCGTTTTTGCTCATTTTTTTGTCGTTTTTGATAGTTTTTGCACGCTTTTGTCAGTTTTGGCATGTTTTTCTCGCTTTTTTTTTTTTCAATTTTTTCACGTTTTGTCCTTTTTATTGTTTTTGCACATTTTTATCGTTTTTTGTCCCTTTTTTTTCATTTTTATCGTTTTCTTTTCTTTTCTTGCTATATTGGATCATTTTTTCTTTTTTTTTCATTCTTTTGTCATCTTTTGATTTTTTTTCTCTTTTTTGTCCTTTTTGATCCTTTTTATATTTTTTATCCTCTTTATTCATTTCTTTTGTCGTTTATATATTTTTTTTTTCGTTTTTTGTCGTTTTTTACTCATTTAAAAAAATAGTTTTTTTTCTCGTTTTTTTTCGTTTTTGATTTATTTTTTTGTCGTTTTTTGATCGATTTTTAATAGTTTTTGGGATAATTTGATTTTTGGTCTCACATAAGTTGTAAAATTAGTGTTTTGGTCTCAAAATAATAATAATTTGTGTTTGGGTCTCAAATGTGTCGTCAAAAATAATTAGTGATACTTTTGGTCTCAAAAATTATTTTTATAGTGTAGGTATTTAGTTAGTGTTAAGTTTGTATAGTATAGTGTCTCTGTGTGTGCAGAAGGTAAGTGTTGGAGTGTGTGCAGAAATTGTGTATCAATGCACCTCTCCTCCTCCTTCCTCTCGCGATTTTTTCTCTCTCCGCGTCGTTGAACTCGCCATCGACAGCGTTGCCGTCGTCGAGCCGCACCTCAAGCACATTCCCGTCGGTTCCGTCACGAAGACGATGAAGAAGAAGAAGCAGCGTGCGGGAGGCTGCGCGCAGCGGAGGCACGAGCTCGCGGGGGGCTGCGGCTACGCCATACGCCGCCGACGACGGCGACAACAACAACAGCAGAAGCGGCAGCAACAGTGGAGGCGAGCGCGTGCACCTACGCCTCGCTGCCGCCCCCGCGTGGGCGCCTCCGCCTCCTCCCCCGCCTCCCGCCGCCGCCGTCTCCTCCTCCTCCGCCTCCCTCCCCCCCTTCCGGCCTTCACGTAGTCCCGTCCTCGTGTCATCTCGCGTAATCCTTTCCTCCGAACTGCCAAAATTTTGACAGTTCTACCAATTGGAAGGACTGTCAAAATTTTGACAGTCCTAAAAAATCAACATATTTTTATAAAACTGTCAAAATTTTGATAGTACTTCCAATTGGTAGGACTGTTAAAATTATAAAAAAAAATCAATTGAAAATGGACAACCCAATAAATAATTTTTGAAAATGACAAACTTGTAATTATCAATAATAAAAATTTAGACTGTCCTAGCTCATTTTTTTGGTACCTTTATCAAGAGGCTTACGAAAACTCTAGTTGGTGATATAATACATTCTGGCCGAGTGCATTCTAATCAAAAAAAGAAGAAGAGGATTATTTGGTGCAATTAATGTTGGAAGTTAAAAAATAATAATTTAGTGTCCACCAATTTTGTTCATGCATGAAATATTTTAAGACTCCTGGCGATCGATACTAAATAAAATATGGCCATTCCTTATTGGAAATGTAAAATATTTTTTGAAGAAGACGTTAATGTTTTTTAACTTTTGTTTCTCCAAATTATTCTGTGTTTTTTTTTTCGGGGCAACATAATATGGCTATTAAAATTTTGACAATTCAAAGTCAAATGATAGAACTATCAAACTGGCAATCAAAACTATGAACAAATATTATCAAAATTTTAACGGTCATATTGTACTGTTAGGATTGTAAAATTTTAACAGTTATTTATCGTCCCAAATATGATTATTAGTTCAAAAACTTCAAACTTCCATTAATAAAATTCAAATATTTAAAATATTTTTTAGTAGAATTTCTACTGTAAAATATAAATCAATATATATATATATATATATATATATATATATATATATATATATATATATATATATATTCTACTATATAATGCCAAAACTAGACTTCACCGTGAAAAATTTTCGTTCCAAAAATACCCTTCAACATATTTAGTAATTAAAAAGAATACCTACAATAAATTCCACTGACAACCATTTAAGAGATGCAATAATGACAACCATTTACGGAAATCAAAGGGTTCATGCTACTTGCTAAGTCTTTTAAATTGTTACCAAAGAATTCGAAGGGTTGAACCATTAACCTATATAATTAAAAATAGTAGAAATAAACTAACTCATCAACATCATCCACTCCAATATACGTGCAAAGCACGTGCATATATATATATATATATATATATACTCACAAGTTAGATTTGGAATATGAAAAGTATAAGATGGAGAAATTATTCATTGGGCCAACTTCACCACATGACAGTGATGATATCTTATTCTCCTCTAATAATAGCACAACACATTACGTAGAGAGCATAAAATATGACACTGAACAATTTTTCCACAAAAGAAGAAAAAAGAGACAAAAATGATATTTGTCTCAAATTTTTTTTGGGTGATATCATCTCTCATTATGTGACATGTGATATGACTGCTGACATAAAAATTGTCATGATAAAAATTAACATTAAAATAAAAAATAAAAAATTGATGATTAAAATTTTGGATTAAAATTTGTCATATAAGGTGATACTTAAACTCTGTTTTGTGAGATGTGGATGCCATAACCCAACTTAAACTTTTGTTGAGCTACAAATAGCAGAATTGAAAGAGAAATATATGTTGTCCCCCTATCCTAATCCGTCTATCCTTCTCTCTCTCCCTCCCTCCCTCCATGACTCTCCTTCAGTCCTCCATGAGCCTCTCCTTCCTCCTCCAAGTGTTTTCTTCTTCCTCCTCCTCCACCAATCCTCCAATCCCAGCGAGGGACAGAACGATAACATTCGGCAAGCACAAGGGGAGGATGCTCGGCTCCCTCCCTTCGAAATACCTCGCCTGGGTCTCCAAGAACCTCCGCGCCCGCGACTTCCGCGAGTGGGCCGAGCTCGCCGACCAGGTCCTCGCCGACGACGTCTATAGGGACCGCCTCGAGTGGGAGTCCGCCGAGCGCATACTCAGCGGCAGCGACCTCAAGCTCAACACCACCTCCTCCATCTCTCCGGTCTCCGACCTGCTCCAGATCAGCCACCGCTTCGGTTGGGATAACCGGGACAAGGCCGCGTGGGCCCGGCTCGACTTCGCCCTGCTGGGGACTTCCAAGGGGGGCAGGATTCCGAGAATCGGGACTCAACAACCACTCAAGGCTGCGGCTGCTGCTGCTGCTGCTGATGACTACTCGAGGAGGAAGAAGAAGATGGTTGGGGTTGGGGTTGGGGTTGGAGGGAAGAGAGAAGAAAGGAGAGAGAGAAGGAGGGCTCGGAATATGGGAAAGGAGGTGGACAATGCAACTGTTGGAAGTGGAAGTGGGAGTGGGAAGTGGGTGAATCCGTTTCCGGGAAGGGGAGCATTGCTCGACAAGATCAAGAGAGCAAAGGAGGAGGAAGATGGAGAGGAAGAGGAAGTTGTTTATTGGTAGATAATACTGCATTCACAACTACAACGAAACACGATTCTTATATGTCAGTGATCTCGGTATGTATTTTCTCTTTGGTATTAAAATCATCATTTTATTTAGGCACTGATATAGTTTCTGATCCACTACTTGCTTGACAGAATTACTCAAACAACTTTTTTCCTCTAACGGCTCCCAACACTACTCATCTACAAGTTAAGCTATAACATTAGCATTTGTTGTTCCATTGGTTGGCTACAAGTGAAATTTATGCTGTGTTTGGATGGGAAGATCTGCTATCTTTTAAGTCGATATAATGTCCATTTTTTTTAATTGTGATGAAAAAAGAAAGCAGAAAAGAACAACAATGCAAATGAGGCAAATTTTATGTGGAAAATACCTAAATCGGAGAAAAACAGATGATCAGGTGGTGGCTGTACATAAGTCCTCTAGAAACCCTAAATAATCCTTTAAAGTAAATAACATTTGAATCCCTAAATTATCCATTAACTAGTTTCGTTTCGGATATAAAAAAAAAATACAACATATATCCAAAAAAAAATATGAAAAAATCCAGACTCGCTTTATAAGGATCCTGAACGTTTGGTGTAACTGATCCAGCTTGGGGACCAAATGATTTAATTTAGAGAGTGTGTATGATTGTCTTGCGGTAATTGGTGCAACTTACGTCAAATGTAAGATGCAAAACAGCTACTAAATTGCAGAAACACTACTTACCAGGGCAACCGAAACAGCCCCTGGCTAATTAGCTGCAACAAGAGCTGTGAAATTCAGGAGCTATTTCACAAATCCTGCTTGTGGAGGCCTTTATGCAAAACCAAACATTAGATTTGGGCCACATACACATGCCACAAGTTTTGCGAGAGGTACATACCACTTTTAGCCATCCAAGCAGCTAAACTTATTGAATTGCTTTTACTTGGACTGATTGATAGTCACGCAGAGTTGAGAATCTAGGTAAAGGACATGCCAACTCTCTATTGTTCCCAGTTTCATTCTGCTGTTCTGAGAGCTTAAACATCTTGCCTGTAAAGTTCAGATGATGTCACTCTGCTTTTGTTTTGGAATAACCGGCCCAAATTGGTAGCACCTCTCTTTAAACCTTTGATGTGTTAATCCCGAAGTCAGATCAAAGAAGAAGAGGTAGCCACAAAGTAGAGAGACACACAAGAGTTCGTCTCTACAAACTCCAGAAGAGAAGTTGGTGCACTGAGATTCACACAAGAGTTCCTCTTGCGTGACACACAACTCCACAAAAACACTAAACAAGGAATATGTTACAAACTGACAACCCAAAGAAAATGCAAATACAACAAGAATCAGAAAACCGTTCTTCTCTTTACGTTCACAGACGCTACACCGAAAAGAACGGAAACAAGAACATAAATACAAAGAAGAAAACTCTTGCTGGGGTGATCAAAACTACCAGAGCTCAATACAAAATTCGCGCTATACAACGATCTGCCCCCAGGATCCAGCAAGTTCACACGAGAAATTCTGAAAGGCTCTTGGTCACCTTCGGATCACTCGGAAGATTCCTTTGGAAGGATGCTAAAACTGTCTCAGGTCCTGCTGGTGCTCTCGGTTTTTCTCTTTCTCAATTTTTCCAATACACTAAATGAAAGAGGAGATCCTCTATATAAAGAGGATTTCAGCTTCCATGCGGCCTGAGAAAAAAAATCAGGCTGCATGAGCCGCCTGCGCCGCTGTACTGCATAGAGCATATAACGTCGTCAGGCGCCGAAAGCTGCAGCCGCGTGGCACAGAGAGCCACGAGCCGCCTGCGCGCTGTACTGCACAGAGCAGACAGCGCCGCACCGAGCCGCCAACAACAGTCCCTGTCCCCTCCACACTTGACTCGCTCAAGCTAACTTGCTGGCCGCATAGCTCCACGCCGGATGCGCCCCTGACCGCATGGGCCCTGGCCGCATACGCACTGGGTCGCATAGGCACCTGGCCGTATGTGCCCCTGACCGCATGCGCTCCTGACCGCATTGGCACCTGGCCGCATGTCCTCTGGTCACATGCGCACATGTCCGCATTGGCACCTGACCGCATGGCCCCTGGCCGCATGGCTCCACGAAGCATGCGTCCGAGCAAGCAACCGTCCATGTAACTCGCGCATAAAAGGAGCACACGAGTTCCATGGGACGATGCTGACGTGCTAAGTGCGCCAATCAAAGCGTCACTTTGCGCCCTTGAGCCTGAGTCCTAGTCGCTAAGCCCCTTTGGGACTTAGCTCCTAAAGAAAACTTCTCAAATGTGGTGACAAAATAAATATTGTCATAATGTGGTTCACACTTAATCCTTCTAGAAAAGTCAACCCATATGGGCCACCACCCCATGTGCATATACCAATACTAAGCAAAGCTTTATATTGAGATATACACATTGGTGGCTTTTCAATGTGGGACTAAATCTCCCAAAGCAAAGTGAAAAACACCAACAATCTTCCACATATATCACAATATATGGTCGAGCGGTCCTCACAGTGACTATCCATCATGCATTAGGATAGATGTCGTCCACGACTTGAATCTTTTCGCATGGGTCAAACAACAGTACGTTACAAGAATGGACTATGCCTTAAATTCTGAACCATAGCTGTTGTTCTTCCCACTCGCACAATGACATCGGCTGTGCCTCTGGTCGCACATTAAAAGCCTTGTGCTGACCTGGTTTCGGTGTATGTATCTTGGGTGTCTACAAGTTTACCCTCAAGAGATGGCCTGTATCTCTGTCCATAAACTTAGGTGAGTTCATTTTTTAAGAGAGTTTAATATTTTCCAGCATGAAGAATTGCGCTTCCGTGCGGTGCTACGCCGTTGTTGCATGGCTCGTAGCCGAGGTTAACTACCTCATGTGGTGTCACCCACAGTAGCATGAGGTCACTAGCCTCTTAGTAGTGTTGTACTACATCCCAGCATGAAGCATTGCGCTACCATGCGGTGCTACGCCGCTGTGACATGGCTCGCAGTCGAGGTTAACTACCTCATGTGGTATCACCCACTGTAGCATGAGGTTACCAGCCTCTTAGTAGTGATGTGCTACAACTCTCTATCTTTTCAGCATTAGGCTACCTGCCTATTTGCGGTGCTACTGCCGCAGTGACATGGCTCGCAGCCGAGGCTTTATATCTTTTACCTCATCGTGGTGTCACACCACTGTAGCATGGAATACAAGTCCCTTGTAGTGCTGAACTACACGTGCTTCCTTCAGTGCATGCCGGACATTCACTCTGTCCGAGAACTCATTAAGGAGTCGAAGCCAACCTTACACAGGAGTTGTTTTATAGAATAAAATAGTAGACTACAGTGGTTTTGGGTACGTATCCCACATTGTCCATGAGGACTACCCATTGTACCTGATATTTTTTCAGTCAGTGGTCCTCCCTTGAACCAAAAGCTAGATGCCTAGTAGATTTCTCTTTGAACTAATAGCATAAAACTTAATGGTAGGATTACAAAGACACAATATCAGATGTCCTTCAAGCCCATTTTACTTGTTGTGTCTTCGACTAGCTGGCTCCTGAGACCTTTAGTGAACGGATCCGCCAGGTTCTTCTGACTCCGAACATCTATCAGTGCAATGACACCAGTAGAGACTGAGGTTGTAAAGTGTTTGTGCCGAAGCCGCACAGTTCTCTTCTTTCCATTGAAGAGATTATTAGATGCTACTGCTGCAGCTGTCTGGTTGTCGAAGTATATCGGTACAGGCGGAATTTGCACACTAACCATTGGAAGATCGTACATGAGCTCCCGAAGCCATTCTGCTTCATCTGCTGCAGGTGCAAGTGCATAGAACTCAGACTCCATCGATGAGCGTGAGAGCATAGTCTGTTTCTTCGACTTCCACGATATGGCAGCTCCTCCCATTGAGAAAACATATCCTCCTGTGGATCTCTCGCTCTCTTCTTCTGAGCAGCAACTAGCATCACTGAAGCCTTCTACCATTGTTGGATCTCCGCTGTAGTAAAGTGCAAACTTCTGAGTCTTCTTGAGGTATTTCATCAC
This sequence comes from Iris macrosiphon, assembly GCA_036927795.1. NCBI lineage: Eukaryota > Viridiplantae > Streptophyta > Magnoliopsida > Asparagales > Iridaceae > Iris > Iris macrosiphon. Next base: position 207,807,527 of record JAYESA010000002.1, on the reverse strand, counting down.
CCTCTTCACAGCTTTCCAGTGTTCAATACCTGGGTTACTTGTGAATCTACTCAGCATCCCCACAACAAAAGCAATGTCAGGCCTAGTGGCATTTGTAGCATACATCAAGCTCCCGATGACGCTATAATACTCCAACTGTCTGACGTTTTTTCCTGGGTTAGGCTTCAGTTTCTTGTCACACCTATATAGAGTATCGATCCCTGGAAGATCCTGATATCCATAGCGTGTGAGCATTTTCTCCACATAGTGAGCTTGGGATAGAGCAAGTCCAGCTTCCGTCCGTATTATCTTAATCCCAAGGATGATATCTGCATCTTCCATGTCCTTCATACTGAATTTAGACGATAGGAACATCTTTGTTCTAGTGACACATTCTTCATCCGTGCCTAGGATTAGCATGTCGTCCACATAGAGACAAACGATGTTACCTCTTTCGTCAGCGAACTTTGTGTACACACACTTATCAGTTTCGCTGACCTTGTAGCCATTTGATCTGATAACTTTGTCAAACTTCTCGTGCCACAATTTGGGAGCTTGCTTCAGACCATACAAAGATTTTACTAGTTTGCATACTTTGACTTCAAGACCTTTGACGACAAACCCTTCTGGTTGCTGCATGTAAATCTCCTTAGTCAGTTCACCATTCAGAAATGTTGTCTTGACGTCCATCTGATGAATCATCAATTTGTGAATAGCACATAGAGCAATCAGCATCCTGATAGTAGGCTCTCGTGCAACAAGAGCATAGGTATCGAAGTAGTCAACCTCCTGTATCTGAGAAAATCCCTTGACCACTAGCCTGTCGTTGAACTTGTCAACAGTTCCGTCTGCTTTCATCTTCTTCTTAAAGATCCACTTGCATCCGATGGGTTTAGCTCATTCAGGCAGATCGACTAACTTCCAAGTATTATTAAAAGTTATCGAGTCAAACTTGTCATATATAGCCTCTTTCCAGAACATAGCATCTCTGGTCTTCATTGCTTCATCATAGGTAAGCGGATCAGCTTCCACATGATAGGTAACAAAGTCTTCTCCGAAGTCCTTCGGCCTCCTCACTCGCTTTGCTCTCGGCTCAATGGGTTCTGATTCAAATGTTTTCTCATCAACGACAACTCCTTCTTGGACTACTTCTCTCTGGGAGGTACTTACCTCGTCCGTGCTAACAACATTCTCCGGGACATCCGCGAGAACAACATTCTCCGGGACATCCGCGAGAACAACATTATTGTGCCTAGCAAACTTGTCTTCAAAGAATTTCGCGTCGCGAGATTCTATGATATGATTAGATTCGATATCAAGAAACCTTCGAGCATCACTCTTATCAACATAGCCCAAAAATATACTCTTCGTAGTTCTCGTTTCCAGCTTCTGAATCTTGAGGTCTGGAAGCTTCACATACGCCAGACACCTCCACACTCGAATGACATTCAAGTTGGGTCTGACCTTGAACCAGAGTTCATGAGGAGTAATGTCAGATGTCACGAACGGTACTCTATTCAGAATAAACGTAGCCGTAAGCGCTGCTTCTCCCCAGAAGCACTTTGGAAGTCCTGCTGTCAGCAACATGGAGTTCATCATCTCTGTCAGCGTCCTGTTTTTCCTTTCTGCTACACTATTAGATTGGGGAGAATACGGAGCAGTCGTTTCGTTGACAATTCCATGCTCTTTGCAGAACGATGCGAATTCCAATGAACGATATTCTCCGCCTCGATCGATTCTGAGTCTTTTGAGTTATTGACCGGTTTGATGTTCTGCTTCAGCCTTGAAGTCCTTGAATTTCTCGAACGCTTCGTCTTTCGACTTGAGAAGATATACGAACGCGTACTTCGAGAAATCGTCAATGAAAGTGATAAAATACTCATTCCGACTTTTGTGGAGAATTTCTTGAAGTCACAGATATCTGAGTATACCAACTCCAGAAGATCTGTGCTTCGGTTCACTCTTCTGAACGGCTTCCTGACGATCTTCGTCTGCGCACAGACTTCACATTTCTCCACCTCCTTACCCCCACATTTGGAGATAAGGCCTAGACTAGACATCTTGTTAATGCGTTTACAATGCACATGTCCTAGTCTATTATGCCACAACTCAAGAGATTAACCAGAAGTAGAGACTGCATTGATACAAACAGAAGGAGTTACAACCTGCAGTTTAAACATTCCTTCGGTACAAAAATCTTTTTCGAAGTATGTCCCTTTGTAGGACATCACCATCTGATCGACATTGATATCCATTCTCAGGCCCGTCCGCCTTAAACAACATACTCCCAGAAACCAGATTCTTGGTGATCTTTGGTACGTGCTTCACATTCTCCAGTGTAAGTTACTTTCTAGAAGTCAGCTTCAGCACTACCGCCCCGATCCCCAACACTGCAACTTGAGACTTATCCGCCATCGAAATTTTCTCAGAGGTAGGCTCATACTTGACAAACATCTCATTCTTAGAGCACACGTGGCAAGATGCACCAGTGTCCACCCACCAGTCAGTGTCCACGCCATGTGACTCAACCTGCGCAATCATAGCAACTAGGTTAAGCTCACCTTGCTCTTTCGATTTAGGCTTCGACCTGCAGTCGCTCTTGTAGTGACCCTTCTTGCCACAATTGTAGCATGTTACATCAGTCTTCGACTTTGGCTTGAACTGAGCCGACTTCACCTTCAGCTGGTTGAAGTCCTTCTTGTTCTTCTTGTAGGGAAATTTCTGCTTCCCTTTAGAGTCACTAGCATGTACCATGTTGGCCTTAGCCAACTGCTTGGACAAGGAGTCCAATTTCAGTTGCCCTCGGCTTCATCTTCAATGTGAATCCAGTGAAGAAGATCTTCGAGCTGGATCTCCATCTTTTTACGGTACACGTCAGTCTTGAACCTGATCCAGCCTTGAGAAAGTTTGGTGACGATAGCCCCCACCATAAATTTGTCTTCCTGCTCCATGTCCTCTTCCTCCAGTTTCTGCTGCATCTTCAGAAGTTCCTTAACTTGTGGTAACATCACCTTCTCGTCCTCAAATTGCAAAGTGAAGAACGTCTCGACTAGATGAATTTTAGACATTTTTTCGTCAGTTTATAGTGCTTCTCAAGAGATTTCCAGACATCTTTTGCCTTCTCCTTCTTGCTGTAGGACTCTGTCATCAAGTCGTCCATAGCATTGAGAATCAACAACCTGCAGAGGTCGTTGTCTTCCTTACACTTGGAGTGCGCGTCCTGTGCCACACCAACTGCAAGCTCTCCTCCATCTTCAGGAATGGTAGGTTCAGGATCAACCAACACATAAGCAACTTTGACAAGACAAAGATTCAATAAGATCTTCCTATTTCAAATGTTGTAGTGTTCGCAATCAAACTTCTCAAGCTTGTGAAAGCTAGTATCGAGAAGGTTTGAATGGTTGTCTATTCTAACTCGGATCTTGCCTTGAGATTGTTAGTTCCGAAGTCAGATCAAAGAAGAAGAGGTAGCCACAAAGTAGAGACTCACACAAGAGTTCGTCTCTACAAACTCCAGAAGAGAAGTTGGTGCACTGAGATTCACACAAGAGTTCTTCTTCAGTGACACACAATCCCACAGAAGCACTAAAGAAGAAAAATGTTACAAACTGACAACCCAAAGAAAATGCAAATACAACAAGAATCAGAAAACCGTTCTTCTCTTTACGTTCGCAGATGCTACACCGAGAAGAACGGGAACAAGAACAGAAATACAAAGAAGGGAACTCTTGTTGGGGTGATCAAAACCACCAGAGCTCAAGGTAAGATTCGCGCTATATAACGATCTGCCCCCAGGATCCAGCAAACTCACACGAGAACTTTTGGAACGCTCTTAGTCACCTTCGGATTACTCGGAAGATTCCTTTGAAAAGATGCTAAAACTGTCGCAGGTCCTGCTGGTGCTCTCGGTTTTTTTCTCTTTCTCAATTTTTTCAACACACTAAATGAAAGAAGAGAGCCTCTATATAAAGAAAATTTCAGCTTCCATGCGGCCTGAGGAAAAAATTAGGCCGCATGAGCCGCTGTACTGCACAGAGCAGTCAGTGCCGTTAGGCGCCGAAAACTGCGGCCGCTGCAGTCGTGCGCGCTGTACTGCACAAGGCAGACAACGCCGCACCGAGCCGCCAATAGCAGTCCCTGTCCCCTCCACACTTGACTCGCTCAAGCTAACTTGCTGGCCACATAGCTCCAGGCCGCATGGGCTCCTGGCCGCATGGACACCTGGCCGTATGTACCCCTAACCGCACGGTCCCTGGCCGCATGCGCAAATGTTCGAATGGGCACTTGACCGCATGCGCACCTGTCCTCATGGACACCGGATCGCATGCGCTCCAGGCCGCATGGCTCCACGAAGCATGCGTCCGAGCAAGCAACCGTGCATGTAACTCGCCCGCATGCACACCTAGCCGCATGACTCCACGAAGCCTGCGCCCGAGCAAGCAACCGTGCATGTAACTCGCGCATAAAAGGAGCGCACGAGCGCCATGCGCCATGCTGACGTGCTAAGTTCGCCAATCAAAATGCCACTTTGCGTCCGAGTCTGAGTCGTTAAGCCCCTTTGGGACTTAGCTCATAAGGAAAACTTTCCAAAGGTGGTGACAAAATAAAAATTGTCATAATGGGGTTCACACTTAATCCCTTTAGGAAAGTCAACCCACATGGACCACTACCCCATGTGCATATACCAATACTAAGTAAAGCTATATATTGAGATATACACATTGGTGGTTTTTCAATGTGGGACTAAAACTCCCAAAGCAAAGCAAAAAACACCAACATAATGCACTATCCTAATATTACAACGGACACACAGATATGACACCATGCAGTAAGGAGACGGACGACACCTATTTTGGGGATGCAAACACTGCCTATATATTTGTAGGATTTCAAATTAAACGAACACGTAAGAGATGTCGAAGGAGTTGAACTAGAGCTAGAGATAGGCCTAAGAGAACTCGGTAAAAGTCTACCCACTAGCAAAACACGATAATAGGCTTTGATGGATTACCATCTCAATTCTCAGTCCTGAATGATCATTAAAAAGGGCGAAGTAAGTCCAATACTTATGCTCAAAATATAGGACATGGATATTATATTAAAAAAATTTACTGTAGCGTCTTAGAAATTTCCAGAAATTGTATATGACGGTCAAAGTTTTTCAAAAAAGTTTATAAGGGTACAAAACGCAAGTTCTAATGGCGTTAAAATACCTCATGCTAAAAACAGTAGTACTAATGACATATACATGCTAAAAATGCCAAAATAAAAAATTAAACGACATTATGAATGGCATTTTCCTCCCCTCCTAAATATTTCTCTTACCCGCTAACCACCCATCCACTCACATAGAACACAGAAAAACAAAAAATAAAAAAATAAACACCATTAGAAATGACATTAGATACCTGAGCAGATGACTCGGCTACATTTACATTACTAAACAGCCAATGAAGACGAGCAATGCTTTCCTTTCTCCTTCCCATTAAAAGTAAGCCGCTGCCGATGCACCTGCCAGCAAAATGACTTAAAAGATAATAGAATGCATAACAAACTTTAATTAAAAGTTTATTTTTCTGCAAAAAAACTCCTCAAATTGTTCTTCTATGCAGTCGTTACTAAAAGCTTGAAAATACACTGGAAGAAATTGATAACTTTTTTGTTCGGGTCCCAGACATGCTAGGCGCTGACCTCCTATCATGCAAGAGTAGCGATGGCAACAGTCCCAAAAAAAACAAAAAAAAAAAAATAAATAAATAATAAAACGTCATTAGAAATGGCGTTTTCTTGCTTGAAACTCCATTATTAATGGCGTTTTTCTTCCCTTCTTTATACACCATCTCGTGTGGCATTTTGTACCGTTAGACCAAAATTTGCAAATTTTGACCGTCTAAGTACAATTTGAACAAAGTATACGCGGCTACGGTAAATTTCCTGTATTGTATTATTAAAGATGTGCGGCTCATTGAATAACCAAGCATAATGCAGATGACTGATTAGATGCCTCAAGCCTGTCCTCATTAGCAGGGAGACCTCCTCTCGACGATCTTTGTCGTTGAACTTAGATGCCTTAAAAATTTGCAGGAGGATAGAAATTGGTTTCACTGTCAGAAACTATAAGGAATACACATTATATCAACTGTGAATAACCTAAAACCTGTTCCAGTAAATACAAATGAATTCTGAAGCTTATGATGCATGTAGGAACAGTTGAAAGCCATTTACAACTGCGAACTTATGTTTGAGGCGTTTCCAGTTACTTGAGGACTAGGAGACTCTTCTACAGTTACCACCAGAGATTATTATTGGTTGTCTTTTTTAAAACTGCGAACTTATGTTGAAAGCCATTTACAACTGCGAACTTATGTTTGAGGCGTTTCCAGTTACTTGAGGACTAGGAGACTCTTCTACAGTTACCACCAGAGATTATTATTGGTTGTCTTTTTTAAAACCCTCTTGTGGCAAGTAGCAACTTGCAAATCTCATACTATGTTATCACTTACCGAGTAATAGTATTTAGCAATATTTTGTGTGTTCACTTTATTCCGTTTAAATAGGGGTTCGTTCATTCATTGTCTGATCAATACTTGCATTTATTGATCTCGTATTACCTATGCACTCTTCTCTTCTTTTTGACACAGGCACTGGGTCACAAATTTTTTGAATTGTCAAGAGGTTCATATGATTCATGATTCATGCCTCTATAGGAGGAGAGAAGGCTCAACCCAAAGAAAGCGGAGAAATTTTGTTGAAGGTTCATGTGGTTCATGTAGATGGGGATGGAGACATCTATGGAGAGGCTTTGAACCGGAACTTTACAAATTCCACCTAGTTTGCAATTGTTCTGACACAAAATTATGCATGTTCAAACTTAAGAAATGGTTTTAGTTCCACAATTACAAAACATTTGTTGTCCCCTTGACTATCTTGATGATGATTATTATTTCTGAGATCTTAATTTCTTTTAACAATTTGCTACTGCCTAACTTCATAAAATATATGGTTGATTGTGCGCTAATTAATTATGTTTAACACTATATGTGGGTTACCTGTCCTCGTTGCAAACTTATTTGACACGTACGTATGAATTACAAAACCTGACGTAGCAAAACTGATCTCATTTCAAAAGTCAATTTTAATTGTATTCACGTGGTACATTCATTTGATAAGCGTGTTACATGCATGCACTTCTTTAGGTACATTGACACGATTTTGTGTTATTTTGGCCTAATCGATCATATTAGAAAAATGTGCTTCAAGTGTTGTGAGGCCTTCCCTTGAGTAATTGAAAGGGCAAGTGGTAGCCATTAGACATACAACAATTGGGTTCTTCTTTTATGTCCCTTTCCTTTCTTATTCTTGCATATCAGTGTGAATGGATAATTGTGCAAATCAAGTATTATGCAATAGTAGACTCCGCTCTGAAAAATACAAAGTTTTTCTTCTTCTTCTTCTTGGTTTCCATTTTGAACCGAAGGTAGACATTTTTACGATTATTGTAATATTGTTAGAGAAATTATAACACACTTATTCCCGTTTGCAACTCTTTTGTTATGTGCAAATCAACTAATTATATCCAATTCTGTTCGAATATGCAACACTGGTATTCTTATATTCCTGCACACGAAAATTTGGGTAAATAAAACAGATGCACACACATACTAAAACTAACAAAGATTGAAAGTTTTCTTTAGAAGATATTTGTTGAATATACAAAAGCATGAGATGGCCCATGGAAATTACTAAGACCACGTTGGTTTCCAGAATAAGAATTTGGGAAAGAAAAATTATTCATTTTTTGTATTTAGATGTCAAAAAACAAGTGAGCACCAAAGTAAATTGGTTTCCAAAGAAGAAGAAAATTATGGAGAAAATCTCACTCATCTTATGGATTCACTTTCCGACTCTTAATTATTCACTTCTTTTTTTCAATTTTTCGAACTTTTCAGACACCAATTTTTTTTTTAATAGGAACTACAATTTTTCAATGAAAAGAAAAGAGAAAAATAGTTGATTTCATTTCCTTTTCTTTATGAGGCCTAAAGTTAGATGTGGTCGGAGTCTAGATTTGTTGCAATGTGTTACATAGCTAGGACTATTGTTCCAACTTAGATGGTAAAGTACAAAAAAACCCTTCTTCGATTTGCCTCGTAAGTAAAATAAGACCTATTGGACGCTTACAACAAATAAACCCTCTCGTAATAAACTTTTCGATCAAAACGTTCCCTTCCGTCAACTAAACGTTAGAATTTAACGTCAAAACGTCCCCTCCCCCTCCTCCCTGCGTCGCTGGACTCCTCCTATCGCAGCCCTCTCCACCTCCTCTCTCTCTAACACCCCATCTCCTGCTTCGACGGCGGCGGCGGCGCAGCAGCAACAGCTGCGGGAGACATCAACGACGGCGGCGTCGGAGTGCGCGGGGAAGCTCAGAGTGGCGCAGAAGGAGGCGGGGGGGGGAGCTCGGGGGAGGCGCGGGTGGAAGGAGGGGGGAGATCGGAGGAGGCACGGGGTGGTGCGGAGGAGGAGGGTGGGGGGGGGGGGGGGGGGAGGAGCTTGGGGATGGCGCGGAGGAAGAGGGGGAAGGAGGAGGAGGGGGGAGCTCGCCAGCGGGGAGGAGGGTGGTGAGGGCTCAGATAGGGAGGGAAGGATTTGGATTAGTTAGGAGGATTATGATTAGAATTATAATTAGGATGGAATAAATTAGTCATTTGAAGTCTAAATTAACAGTATAATAAAAAATGGGTGTAAATCGAACAAAAATAAAAAAAAACAGAAGGTTTTTTAAAACCAGAGGATTTTAAATGCAAAAAATGTAAATCTTAGTAGAGATTTTTTGTACTTTATTCCAACTTAGACAATTTTATCTGAAATAAACATAGACCCAACTTTTTTTGACAGATAGTTGCACATAAAGTTTGCTCGATTTGTACATTAGTTATTTATTTATTTTAATTTATTTTTAGGTTTAGACTAATCTAGTTTTGTTTGAGATGACGCTGGACCAAGATTCCTTGGGGGGAATGAAGGCTTTTTTTTTCCAATTCGTTTCTCTCTTAGCGCGTTTATATTCTGTACGTAGGAATTTTTTTGTTTGTTAGAGATTTAATCTAGAGCGTTATTTTAATCTAATCCTTTGGAGTAAATAGGAATGATAATGGGATGAACAGAATCTCTCTCTCTCTCTCTCTCTCTCTCTCTCTCTCTCTCTCTATATATATATATATATATATATATATATATATATATATAACATCCATCAGAATAACGTTTTATGAGCAAAAAATTCTTTCCGAATGACGTTTGTCGTGTCCCAAATTTTTTTTCTCGTTGACTGTCAATGACTAGGTTCATTAGAACAACATTTTGTTTCTCGAAAGGTAAATTATTTTAACTTTGTGTTGTTGATAATTTTTTTTTTTTTTTTCCTTTGAAATGAAAACTTTCGTCATTAATGATGCTGATGGTACTTGTCATTTCAAAGGAGGGACCATGTTGTCGCTATCTAAGTTATATGGTGAAGGAGATTTGAAATAAAATTTTGGATTATTTACTTAATAGGATCTCACATAATAATTAAAATTAGACTTTGGATTTTCAAATTGTCCGACGTTAAATTTTGGGTCTAAAAATTATTGTTTATGTGAACAGTGATTTCGAGACCCAAAATTTAATGTCGAACACTTTGGAGATCCAAATTCTAATATATATATATATATATATATATATATATATATATATATATATATATATATATATATATATTACTAAATAATTCTAAAATTTTAAACATAAAAGGTTAAACATTAACTTTGAAAATAACTTAAATTTAAAATTTTATAATTTGAATAAAATTAGGATAATTAAATTATTTTGAAGAATGTATAGTCATTTTGGACAGACAACCCATGTGTCTGGTTACTAATTACATGGTTATCCATTATAAGCCCATGATTTGTTGCATATAAGACGCAGTATATCGCATTGTTTGCTCATATCAATAAACAAATTTATCTCTTTTCTCGTAATATAAAATAGTATAAGACAATATGAATAAAATAATTATAACTTATTAGTAAATTCATGTACGTTATATATAAAAATTTCTTGCACGCATCAAATTTTTTTATAATTATTAAAAGATAGATAAAAATTTAAATTATATACATATATATTTTTATATATATATACTTTATGTGTTCTATCCTCCGTGCCTAGACACCCACGAAATGGAAGTAGAATTCGGACTTTCATCACGGGAGATCCTTAACCAGGCACCCACGGAAGGGGAGTGTGAGACCTTCACTACGGAAGACCCACGTCTTAACCGGTAGGCTAGTACATTTAAATTATATTAGAATATTTTAAATATAATTTGAATATTTTTTAATTGTTATTTGATAAAAAAAATTTTAATTTTTTTTGTATATATATTTAATTATATAATAATTTATAATTAATAAAAATATAATTTAAATTTGGAATATATTTTAGGATTTATTATATGTTCATATTCTTATTTTTTTTTCAACTACGTAAGAAAAAAATAATAGTTAATTTTTTAAAATTTAATAATTGATGATATATACATACTGTTTAGACGTCTTATTTTTTAGCTGATTATATGTTGTTAATTACTTTGGAAACCTGGTCTCTCATTAGCAGAACTCGACACAAATAAAATTTATAAAATAAATAAATAAATAAAATTCAGGGGACCAATGGAAAAGAATTAAAATTAGCTTCCTTTTTTTCCTTGGTCGGGTAGACTTAGGCGCTCTCTATGGATCCATTTGGTAGAAGGAAAAAAAATTGGATGGATCAATTTAGTAGAAGAAAAAAATGGAAGATAATGACTCATATTCTCTCCGTTAGTGTTAGTATAGGAAAAAAAAGTTGACAAAAAAAATCGAGGGTTACTATCTTTAACCTATGAAATTTAATTCCTAAAAATGGGAGGAAAAAAAAGAGAAAAAAAGGGAAGACTTATTATAATTTATAATTATACTTCATAAAAATTTTATTATTTAAAAATTATTCAATGAAGTCAGATAGTAAATAAGTATTTTTAGTTGAGAATATAATTGATAATTTTTTTCTTCTTCTATCTCTACTCTTATAATGAGGTTTAAAAACGACTAAATGTTGAACCGTTGTCACGACCCGCACCCGGGAATTCGGGCACGAGTACGTGGGCACGTCCAGCCTACGCCGCAGTGTCGGCAGTAGTACGCTGTCTAGGTCTCACTCACAAGGAATTTTAAATCTATCTCATCCACAATAAACAGACAAGAAAAATAACAGGAAATAGGAATGCTAACTTTTATAAAACAAGTTGTGACAACAGATCCATAGTTAATACAAAGCCAGAAGATAAATCGGGGACAAACCCGAGTATATGCTGAAAGGAAATAAATAAGTAGCTACTGCTAACTACTCTGCAGAAGTATCCCCCTGGGTGGGAACTGGCTCCTCATATGGGTCACCTGCTACCTCATAGGGGCCATAATAGGTGGGGCAAGGTTCGCATCATCGCCTAAAACAACGGATCCAGTCAGGAAAGGAGCAAAGTACACAATGCACAACGAGATTAAACTAAATATTGGTGACAAGTAGGAAAAAGACTAGCTAAGTATCATAATCAGAGTATGCATAATAAAATGGTAAAGTTTAACTGAGAATTAATGCTATAAATCAGGACTATAAGTAAAACATGATTAATTTCTATAAACCAGGAATAAGGGTAAAACAGGAATAAAATGTGACAGGAAATGTAACTGTAACCAGACAACAAGAACTGCAACACGACAAGAAACTCTGTGCGTGAACTTGTGTGTTTAGAATACGTAGTTGGCATGTAGGGGTTTATAAGGCTAATCCGGCCGTCATGGACTGCTATTAAACAGGAATAATCGAGATCCGGCTGAGGGTACAGTCGCGTACCAACAGCTATTAAACACGACAAGGGGAAGGATAAACTACATGCCTTCTAGTATTCTCCCACCCGGCATGAAAAACAAGACATGAACTCCAGTATTCAAGACATAAAATCCAGTATTCTAACACTACGTGTAATCATCAAGGGTACTAGTAGAGCAGGACATTAATTATCACAATATAAAGATTTAAACTTGAAGTGCAGGTACTTGCCTGATGTTTGGATCCAATTACAGTTTGTATCTCGGGGAAATTTCCAGAAATGAGTCCAGATGCTAAAATAGACATTACCATCATGCTCAGAAGATATCAAATAGCTAGAAACGCCTGTCCTTGGGTCCAATTTGGAGACAAGGGCGAAAACGGCAGTTTCGGGCCAAATCGGGGTCCGCCGGTGGGCCCGCTTTGCACCGAAAAATACGTCAGGGTCAAAGGTCTCCAAATTCATCAAACTTAGTGTCAACAGGTCAGGAACGCTGATACGAACCCAACGGAACTTTCATATTTGAATTCCGATGAGCCGTTCATAAAATCGCCCGTCGAGCGGGACCTGTGGGGCTCACGACACGCGATTTCGTCAACGTTCTCAGAATCGAACCAAACTTGACCCACAGGACCAGCGTATCGCTACGAGTCCTATGGCGCAAGTTTTGTCTCGATCCGACGAGTGTACAAGAAGTTAGGATAGATTACAGAAAAGGCGGATACGGGATGATGTCCGCGGATACGCGTTGATTCCGGTGTGCACGCACACCCGAATCAGCTTTCGCGAAATTTCACACGTCCGTATCAACGCTGCGCACATATCTGTGAAGACCGCGCGCGACCAAGTCGTCCCGTTTGGCGGGGCGTACCCAGTTCCGGGGTGAATCGGGTCGGTATTTTTCCTGTTTTTGGATCGTGGTGTGCGATCACCACAGGATGCGATGCCCCGAACGGTTTGTCCGGGCACCTAGAGGGTCATACAGGCTTCATAACGCAATTTACGGAATTGAAAACGGAGCTACGAGCAAGAAGATACACACATCTGAACTGGGTTAAAAAACAGGATCTGAATTGTGTCCGACACGACACAGGACACAGTGTCCTGTGTCCACCGCCGTGTCCGAATGAATAGGGTTAGGGTTTCACTCCGGTGGCCGGGGCTCAGGCTGGCCAGGGCGGCGGGGAGGTCGCCCGGTGCTAGGGTGGCTCGGGGAGGCGGTCGGCCACTCGGCTGTTGCTGCCGGAGCGGGCGGGGACGGTCGGAGGAGCGGCTGCGGGGAAGGAGGAAGGAGGCTGGGGCTGAGAGGGTCGCTGGGACGGCGGAGGCGGCTGCCGGCGTCGGGCGGAGCGGTGGCGGCGTGTGTCGAGGTGAGGCGGAGGAGAGAGGTGGCCGGAGGGGAGGATTTGGGCGGTTTATAAAGGGGAGAGGGTGGTGGCTCGAGGCCGAGGGAGGCGGAGGGAAGAGGAGGTTGTGGGCGAGCGAGGCGGGCGGCCGGGCGGTGCGGCGCCGGACGCGGGCGTGGCCGGAGTTTGCGGGGAAGAGGGAGAGAGGGGAAACGGGTTAGCGGGCGGGTCGGGTGGCGGGCAGACCCGACCCGACCCGGTAGGGAGCGGGCTGGGCTCGGCCCAATGGGCTGGGCCGGAAAAAAAAAGAAAAAGAATAATAATAATAAATGAATAAATAAATGAATGATTAAATAAATAATTAAATAAATAGTTTTTAGGTAATTAAAAATAGGTCCGGGTCCAATAAATTCCAAAAAATTATCCTAAGTCCAGTTTTTCATTTTACACCCAAAAATATTATTTCCATAATATTTTAATATTATTTATTAACAATTAAAAATTATTTAATAATTAAGAACCCTGATTTTAATTACAGAAAATTTCCAGAAAATTCTAAAAAATTGCGAAAAATTCCAATTTAATATTTTCGAAAAATCAGGGGTTTACAATCTACCCAACTTATAAAATTTCGTCCTCGAAATTTAAAATTAAGCCATAATCTGTTAATCCTTCATGTACATCAATCGCAATCTCCTTGCGATAATTTAAATCCTAAGCATGTCCACTGCAATCACTTCATGATTAAGACGACTACTTGTTCCAATCAAGATTCAACCTAGGGTTATTACTTCTTACTTCCTCAAAGTTCCCACAGGCAGATTTTAGATTAAGTCCATATAGCATTTTCAAGATTTGCACATGACTTTGCCTCACGATTCTAATTATCATAAATTCCTCTAGAAGTGATTCGAGTCCAATAGTATTCCCATTCACAATTGTATGCTTCAACTGTTTAAATTTTATTCACATCCGCAATAATCCAACTAGGTAGTCCAATCATCAAATTTTAATCCTTAATTCAAATCATCAAATTGAAAAATAAATTAAGTGTAGTCCACCAATGTTCAAGTCTTGAATCATATATCCTCTAAATTCGAATTGACGATTTTATTTTCATTATTCAAAATTTAAATCATGTACCTAAGGTATAATTATTGGGTCCTCGATATCATTAATCATCTTAGTCACTCCTCTAAATTTTAGGATGGCTTGCTTCTTCCAATCTAACCTTACTCGGTCACAATCCAAAAGACACCCCTCTCGAGTTGACAAATGCACGGCTACCCAACTTAGAATTTATCCATTCATCACAAGAGACTATATACTTTAAGAAAATATTCCTTAATATGTTTACTCATGTCATTCAATCCTCGAACTTCAACGCCGATCGTGATATGCCCTTAATTTCGAAAGAATAATCCTCAAATATGTGATCGGCCTATGGGAAATATCTAGTATTCTCTGTGCATCAAACTTATACCAAGCACGAGATTTCGTCTTTCCGAAATAAGGGAAGACGAAGATCAATAATAAAGAGTTCAAGGGTGAGGTGATAGAACAGAAATATCGGGATCAAGGCGTTTAAAGAATTCAAATAGGAATTGTCACGTAGTTGTGGATTGAATCATATCTTGGTAATTCCTATTCACATGCTCGTATTAATATAATTATGTAACCGATACGATGTGATCAGACATGTCTAGGGCAAGTATATTTGTCTATTAATCACTACATATCTCAATCCACGTAAAGTAGTGCGAAGAGCGAACCAAAATGCACTAAGGTTGATCAGACCGTAATACACTGATTTTGAATGGACAATTGTATTAGTGTGTCGACCCAATAATACATATGTCATGAACAAGCTTGATAAAAAGTAAGCTTGCAAAACTAGGCTATATAATAGCAGCATAAGTCAAGTACATCAAAATTCAGTGCGTTAGATGATGATAAAAGGAGGTAAATTATTAAGTTCACAAAACAACCTACAATAAGCACAATAGCAAAAGATTCTACAATCTCTACAGTTATCAATATAAAAGCATTCCAGGTTACTAGCAAATTTAAAGTTACTAGGTTGGGGCTGAGGTCACGAACCAACAGGCACGAGCTAAACAATACTAGAAATGACAGCAAAAAAATCACTTACGCGAATTAGATACTCTAAGAGTCTGCGCGTTCTCCACGGTCATGCTGGTAGAGCATCTCGTGGTGATCTTTTAGGAACCTCGTCGCTTGTTGGTAGATCCTTTACTCTGCATCCAAAAATAAACGATAAAGGCGCACAGGAATCAAGGCAGAATGTGAGTCAATAAAACGATTCGAAGCCGATATGAATATCGAGAATGATTCAATCAAGTGGATGAGCTTTTCCTAAAATCCTCAATCTTATTGCAGGCCTGTTCGGTCCCTAAGTTGAAACCGAACAATTTAGTCGTTGACCTGCATGGGCCACCAAAAAAACGTGTCACGACTCGCACCCGGGAATTCGGGCACGAGTACGTGGGCACGTCCAGCCTACGCCGCAGTGTCGGCGGTAGTACGCTGTCTAGGTCTCACTCACAAGGAATTTTAAATCTATCTCATCCACAATAAACAGACAAGGAAAATAACAGGAAATAGGAATGCTAACTTTTATAAAACAAGTTGTGACAACAGATCCATAGTTAATACAAAGCCAGAAGATAAATCGGGGACAAACCCGAGTATATGCTGAAAGAAAATAAATAAGTAGCTACTGCTAACTACTCTGCAGAAGTATCCCCCTGGGTGGGAACTGGCTCCTCATATGGGTCACCTGCTACCTCATAGGGGCCATAATAGGTGGGGCAAGGTTCGCATCATCGCCTAAAACAACGGATCCAGTCAGGAAAGGAGCAAAGTACACAATGCACAACGAGATTAAACTAAATATTGGTGACAAGTAGGAAAAAGACTGGCTAAGTATCATAATCAGAGTATGCATAATAAAATGGTAAAGTTTAACTGAGAATTAATGCTATAAATCAGGACTATAAGTAAAACATGATTAATTTCTATAAATCAGGAATAAGGGTAAAACAGGAATAAAATGTGACAGGGAATGTAACTGTAACCAGACAACAAGAACTGCAACACGACAAGAAACTCTGTGCGTGAACTTGTGTGTTTAGAATACGTAGTTGGCATGTAGGGGTTTATAAGGCTAATCCGGCCGTCATGGACGACTATTAAACAGGAATAATTGAGATCCGGCTGAGGGTACAGTCGCGTACCAACAGCTATTAAACACGACAAGGGGAAGGATAAACTACATGCCTTCTAGTATTCTCCCATCCGACATAAAAAATAAGACATGAACTCCAGTATTCAAGACATAAAATCCAGTATTCTAACACTACGTGTAATCATCAAGGGTACTAGTAGAGCAGGGCATTAATTATCACAATATAAAGATTTAAACTTGAAGTGCAGGTACTTGCCTGATGTTTGGATCCAATTACAGTTTGTATCTCGAGGAAATTTCTAGAAATGAGTCCAGATGCTGAAATAGACATTACCATCATGCTCAGAAGATATCAAATAGCTAGAAACGCCTGTCCTTGGGTCCAATTTGGAGACAAGGACGAAAACGACAGGGTCCAATTTGGGCCCGTTTTGCACCGAAAAATGCGTCAGGGTCAAAGGTCTCCAAATTCACCAAACTTAGTGTCAACAGGTCAGGAACGCTGATACGAACCCAACGGAACTTTCAGATTTGAATTCCGATGAGCCGTTCACAAAATCGCCCGTCGAGCGGGACCTATGGGGCCCACGACACGCGATTTCGTCAACGTTCTCAGAATCGAACCAAACTTGACCCACAGGACCAGCGTATCGCTACGAGTCCTATGGCGCAAGTTTCGTCTCGATCCGACGAGTGTACAAGAAGTTAGAGTGGATTGCAGAAAAGACAGATACGGGATGATGTCCGCGGATACGCGTTGATTCCGGTGTGCACGCACACCCGAATCAGCTTCCGCGAAATCCCACACGTCCGTATCAACGCTGCGCACGTATCTGTGAAGACCGCGCGCGACCAAGTCGTCCCGTTTGGCGGAGCGTACCCAGTTCCGGGGTAAATCGGGTCGGTATTTTTCCTGTTTTTGGATCGCGGTGTGCGATCACCACAGGACGCGATGCCCCGAACGGTTTGTCCGGGCACCGAGAGGGTCATACAGGCTTCACAACGCAATTTACGGAATTGAAAACGGAGCTACGAGCAAGAAGATACACGCACCTGAACTGGGTCAAAAAACAGGATCTGAATTGTGTCCGACACGACACGACACAGGACACAGTGTCCTGTGTCCACCGCCGTGTCCGAATGAATAGGGTTAGGGTTTCACTCCGGTGGCCGGGGCTCAGGCTGGCCAGGGCGGCGGGGAGGTCGCCCGGTGCTAGGGTGGCTCGGGGAGGCGGTCGGCCACTCGGCTGTTGCTGCCGGAGCGGGCGGGGATGGTCGGAGGAGCGGCTGCGGGGAGGGAGGAAGGAGGCTGGGGCTGAGAGGGTCGCTGGGACGGCGGAGGCCGCTGCCGGCGTCGGGCGGAGCGATGGCGGCGTGTGTCGAGGTGAGGCGGAGGAGAGAGGTGGCCGGAGGGGAGGATTTGGACGGTTTATAAAGGGGAGAGGGTGGTGGCTCGAGGCCGAGGGAGGCGGAGGGAAGAGGAGGTTGTGGGCGAGCGAGGCGGGCGGGCGGCCGGGCGGTGCGGCGCCGGACGCGGGCGTGGCCGGAGTTTGCGGGGAAGAGGGAGAGAGGGGAAACGGGTTAGCGGGCGGGTCGGGTGACGGGCAGACCCGACCCGACCCGGTAGGGAGCGGGCTGGGCTCGGCCCAATGGGCTGGGCCGAAAAAAAAATAAAAAAATAAAATAATAATAATAATAATAATAATAATAATAATAATAATAATAATAATAATAAATGAATAAATAAATGAATGATTAAATAAATAATTAAATAAATAGTTTTTAGGTAATTAAAAATAGGTCCGGGGTCCAATAAATTCCAGAAAAATTACCCTAAGTCCAGTTTTTCATTTTACACCCAAAAATATTATTTTTATAATATTTTAATATTATTTATTAACAATTAAAAATTATTTAATAATTAAGAACCCTGATTTTAATTACAGAAAATTCCCAGAAAATTCCAGAAAATTGCGAAAAATTCCAATTTAATATTTTCGAAAAATCAAGGGCTTACAACCGTCTAAGTCCAAATTATTTTTTTTGGAAAAAAAATAAATTTGTTATAAATAGCACCATGAAAAATTGATCCTAACCAACCAAGGAGAAAGCCTCTTACCTTAACCACATGAGATAAAAAAATGTTTGACTATAGTTATATAATATTACACAGTTAAATAATTAGATAAAATTTATCGACAATTTTGTTATTTTTATTTTTAATTACGTGAGGATATACGTACGGTTTAGACGACTAGTCTTTTTTATTTATTTATAAAGTGTAAAGATATATCCATAATAAATTATAATTAAAATATAATCAAATCATAATTAATATATAAAAAAATTTAATTGAAATATATTTAAATATTTAAATTATTTTACAATAATATTAGAATTTTTTTTAAAAGAAAGTACATTCTTCCACTAACAAAAAAGTTTGTATTTTGTTTCCATCGATGGAATATATATGCCTCTATTTTTTATTTTTTTTCGTTCACTCCAATTTTCTATCTTTCCTAACTAAGGGAGCCTATATATAATATTTTCTCTCCTCATTTTATTGTATATATTTATTACTAATATATAATAATTAATGGAAGGTGATATGGAAATCCGAACCCCACTCGAGTCCTCCTCCGAAGAATCTCTACTCCTTCTTCCGCCTTGACAATTCGCGTTCTTCCTCCACAGGTGAGTACTCCGACGAACCCCATCTCGATTTTTGCTCTATTTCGACGTCTCCCTCTTCAAATCTGCCGCCAATTGCAAACCTCCTTTCGAGTATTCCGCTTTTTTGCGGTAAAGAGAACCAATCATTAACCCTTTTCGAGTTCCTTTATGGTTCAGCTTAAAAATCCAATATTGGGTCTCTCTGTTAATTGGAAAAAAAAAAAAAATCCAATTTTGGGTTCGTTTTCGTACTATTAGAGGATTATTACTGGAAAATGAAGTTTTTTTTTAAAATTTAGATTTGTATGATCTAGAAAAATCGGTGCCGTGTCATCATGTCGTGCCGGACACGTATTGGGCACGGCATGGGCACTACAAAATAGGAAAACCCTTCACGACTAGTTGTCTTTTGGGAGAAGAAGAAGAAGAAGCAGCGAAGACCCACTTCGATTCTGTTCCACTTTGGTTGGAATCGGCATAAATTGATGACCCTTTTCGTTCTTTTATGGGTGTGCTTAAAATCCAATTTTGTGGTTCTCTGATGCTTAAAAATCCCATTTCGATTTTTTTTCAGAAAATTTACTTTAGCGAAATAAATTTATATTAAATTCATATTAAAAAAACAAGTTTGAATAAATTTGAAATAGAGACAGAGTCCGCCAACAGTGTTGGCGGAAAACAAAAAAATTGAACACGTAGGCTAAAAAGCCAAAAGTGGACCCCACAAGGCCAAATTCCGTCAACACTGTTGGCTGAAGCACAAATTCAGCCAACAGTGTTGGCGGAATTTGGCCTTGTGTGGGGCCCGCGGATTGGCTTAGCTGGTTGGTTTTTGTTTGTTTGGTTTGGTTTGGTTTGGTTTATTTTATTAGTTTCTTTTAATTAGTTATGTTTTGTTTTTGTTTTTTAATTTAGTTTAGTTTTGGAATTTGATTTAAGAAAATAAATTTTAACAAAATAAAATTGAAATTAATTAATTTTAAAGAAAAATTTAGAAAAAAAATTTCGCACATGTTTTATGTCCACTATTTGCCTCAAGGAAAACAATTAATTAATTTTTTTTAAATTTTTTCCTAATTTTTTTTGGAGGTCGAAACATCGTTTTAAATCCGCACACCCAATATAAATTAATTTCGCTACAATAAATTTTAAATATTCGAAAAAAAATGACCGAAAGAAAAATTTGGAGGTCGAAACATCGTTTTTTTACGATTCTGAAAATTTTCGAAGTCTATCAAACGGTGAAACGGTTTATCCCGTAGTACTTTTCGATACGGTCATTTTGGCACAAACTGGAGCTTGTTTCGATATCTCAGTCAAAAGTTATGATACTTTAAAGTTTTAAATTTTATATTTTTGCCTGTAACATGTGCGTCTTGCTTCGGATAATTTTTTTTTCTACACGATTTGTGTTACTCTCGTCGAAAACATACAAATCGACTTATTGTTTAACGAAAAACGATTTCAAAACAAGTAGTTATGGCCGCTCGAAGTCTGCTCGACGGCAGACGTAATATTCTTACGGCAGATTTTTATTATTATTATTTTTTTTAACGTCTGTTAACGGCGAAAAAATTAACGATAGAAATATAATATTTAAAAATATAAAAGCCAATTGATGCTTTTTTCGTAATTTTTTAAACTTTTATGCTTTAGATGGAATTTATACAAATTTTGATGCTTTGGAAACAAATTTCTGAAAAAAATATTTCTAAAATTTTCTTTACATTTTAATTTTATTTCGTTAAAATAAATTTTCTGAAATCTAATTACAAAACAAAACTAAATAAATAAAACAAAAACATAACTAATTAAAACAAACAAACCAATACAACCAAACAAACAAAACCGAACCAATCAAATGAACCCGTGGGCCCCACATCCAATTTCCGCCAACTGTGTTGGCTGAAATTGCCCCTCCCCCCCAATTTCAGCCAACAGTGTTGGCGGAAATTGGCTTGTGGGCCCCACTTTAATTTTTTTAAATTTTTTTCCTGCTTACGTGTACATCAGTTGTGTTTTCCGCCAACACTGTTGGCGGACTCTGTCTTTTTTTCAAAATTTTGCAAACTTGTTTCGTTTGCATGAATTTAATATAAATTTATTTCGCTACAGTAAATTTTATGTTTTTTTTATAGTATTGGAGGATTAAAATGCTGGAAAAAAGAAGAAAGTTTTCTTTAGCTTGTGATATGATGCTATTGTCGATTCTTAGTTATTTTGTTCTTACATCCTGTGGTAGATATTCTCCAGATTTTTTTTTTGGAGACAGGTTAGCATTAATGCTCGTCCCTTTCCTGGACTACTAACACGAGGACCCCCTCCCATTCCCATTTTATTTATTTTTCCCGGGCTGGGATTCAAACCCATGCCCATCCTCCCTCCCTTACCAGTGGTAACACTGGACCACAACCCCCCCCCCCCCCCCGGTGGTGATATTGTCCAGATTATTATTTGGTGAGATAGTGCAAAAATGAAAATGGAGTATCTGAATAAAGAGAATAAGTGGAAACCCACTTCAATTATGTCCCCCTTTGGTAGGATTAGGTATATATACTGATGCTTTAAAGTCCCAGTTTGGGTTTGTTTTCTATCTTTCTGATTTGATGCTGTTTTCTTTTCTTTGGTGCTGTGCAACTGTGATTATAGTTGTTTTATTGCTACATGTTTTGTTAGATTGTTAAATGGTGTGATTGGTTTCGATTGAGACAAGTCACAAAATGAAGATAGATGTATCAAAATAGGGAGAATAAGCGGAAGTCTACTCTGATACTATTCCCCTTTGTTCGGAAGGAATCTGTACAAATTGATGTCCCTTTTCGAATTTGTTTCTGGGTTTACTTAAAATCTAATCTTGGATCTCTCTTTTGCTTAAACATCCCATTTTGGGTTTGTTTTTATAACACTAGAGGATTATTAATTGAAAGATTTTTTTAGCTTGTGATATGCTGCTGCTGTTGATTTTTAGTTGTTTTTATTGCTACATTATATGTTAGGTATTGCACAGGTCCTATATGGTGTGTTTAGTTTTGATTGGGATAGTGGGAAAATGAAAATACTCGATATAGATTTTTTTAAACAAGGGGGAAATCCTTTTCTATTCTATTCCCCTTGGCGTAACCTATATAACTCTCAGTAACCCTTTTCGTAATCTTTTCTAGGTTCAGTTAAAAATCCAATCTTTGTTTTCTCTATTACTTCAAAGTCCCATTTTGGTTTTTTTATAGCATTAGAGGTTTATTACTAGACAATTATTTTTTATTAGCTTGTGATAATATGATGGTACTTTATCTTTTGTTGTGGTGTCATGCATCTGTGATTATAGTCCTTTTGTAGTTTTGTTACTGCAAGCTGTGGTAGATATTGTGCAGATTGTTATATGGTGTGATTGCCATCGATTGAGATAGGGGAAAAAAAGAAAAAGAAAATATAATGTACCAAAATGAAATTTTATCGGGAGATCTTAGAGGGATGTTTTTTTTTATACATGAGACGATCATTCATAAAATTATGAGATGGGGGACATTGTTCATAATTTAAAGCTGGTCCTGGATGGTTGAAGTGGAGAAATGCTTCTTGACTTGTTTTTGAGCATGGGATAACCAAAACTCTATAGGGCAGCTATAGAATATATACAAGGCCAGCCTTACTTTACGGATTATAACTTAGAATGTTGGGCATTAGGACGTGTCCAGTTATAGAACAATGTAGGTGGTGCAATGTGACCAGAAAATGAGCTCAGCTGAAATAAGGATGTTGAGATGGATGAGTGCCGCCGATACAGGATAGGATATGAAATGAGAGCAGATCCATGAGACCTCATTTAAGAAAAGAGTCTTGAAAAGTGTTAGGCCTTCAAACTCCATATAACTTAATTTTGGGGCATTTTGGTGGGTTTTTGGGGTTATATTAAACTCCATTTCTAACTCTAGAATGCCATCCAATCTAAACTCCATTCCTAACTCCAAAATGCCCTCCAAACTAAACTCCATTTCTAACTCCAAAAATGTTCTCCAAACTGGAGTTAGAGAGTTCCAATTTGATTGGATGTTTGTGAAATTCCTTTTTTTAAGCGTAACTCCAACAAAAATTCCTTTTTTTTAAACGTAACTCCAACACTAACTCCAAATTCCCACATGTCCACTAGCTTAAATATAACCTCCAGTTTCCTCGATGGAGTTTCTTGTTCTTAAATTCTAGTTTAAAAATTCCAAACTCCAAAATAAACATATCTCCATTTTAGTAAACTGTGTTACCAAACTAGGCCTAAGAAGCTTGATCGGGCTTTGATTGTGAATAAGATGAGCGGCAACTTCATGAGAGGATTTGGAATCTTTGGACATCTGCTACAGATTTTGATAGACACACCAGTTAAAAGAAGTGATAGTTATAGTAGATGCTAGAACCGGGGGCAAGCTGCAATAACACAGATTTGGAAAATCAAGAAGGATTGTCCCCTAATATAGGCTTGAGTGAAGAGAAGGATTTATGAAGCATCCAAAAATTTGGGATAAAGGTTTTCTTGTTATTGGTTTCTTTGTCTACCAAAGGTGTTTGTAGCAAGGTTCGTAGTATCGGTATTGAAATTGATATCGGTACCCTTCCTATGAGTATCGGGGTCGATGGTATCGACACTATTGGCAGTTTTGGATCGGAGTATCAAATATATTTTTTGTATCGGAAAGCAAATAATTGTTAATAAATTACTAAAATATTTTAAAAAATATTTTATACATTTAGGCTTAATTTTAAGTATTTTACGTGTTGTTTTTAATAGTATTGAAATTGAATGAAATAATAGTCATCCTTATTGGTTTACTTGTGATAAATAATTTTTCTACAGTTACATGCTTTTACAACCTTACTATGCTTTTACACCCTCGTTGATTTTTTTTTTCCATTCAATTTTCTCTACTGAATAGACCGGGAAAGAGATTCCCAATGTAGGTATCGGTCGATATCAGACAATATCGATAGCGGTCAGTATTGGCCGTATCGGATCAATATTGGCCGATACTGCAATCTATGGTTCATAGTCACCCACATCTCAAAAATAACACCTTTATATGTCCGTGTGTCAATCCATTTTTTCTTGCTAACATTTCACAAGACCTGCTTAAACTTGTTGACCACTTCATATCGGTGGGTAGCTTTGTTAGTGTTTGATCCTTTCAGTCTTACATTAGGTCGTGTTTAAATTAAAATGGTTTTATCTTGAATATTAACTCTTAGTACTAAAGCTGAACATATGGGAATGAATTTGGATCACTGAGCTTGTTTAGTTCAACTTCCTCCAAGTGAACCCTCAACCATTTATAAGTTACAATCAAGCACCCCTCTTACCTTTAACAGAAAAAACATGGTATCTTTCTTAGAATAGGGTACCATTACATGTTCTATACATGCATGAAATAAGTGGCTCCATTAATAATGTTGGCAACAGTTGTACAACTTTCACTTGTAAACATGTAATGTATGATTTACATATAAATCTATTTGGTTTTGAAATTCTATTCTCTAGGTATACAAGTGTATTTGTCTAGTCTAAACACAACTCATGTGAGATTCACATGCATCACTTCTATTGTGATGTCCTTTGTCACTACATGTCTGTCTAATAATAATTGTGTTCTGCAGATTCATGGTACTAGGTATGCGAAGTATTTTTTTAGCATACTTGTATTGATTGTTATAATATTTGGATGGCTTTTAAAATTTGCTGAACACTTTTAGTACTGACTTGGTTTAGGCAAGGTGGGAGTGAAGACCTAAGGTTGTCTCATTGTTCTTAATTTTAATTACCAAGTCCAAATCGTTGTAAGTTTGTGCATAGGCTACATAAAATTCATGCTTGGCTGCTACGAGAGAGAATATTTCTAGGGTCTACTCGATATAACAAGACACCCGGTCCTCTAGGCTTGTACATGAAAATATTAGATCTTATAATGTTATTCATTGATTCAGTGGAACTCTATAACAGTCAAATAATTGGAACTATTTTTATAAGATGGTAATGTCTTGACCTAGTAAATTTTGCTCAAGTCCATCAAAATTCGTTTGATTTTGTCTAGATTTGAGACAATATGCTCGTACTTGGTCGATGAAAATTCATTTGGTTATGCAAATGGCAAGAATCAACATAAATAAAAGAACAAAAAAAAAAGCCAATTTTATATATGGGAAAGAATATAGGCTAATTAGCATTTTGACCATGGATTTTATACCAGTTTAAAGTTTAAGCCTTAACATGTCCAATTGGAAAGTTGGGACCCTAAATTTTTATTTTTGGTTTCTTTTCTCCCATTATCTATCCTTCTTGAACATGAGTACAAGGACAACAACCAACACAAGCTGAAAAGAATGATATAATGGGAAAAAGGAAACCAAAAATAAAAGTCCATGGTCCAAACTTTCCAATTGGACATGTCAGTACTTAAACTCTAAGCTGATATAAAATCCAGGGTCTAAACGCTAATTAGCCCAAGAATATATGATCTGACATGGTGGTTGTCCTATTCAATTATTAGTTTTATTATTATATATTGACGCATTTCCATCTTTTGATGAAATTAAGTCCTATTAATTTGAATTCCCCTTGCAAAGCACTTGAAGAATATCTTAAAACTTCAATACAAAGGGTTCTCCTGTGCATATAGTCTAAACGTAGATTGCCCTGTAAGAATTGAGTATCTTTTTTGGATTCTTTTTACTGTACATAGTATTTTGTCCCCAAGTTTAGGTTATTTACTGGTTTATTTATTATGTCCGTCTAATTTTGTACATTTCACAGATTTCTATGATCAACTCTTTTGTGGTCATAACAAGAAACTAGAGGAAAGAAAGTGATTGCATGTTAACCTACACATGGGAAGAATTGGAAGCACACAGGTTTATCAATGCAGAAATCTGATGTGAAACAACCTTATAGTACACAAGTTTCAAGTGTTATGTCTTCATCTAGAGCTTTTCTACCTATTCCCTTGGAGGAAAAGTACCCTAAATTGCCAGATTCCCAGCAAGCTTCAATGGGGAGAGAGCTCAGGAGCAATCCACTTGCCCCACATCATACCCCTTTTGTCAACAGTGGGTCTGTTGGACCTCTATTTTCTTCAGATCACCTATACTCTTCTGTTTCATCTCAAATAAGGCAGCCTAAGGGTGTTCCTTTTATTCGTCAATCATCAATTAGTGGAGCGTCTCTTCCTTCAATATGTCCATCACATTCAGGAACATTTCAACCTTCAACAAGCAACTACCCTAGAGAGTCGACTGAAATCAACTGGTGTCCAGATCCACTTGAGGGTATTCTTGATTACCCCAATGACGTAACTGCAGGAAGTAACCAAATCCAAAGCAATTCGGCTGTTGCTTCTGATGGCTTTACTAAGGAAAACGAATGGTGGTCAGATTTTATGGATGATGATTTGAAGGGAATTATCAATGACACATGTACTACCGAACCCCAAACGGAGGTATCTTACATATAAGGAAATTAAAGTTGTGGTTATATTATGTGACAGTAGAGGCTATTTTTTATTATAATTTGCCAAAGTTGTCTAAAAAGTAAAAACGACGAAATTTACTATTTGATTGCAGACTTGCAGTGCATTTTATAAAAGAAACATGACTTTCATATGAATATGAGGGATCTCATCTTTTCCATGTATTCCATGAAATCAGACTTTCTTAGTTTTCATCATATATGGCTCTTTCGGTAACCACAAGATAGGAAGGATAAAATACATCTCTAGCTAGGTTCTTTTGTTTTATTATGTCACAGTTTTGATCATATGCTATTACAATTAGTTACATTTTTCTTTGTAAAGCTTATGTACTCCGCAGCCGCAGCATCTTCAAATGTTTCAGCACACCCGCCACAGTACCATCAGTTGGTGGTTCCTTCTCATTCAGTTGAGCTAGTCTCTGTCACCAGTCCATCAACCTCTACCAATGGTGGTGCAGCCCGTCCACGCATGCGGTGGACCCCAGAACTCCATGAACGTTTTGTAGAAGCTGTCAACCAGCTTGGTGGTAGTGAAAGTATGTCAAACTACAAAATCATGAACTTGTTCTCTCTCTTTTTCTGGTCAACTGAGTTTTTTTCTCTTAACCTGTAATTGTTTTGTTCACATACAGAAGCTACTCCTAAAGGTGTGCTGAAGCTGATGAAAGTTGATGCTTTGACTATATACCATGTGAAAAGCCACCTGCAGGTCTGTATTATTTTTTCTTTCTTCCTAATATCTCTACTGTGTCAGCTAGGCATATGGTTTCCTGGCTTTATATTTATATACTTTTATTTGCAGAAATACCGAACAGCTCGATACAGGCCAGATCCACCTGAAGGTTGACTATTGTCTGTTATGTTGTCTTCTTTCTGGCAGCTTGTTTATGTTTTTGTTTATCATTATATTGTCCTTCAGTAATGACATAAACATGTACATCCAACATCAACCTGGTGCTCACATCTCATGGCTTTCCTATTTTCAATTTGATTAGCTTCTACGTTTCTTATACTTACGGCCATCATAAAAATATTTTATCTTTTTCCGCAGTTAAGTCATAAGAAGTTACATTTGACCATTTACTGGAGCTGTTTTTTCCCCTTCCATGTTTGCAGGGACATCAGAAAAGAAGACCACTCCACTTGGTGAAATGGCTATTTTAGATCTGAAGACGTAAGCTGACTTTATTTTGTTAATATTCGAGAATTTACTTCTGTAATCTTTAGCCATATCAATTAATCGGTTTCAAGCAACTTTTTTTTTTGGTTAAGAAGAGGGATATAATTTAGCCCTTACATAGATGATATATTATCTTCAAATTAAACTATTATGTGATTTATGTTGTCTTTACTACTGTCTAGTAATTGGCACTAAGCCCTTTCCCATCACAACCGTCAATAAAGCCGTCGCCCATCATAATGGCATTTGTGGACCGCAACTCGACAGTGAGAAAGCATTGACAAGGTTTTGCAAATGGTTGTCAACCTCATGTTATGAGGTGCCACCAAATCCCTAGCTAAGGCAGCTCTTACTAAGAGAAGCCTTGTCATAGGACCTCAATGACCATTTGGAGCAGGTAGAGCGGTCTTTTTGGTTAACGAGTTTAAGGTCCACATAATTTTTCCTTGATTAGGGAAGAGTCCAGATGAACGACGAAATAAGTATAGGACCAACTTCCTGTAGGCTTATTATGATCCAATCAACTGAAAAGCGAATTGGTATCAAGTTCCTATTTATTAAAAAGTGGTAGGGTACTTCTCTTGTATATATTACACTTTGATGAGCCAAAAGCTGAACTGTGCAACTAAATGATATTCATTTTCATCACAATTCTGGATCAAGGGATTTGCTACAATGGTAGACATCTTTTTGTATGCCTTGATAAGATCATAAGAGCTGAATAATCCTTTATCAATCTAAGTCAAAAAAATTGTGAAAGAGTTGCATGAATTTACTTTGCTTTAAGGTGGTTTTCTATTAAACAGTGTCATGATTTGGATAGGTAGTCGCACTTGGACATATTGGACAAAAATAACAACAATTGTGCTGGATTATCAGCTTGTCATTTTTATTGACTTCATCATTTGCACCCCTTCTTTGATATGGATTTGTTACTGTCCTCTGTTATTATTTTGCATACTGTCATCACAAAGTTGATGTATTTACTGTCCATATCTTGATGCTTTTAGAAGATATGGATTAGATAGTTGAACTGACTTGATGTTTTTGAACTTACCATTAATGGGCACATGTTTTGAAGATTGAAGCATTAATGTTGACTCTTCATTCTTCATTACTGATCCATCGATGAGGGATCTTGGGCTGCATTAGTGGGGATATTTGACAGTTCCATTGCTGATTGTATATTTAGATAAATGTGCTCTTTTTCAGAAAACATCCATAAGGTGCTGTTGACCTGTAATTTTATTCTCTCACTGAGTAATTTTGAGCTCTAGTTAGATACTATTGTCACATTTGTTTGAAAAATAGTCAAAATACTACAGTTATGAGGCTTGGTAGTTCTGCATGAAGCCTCTGTCTCGAATTGATTTCAATCTTCAACCAAATAGTGACAAGGAAGTTAGAATGCTCATTACAGAGAAAAACTCAAAAGGCATTATTGTCCTATTTTTGTCACCGCATGATGCACATATTCATTCCGTTCTACTGTTGCAGTTTCCAGTGGCATACAAAACAACCTATGAACTGTTTTGTGTTGATCTTTGTCTATAATGTAGAATGCCTACACTATTTTTTTACCCTAGTTAAGTGTGTTTTCCATGATTAATACTGCTAATCTTTCTGCGCTAATACAAGGTTTGGTTGATTTTGTATCTTCCTTGTTGCTTACCCATTGCTTTGTGCTTTCTCACTATTTCTTTTTCTAAGTAGCATTTGTTTCCTTCTTAACTCTTTATATTTTACTTAAACAACTGTTATATTTTATTCGACTGGAAAGGTGCAACACATCATTTTGATGAGTAGCAAAGGTTAATTGTTTGATACGCTATGCGGATCCACAAGTAGTTTTTGATCTTGTTGTTATTATTTTGATTGACAGCGGTATTGAGATCACTGAAGCATTGCAACTTCAGATGGAAGTTCAGAAACGGCTTCATGAACAACTTGAGGTATGTGTAGAAGAACTCTTAATCTCAGCATGAATTGCTGCATTTTCCAAACTTTTCTTTGAACTTGGTACTGCAGAACTTTTTTTTTTAATTAAATTCACGAGATAAATATATGATCGGAGCGGGCTTTTCTTGTTGACTAAATTTTCAAATCAATTTTATTTGGATGCATTAGGTTTTTCTTAAACACATCATTGGTTGCTGCATTGATTTATCTAAGAATCATGAATTGCATATTAGTTTGTCTTTTGTATCGAGCATGAAAAGAGGGCAGCCTAGTGCCTCGAGGTTCCCAATAAGGCAGTAATGTGAAGTGCATATATCCTTCTCTTTATACATTTCTTTGTTACAACTTACGTATATAAACTTTATTCTCTCCATCCTTTGTCCGCAGATTCAAAGAAAGCTTCAGTTGCGAATTGAAGAACAAGGGAGGTACCTTCAAATGATGTTTGAGAAGCAATGCAAGTCTGGCATAGACAACCTTACTACATCTTCTAACCCAGATGAGCAGACCACCCAAACTTCAAACTTGACACAATCTGTTGCCAGAAATGAACTCAAGGAGAAGGATCAACATGAAACCAAAAATGGTCCTTCAGAAGGAAAAGCTACAGAAGGAAGCTCAAAGGAAGTGGGCAAGAAGCAGAAGCTAGCTGATCCTGAAATCTCAAATGACAGGGAAGCCAATGCTTGTGAGCCGCAATCCCCACCAAACTAGTGTTCCAGAGTTCAAGATGTGGAGCCTTCGTTATATCGCAGTGGATGATCAGTGAGTGGACAAGATATATTGCAAGAAATCATTTGTTCCGTCTCAAAGAGGTAGTTCATGCTGAGCAGCAGATTAAAGACATGTGATCTCCTGTATTTGTATGGAGGGTTAGGCATTTTCACAACTTCTTTATAAAAAATACTGCCTAGGATTATTAGCTGAATAAACATCTGCATATACTTCTAGATTTACATCTATTGAGGTGTCAGTGAAGGAATTTTTTTAAAACAAGGTAAAGAAAACCAAAATGCTTGTACTCCGAGTTGAAGTATTGCACTATGAAAAAACCTCTTTTATGCCAAGAAGGGTCGTAATCTATCTGCTAACTTCAAAAATTATTGTTATTCTCATGTGTCATTCTTTGTTTATGGTTGCTGTCATTAAGTTTGATCTGCATACCATTCTCAATGATTAAGGTTAAGATGTGTTTACTTGTACTTCCATATTGAGAATTGCTTCTTATGGTCATATTCAGCTGCAAATAAGATAAAGCATAGCTTGTATGCTATGTTTTGGCATTCATCTATAGCAACTTCAGTCACTGCACTCCATAATGTCCTTGATTGTACTTGTATACTTACTGGTAGATGTGAAAGGCTATATGCACCGAGAAATAGTCTCCAACTAATTGTGAATGATCTGATTGTCATAGTTATCAGTTGATGATTGATTATATGCTTCTGCCTGAATGTCCCCGGGGCAATCCCAGGAGGTGCCTCTTTTGTACGTACGCAGTTTTATGATGCAATATATGGTATCTGAACAAAAATTATATGTAAGTATTTTCTACACGCATGTTTCTCTTGATTGCAGTTAGGATTGATCATTATTATTTTTTCAGACGATTTTATGAGCAAGCCTTTGAACTGGCAGCACAGCACGCCTCTGGCAGCACAGCACGCCTCTGGCATTTTTATTTGTGACCAAAGTAGCTCCCACACATCTGCCAATGAAAAGATGATGTAGACACCAGAATGGGACCCTTTTTTACTGTTCCTTCTGTAAATGTAGATTAATGAGACTGTAGTTGCAACATGACAACTGGTTAAATTGATTCAAGATTTACTAGTTGTTAGTATCAGCCATTTGTTTGAAGCCAATGTTTGGAAATGTTGGAAATTGTCAAACTTCCTCCTTTCTCATACAGCTAGGTACCGCAGGATCGAGTCAAGGAGTAAATCCGGAAGCAGGTCTGTTCAGGGCCGGGCCGAAGGGTTGGGTTGTCCGAACCGAAGTTTATTTCGGTTACCCTTTATTCTTGTTGTGAGTTGGTCCTGGAGGTTCACATGCGACCCAATCTCTTGCAGGTCACATTGGATCTGGAGGTTTGCTCTAAGTAGAGAGAGAGAGAGAGAGAGAGAGAGGGAGAGGGGGGGTTGTCTAAGTCCAAAATCTTGTCGGACTGCCCAATTTGTTCGGTACAGTATTTGAGTTGTTGGGTCGACATCTTGTTGTGAAAAACACTCTAGATATGTAAGGTTTACGTTAATGCCCTGTTTGTTTGTGTTTTGTGTTTGTGTTTGTAGTTAGGCTTGCAGTTGAATAGGTACCGATGGTGGATGTCAATGTGTTCTTGTATATATATAATAGTCTGCTTGTTGAGATACCGTTAAGCCTGAACTTCCAGTTTGTCAGAGATCTCTACATCTCATACACAGTACTTATGACATATTTGAAAGATGAATACAACACTCAACAAGGTTTAAAGAGTAACAAGAAAAGACTGTCCGTCCGTCCGTCTGTCCGTCAAGCAAGGAAGCCGAGCCTCTCTCCGTTCAGCTTCGCCAGTCGAATCAACCCTTGCCTTTGCTTCCCGTCTGCTCCGACCGACTTGCAGAATTCAGTAATCACCTACAAAATTAATTGGTCTTCACTTCACTTCACTTACATGGATGAGACCAACAAGAAAATTGGTTCTAGTAAATACCTGAGAATGAAGTGCTATGGCCTTCCCTCTCAGCTGGTTGAACCTCTTCTTTCCTACGACGTTACGAGCGACGACCACGAGCGGAGCAAACAGTCCTTTTCCCTCGTTGACGTTGCCCATCATCGGACGGGGCCTAATACATGCCTTCCCAACCCGAACTGATGATGTTACGTGGACCGCTTTCGAGAGCGTTGCTCTATCCTCGCCTGCGAACTGGTTCGCCCAGTTGCCATGGAAGGCCGAGGACAGGCCTCCAGCAGCAGATATGGAGGTGGTGGCGGCCATTAACGTACGAAAATGCGGAGAGAGAGAGAGAAATAGGGAGCCTGAGCCTGAGCTGGGAGGAGAGTTTGTGTATGTATCCAGAGTTGTTGATCAGTTATTTGTGTGGTGTTGGGGGTTTAGAGCAACCTATGACTGGACCAGCAAGGATACTACATCCATGGGAATTGAAAGCTCGATCCATTGTCGACTGTTGACGTGTGCGTAGACGTCCTCTATGTGGGACAGCTTGCCTTGAAGTGCTGTCCATACTTACGTACGTTGATTGTGTACATTCAAGATTCATTTCTCAGGAAAATTGTTGTAGAGAAATAAATTTATACGAAATTGGGTGTAACGAAAAGAGCTCGAATAAATTGGGAGTTTCGCCAGAAAATAGGAACATGCCGGGTTTTGAGTTTTAGTTGACTTTTTTTTTGTTTGGTTTAGCTGTATAAACCAGCCTCCAAAACAACCATTCAAACTAAACCAGTAAATAGAGGAGGTCTTGAGTTTTGAGTTTTGCTTATTTTTTGTTTATTTGGATAAACCGACCTCCAAACCAACCACTCAAACTAAACCACCCAAACCAACTTATAAGCAAACCCCCATATTTCAGCCGGCCCGTCATGCAAAAATTGGACACCCAATTTCTCCTGAGGAACGTTTGGTAAACGGTAAAAATAAAATTTATTCCTCTAAAAATAAAGTTGTGAAACCTATTTCCATGTTTGTTTAAGTTATAAAAAAATTATTTTCAAAAATTACCAATACCCGGATAAATAACTTACGAACAAAACATAGGAATCATATCCCTTACAAATAGGTGGGTATAATTTTTTTCGTCCGGACATTTTGTTTTTGTTTTTGTTTTTCTTTAACCTTGAACCTTCAGATTAGGTTGTCTAGCTCAAAGCTTCTAGTCTGAAGTAGTCTTCGAGCAACTGATGCATCTGAACATTATGGCAAATGACTTTACCAAATGAATACTGGGTTACCAATAGTGACGACCACTTTTCTTTCTTGTTAGTGACTCGGCCCCTCGTCTAACGTCTGTTGGGTTATCGATAATGACTTGTTCCTTACCAGTTGAACACACTTATTTTCCTGCTAGTGACTTGGACCCTTGCCGAGTGAAGGCTTGGGTTCCCAATAGTGTGACTTGTTGTTGAACTCACAGAAATTTTGTACTAGTCTTCACATAGACTGAGACCACGGAAGTGGTAAAATAGCAAGCAAGTTTGTTGATGGTTATTCAGAATCCCCTAGCACTTGTTGCCACCACCTTTTTTTTTTTTTTTTGGATGGTGAGCTCTGTTTACTTGACAGAAATCAATTTCAGTTCTTTTCCTCTAATAAAACTTGGTTTTCAAAAGATTCAATTACGAATAAATTATCTAGGTACAACCGAGTACTACTCTTTATATTTATATTGTAAATTGGAAAAGATTTGATACACATATGATCAATTTCTTGATAATTCGGTATTATTGACTAGAACGAACAATAAAAGACTAATTAGTTTCGCACTATTTGGACATTTGGAAATTGTAACACCTTCAGATAGAGAAATTAGAAAGAATACTTGATGTTCTTCATAGTTTGTGAAAAGAAAATTCAACAGGAAACAAACGGATCTTCTTCTTAACTGTCTGATGTTCTAAGTAATCAAGATGTGGACACAGTTGCACTGTGAATTCACAACGTGGTAAAATGTTTCTCAAGGATCCAAGTATGTTAGTTGAGAACAAATTTAACAAAGATTATGAGAATAATCATTTTATGGTAGTTAGATTGTAGTAACTGAGCATATAGTTGCATACTTCCTAAGCCTTCAGCAAATATATACGTATCTTGTCTGCTCAATCAGAAAAATGTTATAACTGCGGACAGTTGAGGTGAACTCAATAAATGTTATTTTTTTTTGGCATATTTCAGTAAGGTATTAAGCTTCAAGTTTACGTCTCTTTTTTCCTTCTTCTTTTTTTCCCTTCTCATCTTACCACTGGCAATTACACTCGTAGTAACAGAGATGAGTTATCACTGTGCTTCTTCCATTTTGTTACAATCAATATATCAAATACAGGTAATAGCGACCGTTCTTCCATTTTATAACGTGAATAAACATCTTCTGTAAATAGAAATCCTAAAATCCAGGTGTCTGCTATTTGTTCATTCATTCGTATCTTTTCGCCTATGTTAGCACATTGTATTTTTGCAGGAAATGCATTGTGAGAACCTATATTTTGCATCCATCAAACTTGCAGTGACTTGTACTTGTGAGCTAATTAATCATTGTATATCTCCAAGATAGTAAGAGATCATGAAAATAATTTTCAGACGAGCATAGCATTATTAATTTTAATGGAGATTTTGTCAGTTTCAATTTAGTTGGAACTTTGAACTGTCCATGTATCCGAGTATTTGTGAAAGCTGGTAGGTAATGTAGAAAAAAGGTAGAATTTTGGCCATGAAGAGCACATGAACGATTGGTAGTCACACTAAACCTCCAATGAAGACTAGTACAGGAAATAACTATTTTCAAGAAAATTGTCTTTTAACTCTAGTTGCACGGACATGGACATGCATGTAGTGAACTTTGGAGTGTCTGTGTCATGAGTAATATGTGTCCAGTAAGACTCGTTCCAGACTTGCCTCGATTGGTTTCTTGAGTGTTCATCCTTCCTAGCTTTCCCGGGTCACCTTCCATTCTTCTTCTTCTTTTTTCTTTTCTTGAAAGGATTAAGATGGATCCATTTTTGGTCAGTGGTAAGTGTATGCTCAGTTTCTCAACACTAGTTCAAGATGATTTGTTCCTCGCATGAACTCAATACCCTAAGAAACTAAAAAAAAAAAAAAAAAAAAAATGGATTCATATTAATCTACATAACTAATTATTTACAACAGCCGCAACAAAGAAGCTCAAGATACTATATACTACATGATCACAGAAAAACCGTCATCAAAATTCTGAGAGTAGCTCTCCGGGTCATACCCGAACCTCATCCTCCTACTCTGTCTCGACTTCATGGCCTGCTTCCACTGAGACCTGAACCTCGACACCAATTGTCTCATAGACGAAGAGCGCCACCACCACACTGATCCTCGTGGCATCGACACGCCGTTTCCTCTACCAAACCTCTTTGCCCAGCTCATTGCATGAATCTTCTTGCTTGCTTGCTTGCTTGCGAGGGTCAGCATTGTTTGATCGATCTCAAGTAAATACCATTGTCGAGAAGCTTGTTTTAATTTATAAAAGAAACCACCACTGGC